>CM076573.1:767033261-767129179 GCA_034641835.2 Pinus albicaulis
CATCACTTGACGCAAAGCTAGGGTTGTTTCTAACGAGACCCGTTTCTGTCTGTACGATAACTTGTGCCGTGGCTCGAATCGTGGAGGTTCTAACCTTTTGCACTCTGACTGGTAGGTTATTTATAAACTTCGGGAATATCTGCAGCGAAAGTGCCTACCGAAAGAAACTCATGACTTCTGGGTTATTTTTTTTTGGGTTCTAATAACAGCCCTGCTCTCGCATGAGGTCATTGTGAAAGAATTTAGAATTCGAATTCTAATTCGAAATAAGGTTACTGTTGAGGAAATTGGGAATAGAGTTTAGTTGCTATAATGATATTTAAATTATTTAAATTATTTCAAACCAGACCCATTTCTATCTGCAGGACGACCTGTTCCGTGGCTAATTTAGGATTCGAATTTTAATTTGAAATTCAGTTACTTCAAAGGAAATACGAAATAGAGTTTAGTTGTTGTAATAATATTTAAATTATTTCTAACCATACCCATACGAAGGTTTTGTTGTCATGGATAACCACTTATCCTTGCCTGCTGGATGTAACTTTGCACTAAAAGCTCCGCAAAGCGTCAGTACATTTTACATCAAAGTTGCAATGTAAACCTAGGGTTGCACGGTCATTATTTTTTTTCTGTAAACAGAGATGAATTTATTGCGGTAATATAAATAAAATCAACCTTAAATTAAATTATATTAAAATAATTTATTACATTTTCGTGATTATTTTGTTTGATTGTGAAAAGATAGTATTGATTGTAAAATGATAGTCATTGTTGCTATTTTTTTAAGTGTAAGTTTTTGTGACTATTTTGCTTCTTTAGTATAGTAATTATTTCTTGGTATTTCTTTAAATTGTGAGATGATTTTAGTTAATTTTCTGCAACTATTTTATTTTATATTTGCTTAATTATGATTAGTTTTTTTTTAATTGTCAAATAATTATCACTAACTTTTTGTGATTATTTTTTCTCTTTCGTATAGTAATTATTTGTTGTTGTGATTATTTTGTTTTCTTTAATATAATAATTATTTTTTGTTATTTCTTTTAATTATAATTTTCATCAATATTCTGGAACTATTTCATTTGATTATCTAATGATAATTAATATATACAAATTTTTAAATCTTTATGAAATTATATGATTTTTTTACATTATTATGATATAATTTATATTTGCTTGATTATGATTAAACCTAATCATAAATTTCTACAGATTTTTCTACCTTAAGTGCCCACTAAAAGAAACTCTTGAATTCTGGTTGATTTTTTCTTTTTTCTAATAACAACCCTTCTCTTGCATGGCAGGAGGTCAATGTGAAAGAATTTCGGATTCGAATTCTAATTGGAAATTCAGTTACCTATAGAGGAAATGTGGAATTGAGTTTAATTGCTGTAATGATATTTAAATTATTTCTAACCAAACCCATATGGAGGGTTTCACTATGATGGATAAGGGGTATCCTTGCGTTCTAGAGGTAACTTTTCATTAAAAACTCCGCAGAGATTCAATACATTTTGCATCCAAATTGCAATCTAAACTTAGGGTTTGACGTTCTTTATGTTTTTATTCTCTAAACAGAGACGAATTTCTTTCCCTAATAATTAAATTAAATTACATTAACACATTTCATTAAACTTAAATTAAATTACATTAACACAATCCATTAGTTTCTCGTGACTATTTTGTTTGATTGTGAAATGATAGTGTCATTATTTCTGGCTATTCCATTTAATTTTCAAATATTTGAAATGAGAGGTATTGTTTGTGGCTGGCTATTTTTTTTTAATTGTCAAAAATCATTATTTTTATGTCAATATTTTTCTTTTTATGGCAATATTTTGTTTGATAATGATTAAACTTAATCATAAATTTCGGCATATTTGCAGGTAAAGTGTCTCGCCAAAGAAACTCGTGAATTGTGGTTAAATTTTTTCTATGTTCTAAGCAAAACTATTTCATTTGATTATGAAATAATAATTATTACGAAATGATATGATTTTTTATTTTTTATTATTATTTATGAAATGATAATCATTGTTTGTGGCTATTTTCTCAATTATGTGAAAAATATTATTTTTATGTGATTACTTTTCTTCGTTATGATTGAACTTAATAAATATAATTATATTATTGAAATTTATATAATATTATATTAAACATTAAAATATAATATAAACATTACAATAACTTTTTTTATTTTTTCAAATATATAAAATTTTAAACACTTAAAATTAAAATATATTAATCATTACCTCGGATGTGGGTGGCAAGGTGTGAAGATACGTCAATCAGCTTGCGGGATGGCGCATGGCAAGGCCACATGGCCACCCGCAGGCTTCAGTTAAGGTGCCCTCGAGCTTTTAATACTCCAGGTCGTCACCCTGTGCGGCATTTATGCCGTTGCGTCGGTCAAGGCCGCAAGCATTTCAAAATGCCGCCCTATGGTTCATATTCTCTGCTCTTCGTCTCTGCACTTGGGTTCCCTGTTCGGCCTCAGCTCCGTCTAGTGGTTTCCGTGTCGATTATGTTTCCGCCTGTTGGGTTTGGCTGCTCCCTGGAGGCTGAGGTCCCCAGCTCTCGCACCTCCATCAGCAGGCGCTATCTCCTGGGCTGGTGTGTGGAATTTCTTCCTAGATTTCACTTCTCTCAGAGCCCTTTCTACCCTCTGCAATTCTGTAATATCCCATTTCGGGGATATCTCTAAAACACGGCAAACTCCAACCATAGATAGACTGGGAGGGCATTTACCGGGTATTTCGCCTCTAAAAAGAGGATGAGAACCGGAGGCTACCTGGCCCTTTCCAGACTCTGTCCAAGAGTGAAGGATACATGCACCAAGTGGTATAGAACTAGAATGCTCAAAAACAATAATAGACATATAATAGAAAGAGAATACAGCAACTACGGCAACAACAGAAACTATGGAAACTCAACCAGAAAACATAGAGAGGAAATGGTGAGCCATTTTATTAATCTGAGAAATGTAATGAAGTACAAGAGGCGATCTTGCGCGAGGCAAGTGAGAAAACACTCTCAGAAAAGACAGGAAATGGCAGCTCTAAGCACTGCATTCTAGTTGCTGGAAAAATGTTGTGTAGCTGCTACTGCTGGAATCGAATGAATATTAGGGGTTGATCCCCTTGCCAGAATGAGCTGAAAATCGGCAAACCTCCTTTCCTCGACAACCCAGACAAGATCCAAAAACCATTCCAAGAATGGCCTACCCCAAAAATCACCGGAAATTGCCTCCCCAGTGAATTATGCTGGCCTCCAAGGCACTGCGCAGTGGCTAGATAGAAACAGCTGAAATACTGGCACAAACTCTGCCAAAAACCTCTGATGGGAAAAGGCTGACCCCCTGCTCAAAATCTTAGTGAAATCCTCTACAAAAATCCCAATTCGGAGCTCCTCCACAATGGACTGCGTCCTCTCTCCCAGTGACTGTGTAGTCTCTATAAGCTCCAGCTCTATAACAAACCCAAACAATGAAACGACTCACAAAATAATGAAAAACAAAACCTTGCTCGAGTAGGCACTTGAAGTCCCTCGGGGTTAAGGGCGAGATCTACGACCAGAGACACTCAATGCACTAAACAGTGCTGCAGACAGGCTAAATAGCCAGCATTCTCAAGAAGACATAAGTCTCACTCCAAAATCATCAACTCAAGAATGATCCAAATGAGGAGGCTCCAGCATATTTTATAACATTAGTTTCCCTCCAAAACCCGTTGTAGCCTCTCTCTCCTCCACATCCTCATCCTTATCTAAGCAGAAGCTTCTAGAGTGCACGTAGGCCCCCCTCATCTACGTGGTGTTTGGCCCCCTTAACCCCCTTTGAGTCACAACGTTGTGCTACTAGGCGGATGTCTTATTCTACTAAAGTGAGTTAGACACTCTTTTCTCACTTTTTATTTATTTACAACCCATTGACGGCAAAAATATACAAAATCAAATATTCCAATTAGCTATCACTAATTAGGAATATTACAGTCCCCCCGGGAAAAATGTTGCTTGCCCTCAAGCAACTGAAGTGATGGATGCTGCAGAATCTTCTCGCTCTCCCAAGTGGCATCCTCATCGGTAAATTCTTCCACCTCACCAAGAATTCCCGGACCGTCCTCCTCCGTAAACACCTCTCCTTGGTATCAATAATGGCCTCCGGCTGCAACACCAAGTGCCACTCATCATCTGTAGGTGGAAACTCCTCTGTCACTGTCACCTGTTCTCCCAATGCCTTCTTCAGGTATGATACATGGAAAATGTTGTGGATCTTACTGCCTTGGGGAAACTCCAACTCATATGCAACCTGCCCAATCCTGCGTATCACCCTGTATGGACCGTAAAAATGATGCTTGAGCTTCTCAGCTCCCTTCTGCTTTAGAAATGACTATTGGTATGGTTGTAAGCATAGGTAGACCAAGTCCCCTACCTCAAACTGCCACTCCACCGGATCCCTGTCGGCATACAGCTTCTGCTAGTTCTATGCTGTAGCCATATTGTCCTTGAGAGCTTGGAGGATGTCCTGACTCTCTTGGATCCACATCTTGACTCTAGGAGCCTTACTCGCACCAAATATCACATCAGCAAATGATAAAGGATGGTACCCATACAAATCATAAAATGGTGACATACCAATAGACATGTGATGTGTCGAGTTATAGCAGTACTCCCCAAAATGCAACCATCTCAACCATGCTCGTTGCTGCCCAATGACATAGTTACGCAAGTAGCCCTCTAGCCACTTGTTAACTATCTCCGTCTATCCATCTGTCTGTGGGTGGTAACTGGTACTCGCTATCAACTCCGTCCCCACTAGCCGGAAAAGTTCCTGCCAAAATCAGCCCATGAAGCAGCTGTCCCTATCACTGATGATGGTCTTAGGAAGACCATGCAACCTAAAAATCTCCCGGAAGAACAACTCGGCCACCTGTGCTACTGTGTAATGTGCGGATATGGAGAAAAAGTGTGCATACCTTGTTAGTCAATCAACGACGACAAAGATACAATCCTTGCCCTGCACCATGGGAAATCTTGTGATGAAATCCATCGATATGCTCTCCCATTTCCCCTCTGAAATGGCTCATCTCAGCCTTGTTCCTCTGACAAACATCGCACTTCGTGATGTGCTGGAGTACATCCTCTTTGAGGCCTCTCCATGAGAACCTCTCTCTAATGGCCCTGTAGGTTTTGGTAAACCCCTAATGGCCTACCAATGGAGAATCATGTGATGCCTGGAGTATCTTCTTCTTAAGCTGAGATCCCTCAGTCAAGAAGATCTTGTCTTTGTAATAGATGATCTCATCGACCACCCTGTACCTGTCATCCGCCACCTGTCCGGCCAGCACCTCACATGAAAACCTGTCCTTGGAGTACTTAACTAAAATTCGAGCCCTCCAATCTGTGTCCAAGCTCATAAGAGATAACATGGTTGGTCTACATGAAAGGGCATCTGCTACCACGTTATTATTACCCTTGACATACTCAATGTCAAAGTCATATGCTTGGATCTTACTGATCCACTTCTGTTACGTCTCCTATAGCTTCTTCTGCTCCAAAAAGAACCTGAGGCTATTGTGGTCAGTCCTTACCCGGAATCTATTCCCTATTAGATACTGTCGGAATTTGGCCAATGCATGCATGATGGCCAACATATCCTTGTCGTAAATAGGATACAACCTCTCGTGCGGAAGGAGTTTTCGGCTCTCAAAAGCTATAGGGTGTCCCCCCTGCATCAATATTGTGCCGATCCCCTCTCCAGACGCATCACACTCCAAGACAAATGGCTGCGTAAAATCTGGAAATACAAGCACTGGGCAGCTACTTCTCACCTCCTTGAGCCTATCAAAGGCTTGTTGCGCTATATCTGTCCAATCGAATTCCCCTTTTTTCGTCAAATTTGTAAAGGGTGCACCAAGCTGTGAGAACCCTCTGATGAACTTCTTGTAATAGGCACATATCCCAATGAACCCTCGAAGTTCTGTCACATTATTCAGCTTCGGCCAATCTCTGATGGCTCTAATCTTCTCCTCGTGGACCCTCACTCCATCCACTCCAATGATGTGACCCAAATATAGCATCATTGTCATCCCAAACTCACACTTGGAGAGCTTATCATAGAACTGTTGCTCTTCCAAGATGGGTAGTAATGCCTCTATATGTTGGAGATGCTTCTCCCACATCCTGCTATATATGAGTATGTCATCAAAGAAAACCAATGCAAACTTCCTCAGATGACTGCGGAAGATATGGTTCATGCAAGACTAAAAGGTGGTTGGTGCATTGGTTAGCCCAAAAGGCATAACAAAAAACTCAAAGTGCCCATAATGACACCTAAAGGCGGTCTTGGGAATGTCCTGTTCCCTCATGCGAATCTGACGGTACCCTGATCTCAAATCAATCATTGAGAAGAACTTAGCTCCTCTCAGCTTATCCATCAGCTCATCGATCTTGGGTATAGGGTACCTGTTCGTCAGAGTCCTCTTGTTCAGGGCCCTGTAGTCAATACACATCCTTAAGGTTCCGTCCTTCTTCTTCACCAGCACTACAGAAGAAGCAAACAGACTCATGCCCGGTGTGATGTGTCCAAGAGCCAAAAACTCCTGGATGGCCCGCTCAATATCATCCTGATAGGCTTTGGGATGCCTATAGGGTGTAGTGATCACCGCCTGGATACCCTACTCAAGCTCGATGGTATGCTCAAACCCTCTATCCGGTGGGCGACCTGGTGGTATATCCCCAAACACTACCTCATGCCTGTCAAGGATAGCCTGTATCTCTAGATGAACTTCTCGACCGATGGTCTCTTCCTTTGATGCCCGCAACTCAACCGCCCACTCTATGTTTCCCTTTTGGAATTCTGCCTCCATTCGGTGTGCCAAAACTTTCTGAGGTGGCTAATTATGCATCCTGCGGATCTTCTCATGATTCCTAGTCTTCTTGTCATCCCACTCCATCTCTAAGGCCTCCCAATCCATGGTGACCTTCCCCAGAGTAATCAACCACTAAACACCCAACACCACATTGGTATCTGGTATGTTGACCACGAAAAAGTGATCAGTCACAGTGTAAGTACCCATCATCACTGCTAACTCTGGAACATACTGGGCACACTTCATCATCTGGCCTCCTGGGACCACGACTGAAAATCCGTCAAAATTATTGGTTGGTATACCCCTTCGCTCGACCATCTGCGCATCAATGAAGTTGTGGGTTGCCCCACTTTCAACCAAGACTGATACTCATTGGCCACGTATTGTCCCACCTACGCGCATCGTCAAATACTTATGAACTCCTCGCAAAGATGCAAGATCCCCTCCCGTGGGTGCAAAAGCTACACGTCCCATCCCTAGAGGTGGAGGCGACAACTGATCCTGGGCCATCTGACTATCTCCTGCCCCCTCATCATCCTCCTCATCCTCTTCTCCGCTATCATCGGAGAAGACCTCAATGAAGTGTGCTTTGCCAAAAACACACCTTTGCCCTGGTGCCCACAGCTCCTGACAAGTGAAGCACAGTCGCTTCTTCCTCAACTCCCTCCTAGCCTCATCATATACCTGTACCCGTCCTGGATTCCCCTTTGGAGGAGGAACCCTCACATCCTTCCCCTTGGGCTGGAAACCCTGTCTCTGAGTGTAAGGTGTCTGCGTCTTAGGAAATGCATCCAGAAAATCCTTGGCTCTACTGATAGCATCCTGGAGTGTAGTCGATCTAGTGGATCTGACTATACCTCGAAGTGGCTCTGCCAATCCCTCCACAAACATATAGATCATCCATGTTGCGGATAGATCTGGCACCATCACCAAAACCCTCAAGAAATATGCAATGTATTTCTTTGGGCTCCCTGTCTGTTTGAGCTTCGTCAGCTCAACAAAATTTTGTTCCGGATCCCTCCAGTCAAAACGCTCTATCAATCTCCTGGTAAACTCGGCATACATCGTCACTGTGGAATGCCCGAGTGTCACCATCCCATGGAACCACCAGTCCTGGGCCTTACAATCCAAATGTAATGTCGCCACCTTGATGGCCTCCGTCTCTGACATCTGGTTAAGCTGGAAATAGATTTCCAGCTTCTCCACCCAAGAATTTTCCGAACTGTTTGACGATCCATCAAACATAGGAAAATGAAATCTACTAGAGGCACAATGGGAATCTCCATCATGGTAATGCTGGTGTCCTCTATGATGGTCGCAGGGTCTACTGTCCTGCTGGAGCTGCAGAAAATCTCTGAATGTGAGAGCATCCCTGAACTCTTGTTCGTAGGACTGATACTTTGCAAAATACTCATCTAAGTGTCCAGGCTCTGCCTCCTGTTGGGCTCCTGCCCCTGTATCTGCTCCCAAGAAAGTGGGCATAGTAGAGTGGGTAGGTGCACATGAAGCCGTCGGCTGAGGAGTATCATGTTGAGCAGCACCCTACTCCAAAAAATGATGGGATGTACCTGATCCCTCTCCGAGCTGGAAAATCCCTGGAGTCTCACGCTGCCTAGCCTCGACGGCTATGAACCTCTAGCCCATCACCTCAATCTATCTAGCTAAATCCTGCACAGACTTGAGGAGTGCCTCTCCAAACTATTTGGCCTCTGTGTCATCTGTCATTGGTTCTTTCTGTCTCAAATATACTACAAGCTCCACCTGATCTGTGTTTGTCACAGGATCTCTCTCTTGATCTGCATCCTCTACCCAGGCACAATCTTCCTCTTCATAGGTGGCCTCCAACCTACGCTCACAGTCTCTATACTTCTTGCCTCTATAGGGTCTCTTTCCTGATATCATATACCACAGGCTGAGCCAGAACTTTGCTCTGATACCACTATAATATCCCATTTCTGGGATATCTCTAAAACATGGCAAAATCCAACTAGAGATAGATTGGGAGGGAATTTACTGGATATGTCGCCTCTAAAAAGAGGATGAGATCTGGAGGCTACCTAGCCCTTTCTAGACTCTGTATAAGAGTGAAGGATAAATGCACCAAGTGGTATAGAACTAGAATGCTCAAAAACAATAATAGACATATAATAGAAAGAGAATGCAGCAACTACGGCAACAACGACAACTATGGCAACTCAACCAGAAAACATAGAGAGGAAATGATGAGCCATTTTATTAATCTGAGAAATGTAATTAAGTACAAGAGGCGATTTTGCGCGAGGCAAGTGAGAAAAAACTCTTAGAAAAGACAGGAAATGGCTGCTCTAGGAACTATGTTTTAGCTGCTGGAAAAATTTAGTGTAGCTACTACTACAGGAATCTACTGAAGATTAGGGACTGATCCCCTTGCCGGAATGAGCTGAAAATTGGCAAACCTCCTCTCCTCGACAACCTAGACAAGATCCAAAAACCATTCCAAGAATGGCCAACCCCAGAAATCATCGGAAACTGCCTCCCCAGTGAATTACGCCGGCCTCCAAGGCACTGCGTAGTGGCTAGATAGAAACAGCTGAAATACTGCCACAAACTTTGCCAAAATCCTCTGATGGGAAAAGGCTGACCCCCTGCTCAAAATCTCAGTGAAATCCTTTGCATAAACCCCAATTTGAAGCTCCTCCACAATGGACTGCGTCCTCTCTCCCAGTGACTCCGCAGTCTCTATAAGCTCCAGCTCCGCAACAAACCCAAACAATGAAATGAATCACAAAATACTGAAAAACAAAACCTTGCCCGAGCAGGCAGTCGAAGTCCTCTAGGGCTAAGGGCGAGATCTCCAACCGGAGACACTCAATGCACTAAACAGTGTTGCAAACAGGCTAATCAACCAGCGTCCTCAAGGAGGCTCCTCCGTCTCTTATAACATTGGTTTCCCTCCAAAACCCGTCATAGCCTCTCTCTCCTCGACATCCTCATCCTTATCTGTCCAGAAGATTCTAGAGTGCACGTACGCCCCCCTCCTCTACTTGGTGTTTGGCCCCCTTGACCCCCCTTGAGTCACAATTTTGTGCTACTAGGAGGATGTGTTATTCTAATAAAGTGAGTTAGAGCCTCTTTTCTCACTTTTTATTAATTTACAACCCATAGACGAAAAAAATATTCAAAATTGAATATTCCAATTAGCTGTCGCTAATTAGGAATATTACAGCCTATCTGTGGAAAAACTCCTGGGGTGAAACGAAATCCTTGAGAGCGTAGCAAGAAATTTGAAGCTTCCTTTTGGAAACCGCAAAGGGAAGCCAAAAACGTTGGAGGAAAGTTCAAATGGAACTGATCCATCTACATTGGGTTATCCCTCATCCCAGGCATAACACAACAAATCTAAAACGCTAAGGAAGGCGTTGAAATAAGAAAGACATGTATACAAATTTCAATAGTGAAAATCATGAATAAACTAAACTAACTATAAACTTGGTACTCACAATTGTGATTCAAGAATTCGAAATAACAGAAACAAAGTATACTCCAAAAAGGGGAAATATCCAAAAGTCTCGCAAGGATAGAAATGATGCATAGAGACTGCACCCTTTGTATAAGGGATAATCTAAACGAATAGAGTAAATGAAAATTTTCACTATTATTTCATAGAAAATTATTAAAATAGTAGTCTATGAAAATTATCTATCTCTTTCCAGAATTACCACTAAAACCACAGAAACATAACGACTTCAATCTACTATCATTCATGATGGGTTAGTAAAGTACAGGGTAACAATAATCATTAACCGAACCAGAATACATTACAGGAGTGAAAATACTTAACTTACCTGAGTATTGTGAGCGAATCTGTGTGGAGAGGGTGTTGTGTTCTTCTTGGTTTCCCTCCAGACAAGCAAGAGAGAAGACGCAGAGAATCACTCTCATGATAAGATAAAATGAGAAGGCCAAATGAAGTTGATTGGATATAAACAAAATTTATATACAACACAAATAAACCCTAATTGATAGAGGATCCACACCGACCATGCGTCAAGTGATCGAATGAGGTAAGCTGGTCAATAAGAGGGGTCTCATGAAATCAAATTTAGATCACATCAACAGTTGTATAAAATCGCAAGGGGGGGATTTCAAATCCATGCATTAAAGGACAGGTACAATTGTCACATGGGTTATGACAATTTTTTTTAAAGAATTGTGTAGTACCCGGTTCATAATATTCACATGTAAAATGCCACGAATTCCATTGAGTACGACATAGTACATAAAAGTGTATGTCGACTTTAAAACTACCATTAACGTCCTTGAACTCAATGACAACATAAAGGATTATAGTCTTTTGATAGGGCGATTTCCAACGTTTTACGTAAGGTAAGTTATCATGTAGTATAGTGAAAACCTAAGTAATTTATCTTAAAAGACTATAGTTAGGACAATTTCGATTAGAGTCACCATTGATTAGATTCAAAAGATGAAATCAACTTGTTGTGACATAAAAAGAGGTAGGTAAATAGGAAAGTAGAGCATAAAGGATATAATATAATTATATAGTATATAGGTGTAGGGGTTAACCTATTTACGACTATATAGTTTCCTTGATTTCATGAATTTGAGGTAATTGCTAAATAAATGAATAAGGGAGTTAGCCATCAAGTAAGTATATGTAGTGAAGGTGTATAGATATAATAAATGAAGAGGATTTATATATATCTATAGAGACACTCTAATACTAAAAATATTCTTGTAAAGAATAATAAGAAGTTACATCTGCATAATCATACTAATTGCATCACAAACCTTAGCAAGGTTGAACCATTCAATTTCATCAGTCCTAAGTGAAGTTAGGATTAAATTTAAATTAGATAAATTCACAAGTTGTGTATATGAAGGAACAATGCAAATATGAAATTACAATGAAACTCAATTATACAAATATCCTCACCGTTGGATGAATTATGAAACAAATACACGATAAAGTAAGAATGTAACCCATAGTTCGTCAACATGTGACAACAGAAAAAAATAAATAGAAATTAAAAAATTAAAAATTAGGATGTGAGAGTCATTACATATTAGGAAATAAATAATAAATATTAAAGTAAACATTTGATATGTTCCTCAACTAAATTTACTTATTAAAATTATTTATTTAATTAAATAATATGCACAAATATACAATTCAACAAATAAATAGTTTTATTATAAATTATTCTAAGTTTCACATGTATAAAGCCAATGGTGAAAGTAAAATGAATAATTCTTTAGTTTCAACATGTCATTTCCATTGTGATATGCTTTGGTATGTGTAACAACTATGCTTCTAACAAAGTTTATTTTTATTTATTTATGGAAGTAACACTATTCACATTCAACAACCTGGTGTGTTTCGTCGCACCTTGATGAATACTATCTGATAGACATTTTAGTTGTTGTGCTTTAATCTAATTAATTGTCGAATTTCCATTCAATAATTATTGTCGTTTATATTTTATTCTCAATTTCTGTAGCGAAATTTATTATTTACTGTTTTCTTATAGAGTTTGATGCCTTTTCTAGCATCACACTAATGTCATGATCTTTATTACCCTTGACATCTACTCCTTAGGAGTATATTCCAAATACATAATTCCAATGAGTCTCTATGTAAATTAATTATTAACCAATTCTATTCCAATGGAAATTGATAACTTGATAGTTAAGGTCCCCCCCTTAACTCTTACTATATAAGTATTTTCCCACTTTACTCCTTTCCTAAGTCTACACACAACTACAAAATTATTAATACAACATTGTTTGACATTTATGAATTACCCTTACCTTTATGAAGCCAATAAGTTACCTTTATATAGGGTGACACTTACTCCCTTTTGACATAGAGTTATATTTTCATAAGAAACCTTAGATTCAATTTGACATATTTCCTAAGCTTTGTCCTTAATTAATCGAATTTCCACATACATTTACATGTCTTCCTTGAAATTTGGTGTTCCACGCTATCATTATGAACATATAGAATTACATATAAATATCATATGCACTAACATACATTAATTATTCTTATGTGTTCTCCATGTCATTAACTATATCCCGATCACTATATATGCAATGATCTAGCATTTATGAATGTTTTAATGAGACCCCGGCTCTATATGGCTTTACACCAACTCTCTAGATCATAATTTGGTCTTGGTATCTTGTGTCATTTAATTCACAATCCTTCCTTATGAAAAAAATCACATGGCTCATTAAATGTTTATTTAACCCTACAGTTACGTGTGAAATTCTCCATGAAATTCTCCATCGTAGGATCTAATCTATGTGGACGATGGCGATCTCATCGTATTTAGGTTTAGGGTTTCTTATTACATTTCATTTTCTCTGTCTCTGTTTTTTTCCCACTTGTCTCTATTACACATTTGTCTCTCGACTCCACAAATTCTTTCGTTTCATCGTGAAGTGAGAACTCAGTTTGCAGCGCCAAGAGTAAGCTCATAACTCTGATCAATTTTCTTAGGTAATCCAGAATTTCTACCTTATTTTTAGTTTATATACTATTGAATCACTTACAGGTCTCAGCCTTCCCACTTTATGTTTCATTTTAGTTTGAATTTCTTTTATCTTCTCACACTTTAGTATTATACTCATTCAATTTGTTCCCAGGTTTGCAGAGATGGTTCAACCCTATTCTAGGACGTTCTTCACCGAGAGGTTCTTAATCAACTTTTTTGTGTAACCAGCTCCAAAAATAGAAGAAAAGAGATATCAACGCCTTATAAATGAGCAACTTCGAGGGGGCAACCTCCAATACATTACATAAATGAACAATTCTTGGATGATACAATTTACAAAACCTCCTTTCGATATATAGGAGTCCATGTGGCCATAATGTAATCCTAGTGGGCCATAATGTAATCCTAGCCGACCTAAAAATAATAATTTAAGGGCATAATAATAACAAAATGGGGGTTACAAGGGTACAATAATAACAATAAAGGGGTTACACTAATAACAATAAGGGACTATATTGTTAATATAGGGACCTAACATGCCCCTCTCCTTCAAAAAAGTGTTGTCCTCAATGCTTGAGTAGCTCTGGGTGCTTCTGTATAAAATTCTCATCCTCCCATGTAGAATCTTCAGTGGGTAAATTATTCACTTGATGAGATACTCTGAAATTGATCGATTCCATAGCTGTCGAGTTCTTATTTATGTGACTGCTTCAGGTTCCAATATGACTTTTCCTTCCTCAGCAAGTTCTGGCAATATTGTTTGAACTGGAAAATTTTCACCTATAACCTTTTTTAAGCATGAAACATGGAAAATTGAATGCACTCGTGAAGAAGAAGGAAGCTCTAATTTGTATGCCATAGTACCAATCTTTTGTAACACCTTGTAAGGACCATAGTACTTTGGCCATAATTTATTAACCTTCTTAGCTTGCTTGAGGGAAATTTGTTTGTATGGTTGTAGCCGTAAAAATACCCAATCTCCTACATCAAAACTTCTCTCGCTGTGATGTTTATCTGCCTGTTGTTTCATTCTATTTTGTGCCAAATTTAGGTTATCCTTTAAGAGTTGGAAAACTTCTTACTGATGCTCGATGTGATCTTCCACTTCTTGAACCTTCGAATTTTCCCTTAAAGATGATGTGATAGATGGTGGATGATATCCATAAAGTGCCATAAATGGGGTCATATTTTCTGCAGTATGGAAGGAAATGTTATACCACCATTCAGCGAGAGGTAACCACTTGACCCAATGTGCTTGTTTATCAGATACAAAACAACGAAGATATCCTTCCAAACATTTATTTACTATCTCAGTTTGACCATCATATTAAGGATGATAAGATGATCTATGAGCTAATTGAGTACCCAAACAAGAAAATAACTTCGTCCAAAAATTTGCAGTAAAAATGGGATCTCTGTCACTCACAATAACCCTTGGGCTTCCATGTAGCTTTGAATTCTGTCCATAAATGTAGTGCAACTGTACTTGCTTTAAATGGATGAGATAATGCAAAAAAGTGTGCATACTTGGTAATTCTATCAACTACCACCATGATGGCACTCTTTCCTTAAGACTTAGGTAAACCTGTGATAAAATCCATTGAAATCTCCTCCCAACGTTGACTTGAAATGGATAAAGGTTGTAGAAGTCCCGGGGTCTTAATTGTCTCAACTTTATTCTGCTAGCAAACCAAACATTCTGCCACAAACTTTTGAATATCAAATTTAAGGCCATCCCAAAAAAATTCTTTCTTCACCCTGTGGTAAGTTTTTAAAAATCCTGAGTGTCCTCCTAAAGCAGAAGTGTGCAATTCCATAAGAATATTTTGTTTTAGTTGGGAATTATTACAATGATATAAGCGATCTTTGTACCATAAGGAATCATTTTTCCAACTAAATGTATTAGATGTACTAGGATCTTGCTGCAACTTTTGAATGAGTGCCGATACATCTTTGTCCTTATTCCATTCATCTCTTACTTCGGTTATCCAATCTGGTTGGATAATAGAAATGGCACAAAGCAATGCTTCCACCTCTTCATTCTTTCTTGAGAGTGCATCTGCAACAACATTAAGCTTTCCTTTTTTGTAGATTATTTCGAAGTCATAACCCAACATCTTTGTGACCCATTTTCACTGCTCTTATGAAGATAGTCTTTGTTCCAAAAAGTGTTTAAGACTATCATGATCAGTTTTTACCTTGAAGTGTCTTCCCATTAGGTAAGTTCTCCATTTATTTAGTGCATGTAGTATTGCTAACATTTCCTTCTCATAAATAGGTTTCTGTAAATACTTTCCTTTGATTGGACCACTTTCAAAAGAAATGGGTCTTCCTTCCTACATTAAAACAACACCAATTCCATTTCCTAAGGCATCACATTCCACAATAAAGGTTTTTGTGAAGTCTGGCATAGCTAAGACTGGTGCTAGGCACATTGCCTCTTTAATATGTTAAAAGGCCTTAGTTGCTTCAGGAGTCCATGAAAATGCATATTTCTTCAATAATGTTGTTAGAGGTGCTGCTATTCTCCCATAATTCTTAACAAACTTGAGATAATACCCTGTTAACCCGAGAAATCCTCTCAACTTCTTTATGGTTGTGGGGACTTTCCATTCCTTAATGGATTTAATTTTGTTAGGGTGTACTTTAACACCCTCGTGAGATACAATATGACCCAGATATTCCACCTCTTGTATTCCAAAGAAACATTTGGATATTTTTGCATATAATTGTTTCTCCTGCAATAGTTTGAGCACCCTATCAACATGTTCAACATGATCCTTCCAATACTTGCTATAGATTAGTATATCATCAAAAAATACCAGCAAAAATTTTCTAAGGAAGGGTTTGAAAATAGAATTCATCAACCCTTGAAATGTAGAAGGTGCGTTGGTAAGGCCAAAGGGCATGACCAAAAATTCATAATGACCCTCATGAGTTCAAAATGTTGTTTTTGGAATATCTTCAGTCTTCATTCTAATTTGATGATATCCTGAACGAAGATCCAACTTGGTAAAATAAATTGCTCCATGTAATTCATCCAATAATTCATCAATCACAGGAATGGGAAATTTATTTTTAATGGTGAGCTTATTGAGCTCCCTATAATCCGGACACATTCGCCATGATCCATCCTTCTTGTGTACCAATACTACAGGAGCAGAGAAAGAACTTTGACTAAGTTGAATTATACCCGCCTCTAACATTTCTGCAATCATACGTTCAATTTCGCTCTTTTGGAAGTAAGGATATCTATAAGGCCTGATGTTTGGAGGAACGCTTCCTGGAATCAAATGAATAGCATGATCATGATCACGAATAGGTGGGAGTCCTTTGGGAGTTTCAAACACCTTGGAATGATTGTCCAAGACTTGTTGGAGATCTGCAGAAATAGATGATTTTGATGTCGGAACTTCTAGTGAGTATAATTGTGCAATTACGCCTCGTTGTTCTTTCTTTAGAAGCTTTGTCATGACATTAGAGCTTATTATCCTTCCCGGCTTCCCTTCAATACCCCGTAATTCGACTTCCTTTCCTTCTGAAAAAAATTTCAAGAAAAGTTCTTGAAAATTAAAAGCTACGGTCCCCAAAGATTGTAACCATTGTACTCCTAGTACAACATCAACACCTCCCATAGGAATGGAAAGCATTGGACTATTCAATACATATTCCCCCATGGTTAGCTTGATATTATGGCATTTCTAGAGAAATTTATAGTTCCTCCATTTGCAACCATCACTTGACATTCTGGTGCTGGGTATAGGAAACAATTTAATTCCTTGGCTACCTTACAATGAATAAAATTATGGGTGCTACCTGAATCAATCAACACTATTAAATTTTTCTTCTTGATATGTCCTTCTATCTTGAGAGTTTGAGGAGTGGTAATTCCTGCCAGTGCATTACACGATATGGTCGGATTCATTTCTTCCTCTTCTAGGGATGGTTCCTAGTGTAGATCCTCTTCTTGTTCATTTTCTTCTTCCTCTTCACAATATATGTAAAATAATTTCTTCTTAGCACACTTATGACCTTTAGTGTATTTGCTATCACAAATGTAGCAAAGCCCTTTTTCTCTTCTTTCTTCCAATTGTTGTGGTGTCAACCTTGTAGGTTGTGGAAATCTAGGCATAGAAACACTTCCTTCTTTATAGAAGTGAGTGGTAGGCTTCCTTGTCGCCATAATTTTACATTCAATTTTTCTTGCCAACCTGAATGTCTTCTCCAATGAATCAGGTTCCAAAACACGAACTTCATGTTGGATGTTATCCTTTAAAGTGCCTATGAAGATATCAATCTCGTGTTCCTCTGGAATATTAGTTACCCTTATATTCAATTTTTGGAAGTCCTCAATGTGCTCCCCCACTAAACCGTTTTGTTTGAGATTTATCAATTGGCTAAAGAAGGTGTTGCTTTTTGTATCCTCATAATGTGCTATCATTTGCTCCGTAAAAATTGACCAAGTGACAATTTTTTTACGGGAGTAAAGCCATCAATACCATAAAAATGCATTTCGTTCTAAATGTAAAGTTGCAATGCGTACCTTTTGTGTGTTTTGCACATTATGGAGATCAAAATATTGATCCATCTGTAGTATCCATGTTACAGGATCCTTTCCATCGAACTTCCTCATATCCATTTTTGGAATATGGTGGTTCTTCCCACCAACATTAGAGTTTATGGAATCATGATTAACATTTATTTTTTTCTCATCATGAGTTTCCTCTACTATCTTTTCACCATCAGGAAACATTTCTTGTATCAACTTTGTCAAACCTTCTATGTCTGCTTTTAGATCATTCTTCATGTTTTCCATTTTAGATTCCATGCCAGCTTCAATGTCATCTATCTTAGATTCCACGTCTTTCTTCAAACCATCCACATTATTCTTCACACCATCCATCTTTGATTCCATGCATTTCTTCAAAAATTCCATTTCATTTTTTTCTGCTCTTTGCGAGAGCGAAATTTGGTGCACTTGCTCTTATAATTTTGATAGATCATGTTGCAATTATTCATACTCATGAGTCATAGTAGAGCCTTCTGAAGGCTTAATGGGTGTCGAATTATTTTTACGAGGCATTTTTTAGAACCTAATACTGATATCTATTATACAATATGCCCTTGGAATCAATTCAAATTGATTTTTCAAACAAGACTTACGCAATTCGGAAAAAAATAGACACCTTTTTCTTGCTTTTGAGGAGCTCGATATTGAATTTTGATTATCTCTGTGATTGCAGCTCTCCAATATCTAGAATTAAGTAGTGAATTATCCCTATGAATTATCTTTTGAATTTCACAGGTCTGACCTGATTTGGATTCTCCAAGACAAAGTTATGTCCAATCTTCCACAATGACCTAATTATGGACTGGTTCAGTAGAGTGAACTTGTACGACTTGCCATGTGTCACTGTTTCATATTTCGCCTCTGAAATTGATAGCCAAGAAACTGAAGTCCGTGTGATTGCAACCAATTTTTACGGAACTCCAATCCGATGCTCAGAGAGAGATTTATTGAAATTTTCCCATGATCACCTCTTTGAGATGAAATTCGGGAGCCTGAAAAAGCACCACCTTCCACAGATCATATCTCCAAAAATATTGTGAATCAAGCTTTGAAATTTTTTGACAAGTTTCCTCAATATTTCAGCTTTGCACCCTAGAAATTTCAGATTATGAGCCTTCTTAGAAAAAATTTATAGTGAAAATGCCACGATGACCTGTTTAGGAGCCTGAAAAAATACCTAACTTCCAAAGATCATATCTCCGAAAATATTGTGAACCAAGCTCTGAAATATTTAGAAGATCTTCCTCAGGATTTCAGCTTTGCACCCTAAAAATTTCATCTTCTGAAACTTCGTAGAAAAAAAATTATAGCGAAAATTCCACGATGACCTGTTTGGAGCAGCGAAACCCTAGAATCCAAAGCTTTGATACCAAATGTTGTGTAACCAACTCCACAAATAGAAGAAAAGAGATATCAACGCCTTATAAATGAGCCACTTTAAGGGGGAAACCTCCAATACATTACATAAATGAAAAATTCTTGGATGATACAATTTACAAAACCTCCTTTCTATATATAGGAGTCCATGTGGCCATAATGTAATCCTAGTGGGCCACAATGTAATCCTAGCCGACCTAAAAATAATAATTTAAGGGCATAATAATAACAAAATGGGGGTTACAAGGGTACAATAATAAAAATAAAGGGGTTACACTAATAACAATAAGGGACTATACTGGTAATATAGGGACCTAACAAACTTCTTATGTGAAAGTGAAAACTCAACTGGTAAATATATTACGGTAACACACAACCAAAGGCTCTATGTCTACATATTTCCCCAAATAGGATTATGCATTACTTATCAGCGCGCATGGTTTGTAAAATTCCATTGCCAATTTTGAGACACAATTTCAGTTCTAAGTTTAGATTATATTCATGGTAATTTCTATTATTCCCTTAACAATATGAATTTCTGATACGTTTTTGCTTATATGCATGTGAAGGAATTTCTGCATGGGAACTATTCTCTCTCACTCACGCGGAATTTTTCCCAGGCTCCTCATTACAACAACTTTGATACCTTACACATAAATGTCATGTCTCCCTAACATGGTTTCTCTTCATCATTACCACGTTGGCTTGTCATGCATTCAATTTTTAGTTTAATTACTTGGCTAGCTTTAGCAGCTTATTATATTTCATCAACACCTTCAATGTTACGAAGTAATTAGTTAACCTCAAATCCATTTGGTTCAACATTTAAAGTATTTGTTTGATGCCGACTTTAAATCTCAGGAATAGGATTTTTTACCATATTCTAAGTTGAGAATATGAAATATTATAGATTTCTATCATACCATTTAATTAGAAATTTGAGTTATTTTATCAATCCGATTGATTTATACAATGATTCTCCTTGTTTAGAATTTTTCATCTATAGGTATTTTCTCTTTGTTGAATTTCAATTATTTATACCAACATGGCTAATAATTGGGTTCGCTTAATTTGTACAGGAATTCTACAATTCCGCACGTCTCCAATTTAACTCATTATACATCAAGGGTTTAGGGTGAATCCTATTGTAATTAATTACATTTCGCATACTCTTGCATTTAATAACTTCAATTAATCTTTTTCATGCACCTTGAATTGTCCCTCATTGTTAGTAAGGTAATTATCCCTTACACTTGGTGGTTATTTATAATTTCACTTTGTGTTATAGTTTGCAATTCAGTATAATTTAATATACTTTTTCCTCAATTATTGAAGCTATGGTTTCATTTCTTATGTGATATATTCTCTATAATCTGTGTTTCAATTCTGTTAATAATTTTCTAATATCCTCATTGAAATTTTGACATAATATTATGTTTATTTATAGCATCCAGATCTTCAATTTCTACCAGAGTAGAATATTTGTTTTGAATATTATAATTTCACATTAACTATTAGACATATTTGTTTTTAATTCCATACTAGTCTATTTAATAAAATTTCATGGTTAGTAAAATAATTCCACTGTATTTATATTCCGTATAAATAATTTTCATAGCTTAGCTAACCTGAGATTTAAACCTACTTCCAGGTTTAGACATTTTGAGATTTGGTACTCTTCAGATAATTATCTGTGCAACACTACAGATCTATGCTATATTTATTATAGCCTATTCCGTTAAATGCATAGATCTGACAGTTCACAACAACATAGAAATTTTCACATTATTTTCATACACATAATATAATCCTGAATAGATCTAACTAATTCTTCACCACTAATTAAATTCACTATAATAACAAAAATACAAGCAAAAATGAATTAAATTATGCATACCAATTATGGTAGACTATTTTCCACCCAACCTGTGATCTCTTTCTCCACAGCTCCACCCGAGTAGAGATCAATCATTCCTTCAGTAGACAACCTCTTGTCTACCCAGAATTTTCTTATTTAAGTCTCCTTCCCCATCAAGCTGTTTCTATAAATGCGTCCAGTTAATCAGGATGTTGTTTTCATTTTTCCCTAGGCTTTCCTTTTGTTTCTTCCACAAAAATACTTTAAAACTAGCTTTTTCCTCTTTCTAGTTTTATTCCACCTCTTCATATTAGCTTTCCTCTTTAATAGGGTATCTTTATAGATTTTTTATCTCCAATCTAAAATTCATTATTTCATTTATTTTCTCCAAGGATTTTTCGAGACGTGGGAAAGTCTTGGGAACCTTATCCATCCTCATGGACTTGGATTCTTGATCTCTAATTATGCTCTAGTCTTTGCACAATTAATTCCATTTTCATTTTATTAAATTAAAATAATAAAATATGTCAACAATAAATGTTTTCTTTTAGGTCCACTTTACCCTTTAGGACTATTCAATTGTCTAATAAAATTAGAGAAACCGGGGATATTACATATTCACCGTCTAAAACAAAACACCTTCCTTGGTGTTTCATACAAAAAATATAAATTCACTTTTTAAATAATGATGCATATTTTTCCTTCATTTATTCCTCTCAGTCTCAAGTAGCTTCTTTGGGTGCAAAGTGCCTCCAATACACTATCACCCTAGCCACTATTCTATTTCATAGCTCAATTTCTTCCTGTGCCAGGATTCGAAGTGGATCTGGAAGAAATTCCCCTTCTAGTTCCACCTGTGTCACATTCCAATCAATAACACGAGTAGGATCATGTACATACTTTTTTAATAATTAAACATGAAAAAAATCGTGAACCTTAATGTGACTAGGTAAAGCCAGCTTGTATGCTACTAGCCCCATTCTTTCCATTACTTCAAAAGTTCCAGAGTAACGTGGTGTTGATTTTTTGCAGCTACCTGTGTACAAGGTACTCTTTTTGAGCTTAATCCTAAAGTAGACATGATCACCCATATTGAATTCTCCATGAATTCTCTTTTTATCTGCATAGCGTTTATGTCTCTCTTGTTCTATCCTGATATTTTGTTGAATTTTATTTACAATTCTTTCCAATTACTAAAATGCATTAGGTCCAAGTATTAACTTATCCTCTGGTTGACTCCAACTTAGAGGTGAATGGCACTTTCATCAACTTAGAGGTTTGATTGCCATTTAATGCTTCAAAAGGACTCATCTTGATTGAGGCTTGGTAACTATTATTGTATGCAAACTCTGTCAAATGCATAAAGTCTTCCCACTTTGTTGGTCTATCCATCACATACATTCTCAACATGTCTTCTAAAATATGGTTTGTTATTTCCATTTTTCCATTGATTTGGGGATGCTATGCAGTACTAAAGTTCAATTTGGTACCCATTCCCCCAAACACAGTCTTTAAAAAATCTAAAGTAAACTTTTCATCTCTGTCTGGTATGATCATTTTAGGGATACCATGTAACTTTTTAATCTATTTCATAAATACATTAGCTACTTAAGTTGTACCAAAAGTATATTGTACTGGTAAGAAGTCTGAATATTGTACTCGCAATCTAGTTATAAAGTCTATGGAAATTTTCTCCCACTTCCATTATGGGATGGGTAAACGATTCAACAATCCTATAGGATGCTAATGCTCTACCTTTACCTGCCGACATTCGAAACATATAGCCAAATAATTAGCTACATCATTTTTCATTCTTGGCCATAATATATTCTTTCTCAAGGCTGAAATAAATTACCGATACCTTGGATGTCCTTCATAGGGTCTTTTATGATATTCATCTAAAATCTCACTTTTTAATGAGTTCACATTTCGGATGTATAATCTGTTTCTATAACAAATCAGTCCCTTAGGGTTTTGAGTATACCCAATTATATCATTTTTTTGCAATTTTTCTTGGATTTTTTCATAGTTTGGGTCTTTCCTCATTAATTCTTGGATCAATCCTTCAATATCAAAGGTTGCACTACTCCTGACACTATTAAAATTTTGACAATAATTCCTACTCAAAGCATCTACAATCTTATTTTCCTTCCGTTTGATATGTTTGATCTCCATGTCAAATTCACTAAGCAAGGACAACCATCTACCTTGCCTAGAATTTAAATCAGGTTGTGTGAATTAATACAAAATTTTTTCCTAACAGATAATGTCCCACATCTTCAAAGCATGTATTACAGTAGCTAGCTCTAAGTCATACACATTGTAATTTCATTCATTTTCTTTTAATTTTCTTGAGTCATATGCTATGAACAAGTTTTCCTGCAGTAACACTCCTCCTAATCCTTCTTCACAAGCATCAGTACACACTATAAATTCTTGATTTGGATCAGAAATCCTTAAAATAGGAGCAATTGTGAATTTAAGTTTTAACTGTTCAAAAATATGTTGACATTCTTCTATCCACTCAAAATTGACTCCTTTCTTCTATAGAGATGTGATTGGATAGCCTAAGGATGAAAATATTTCTACAAATCTCCTATATTATCCGGCAATTCCCATGAAATATATTATGGAGGAAACATCATGAGGCACAATCTAATCCATGATACCTTGTATCTTTTTTGGGTCCACTACTAATCCTTTTTCTGTAATTATATGGCCCAAGTACTGAATTTTATCTTTATAAAATTCACATTTTCTAAGTTTAGCATACAACTTATGTTCTCTAAGTATTTGTAAGAAAATTTTGAGATGTTATTTATGTTCATATTCATTCTTAGAATATATCATAATTGCATCAATAAATACTAGAACAAATTTGTCTAGATATTTACTTAAGACACTCTTCATTAGGCACATAAATGTAGCAGGTGCATTAGTCAACCCAAAAGGTAGAACTACAAACTCATAGTGTCTATATCTAGTTCTGATTGCAGTTTTATTTATGTCTTCATATTTAACTCTCAGTTGATGATAACCTATCCTTAAATCAAGTTTTGAAAAGACTCTTGCTCCTCTCACTTGATCAAATAAATTATCTGTCCTGGGTAGAGGATATCTATTCTTGATCGTCATTTTATTCAATTGGTTGTAGTCTATACACATTTTGAATGTACCATCTTTCTTTTTGAAAAAAAATAGTGGTACTCCCCATGGGGATATACTTGTTCTTATTTAGCCTTTGTCCAACAACTCTTGTAGCTGCAATTTTAACTCCAATAACTCTGGGGAAATCATTCTGTTTGGGGATATAGAGACTGGTGTAGATCCAAGTATTAACTCAATTGAAAAATCAATTTCTCTTTTAGGGGGTAACTCAGGAATTTCATCTAGAAATACATCCTTAAATTCTCTGATGACTCGTAAGTTTTCTACAAGTTCTTTTCAGTTTGTTGTACCAATTCTTTCACATGTACAATGTACAGTTTACAACCTTTCCTTGATTTCCTTTTTAACTGAAGTGCTAAAATTTGTCGAACTAATATTGGCTTGGGTTTCCCCTTCACTATCACTGGTTTTCCCTCACCATCTATATAGTTTATTATTTTATCTAAATAAGTTAATATGGGTTTCTAGTTTTCTAACGAGTCCATTCATACCAACAGATCATAGGGACCTAGAGAAAAAATATTCAAATTCAGTTTGGTTTCATAGCCATTTAAATTTAAAATAGTCTTTGGTAACTTATGGGTCACTTTTATTTATTTTTCTATAGCTCACTGGACAATCCATAATTGCTGAAATTTTTATGGCTTCAATTTTCACTTTTCCACAATCTGAGGACTTATATAACTTAAATTTTTTAGTGGATCTATTATAAAATAAATAGGTTGCTCAACAATTATACCTTCTATTTCAACCATTGTTGATTGGTGTTCAACTTGATGATCTTTTAGTGCAACACTGATTCTAGGAATGTTTCTTGCCACATCATTTACAATAGTTTCCTCTCTTAGCACTTGTTTGTTCTGAATGGTTTGGTGTGGACAATCTCTTATCAGATGAGGTTCTCCACAACCCCAGCACTTTAGTGGCTCCTTAATTTTTACAGTTCAATCTCTTTCACTATTTCCATCCATTTGTTTAGATTTTGTTTATGATTGGGCTAGTTGATTTTCTCCAGTTTTGTTAAACTTCTTCCTTTGGTGATTTTTCCCAAAGTTCTTTATGTATGTTGGTTTTACTCTTTTTCCACTAGAGTCACCCTTTTCTTTGTTCTGCTAGTTTTTCACTTGTTCATTTCTACCTTTAAATTGCTGATAAAATAGTCTTTCCTTATGCACAACTTCATCCATTGTCTTGGGGTTATCAAATTCTATCTTCTCCTTGGAGATAGTAGGTAGGAAATTTTAAAATAATTTTACCTTTCCCTTCTCTTCTCTTATATAAGGTACATAGCGAAGCAGGTTGGTGAACTTGGTAACAAACTCAGAGATGGTAAGATGCCCCAACCTAAGCTGTCATCATAGTATTGTTCATTCTGATATCTAGATTTAAATTTAATTTGGAAATCTTCCCAAGTGACAGTTTTATCATCTATCACATGCACCATTTTGGTTTCTTCTCACATAAGGTAGCCTTACCTTGTAATTTGTAAATAGCAAACTTGGCTTTCAAGTTACTTCCATATTCAGAAACGTGAAAGTATTTTACCATGTTTAGAAACCAAGCTTCTGCATCTTCCTTCTTCTCACCATCATAAGAGGGAGGTTTGACTTTTCAGAATTCTCCTTGCAATTCCTTTTTTCTCCTAGATTATTGTCTAGAGGCTTGTTCATCCGCAAACTCTTCTAAATGGTTTTTAGTTTCCTTTATCTTTCTAGCAGAACCTTCACCTTCGTGACTCGTCCTGGAGGTAAACTCTATGGATAACCTTTCTTACACTTCGCTGAATAGCGATAATCTTTCATTGTGAGTTTTTAGTTGCATCATTTCTCTTTGAATTTGATGTATCATGGCCAACAATGGAGCATTGGGACCTCGTGGATTTTATGCACCACCCAGATCTACATACAACTCATCCCCTACACTCATGGTTTCAGGTGTATGGTTTTTGTTTAAAAAAGAAAAACAATTTCTAGCAACATAATTCTTGTATTTTTATTTTTTTGGTGTGAGCACACATTTAGGCCCAATGTTTTAACATGGGCTCTAATACCATTTGTAACAACTCTTCCTCCATATATTTATGGAATTAACACCATTCACATTCAATAACCCGATGTGTTTCATCACACCTTGATGAATACTATCTGACATAAATTTTAGTTGTTGTACTTAAATCTAATTAATTGTCGAATTCCTGTTCAATAATTATCATCGCTTATATTTTATTCTCAATTTCTGTCAGTGAAATTTCTTATTTGTTTTGTTCTTAGAGAGTTTGATGTCTTTTCTATCATCACACTAATGTCATGATTTTTATTACCCTTCACATCTACTCCTTAGGATTGTAGTCCAAATACATATTTCCAATGAGTCTCCATGCCAATTAATTAACCAATTCTATTCCAATGGAAATTGGTAATTTAATAGTTAAGGTCCTCCCCTTAACTCTTACTATATAAGTATTTTCCCACATTACTCCTTTCCTAAGTCTACCCACAACTAAAAAATTATTATTACAACACTGTTTGACATTTATGAATTACCCTTAACTTTATCAAGGCATTGCATTACCTTTCTACAGGGTGACTCTTAATCCATTTTGACATAGAGTTATATTTTCATACGAAACCTTAGTTTTGATTTGACATATTTCCTAAGCTTTGTCTTTAATTAATATAATTGTCACATACATTTAAATGTTTGCTTTGAAATTTGGCGTTCCATGATGGCATTATGAAGATATAGAAATACATCTAAATATAATATGTAATAAAAAACATTAATTATTCTTATGTGCTCTCCACGTTATTAACTATAGCCTGATCATTAGAGATGCAACAATCTGGTATTTATGAGTGTTTTAAAAAGACCCCGACTGTGTATGGATTGACACCAACTCTCTCGATCTTAATTTGGTCTCGGGATCTTGTGTCATTTAATTCACAGTCCTTCGTTATGACAATAGTCACATGGCTCGTTCAGTGTTTATTTAACCCTATAGTTACATGTGAACTTCTTTAGTGTAGGATCTACTCTACGTGGACAATGGCGATCTCATCATATTTAGGTTTAGGGTTTCTTATTACAATTCATTTCTTGTGTCTCTCTTTCTACCCACTTGGCCCCGTTACACATTTGTCTCTCAGCTTCACAAATGCTTCCGTTTCATCGTGAAATGAGAACTCAGTTTGCAGCATTGAGAGTAAGCTCGTAACTCTCCTAAATTTTCTCAGGTAATCTAGAATTTATACCTTGTTTTTAGTTTATATACTACGAAATCATTTATAGGTCTCAGATTTTCCACTTTATGTTTCGTTTCAATTTGAATTTCTTTTATCTTCTCACCCTTTAGTCATATACTCATCAATTTGTTCCCATGTTTGTAGATATGGTTCATCCCTATTCCACGACATTCTTCACCGAGAGGTTCTGGGTTAAATTCTTATGTCAAAGTGAAAAATCGACTTGTAAATCTCTTACAGTAACACAAAACCAAATTCTCTCTGTCTGCGTATTGCCAATTTTTAAACATGATTTCAGTTTTGAGTTTAGGTTGTATTCATGGTAATTTTGATTATTCCCTTAACAATATGAATTTCTGATACATTTTTGGTCATATGCAGGTGAAGGAGTTGGCGCATAGGAACTATTCTCTCTCCCTCACAAGGACTTTCTCCCGATCTCCTCCTTACGAAAACTTCAATACCTTACACGTAAACATCATGTATCCCTCACATGGTTTCTCTTTATCATTACCACGTTGGTTTGTCATGCGTTCAAATTTTAGTTTTATTTCTTACCTAGATCTAGCAACTTATTGTATTTCGTCAACACCTTCAGTGTTATGAAGTAATTAGTTGACCTCAACTGGATTTGGTTTGGCATTTAAAGTATTTATTTGAAGCCAAATTTAAATCTCGGGAATAGGAATTTTTATCGTATTATGAGTTGACAATCTGAAACCTCATAGATTACTATTATACAATTTAATTAGAAAACTGAGTAATTTTATCAATCCGATTTACTTATAGAATGATTCAACTTGTTTAAAAATTTTCATCTGTACGTATTTTCTCTTCATTGACTTTCATTTATTCATACCGAAAGGGATAATAATTGGGTTACCTTAATTTGTACAAGAATTATACAATTCCACTTGTCTCCAATTTGACTCATTATACATCGAGGGTTTAAGGTAATAATTCTATAGTAATTAATTACATTCCTTTTTATTCTTTGATTTCACATACTCTTCCATTTACTAAATTCAATTTCCATTTTTATTGCAGCTTTAATTTTCCCTTGATGTTGGTAAGTTAATTATCCCTTATACTCGGTGATTATGTATACATTCACTTTGTGTTATAGTTTGCAATTCATGCTTCATAATTAATTTTTTTATTTATGTTCTATTTAGGTAACCTCTAATGACCTATTTTGCTTGACCACTTCTGGTATCAATTTGAATGTCCAAAAATAACTTTGGATTTCCCTTTTCAGGTTGGTCCAGTAACCTACTTGGAGATTTCTGTTACTATACCTCTGCATAATTTTTAGAGAGATTATATACCTATAATTTATGGGACAAATTTCCCCAATTTTTTGTATAATTATTTGGACCTAGTTTTCATTGGACAATATATGTATATGGATATAAATCCTTTGAATTAATATAACTTAGTATAATTTAACATAATTTTTCCTCCAATATTGAAGTTAGGGTTGTTAGATTTAATTCTTAAATTCTATATTAGAGAAGTTGGTTTGTGATGGTTGAGAAATTCTCTCAACCTCTCTCTCTAAATTAGGAATAAGTTGGATCTCAGAAACTCTTTTTAATAGAGTAATCTAAATGTAATAAGTGTGTGATTGTGTTTACACATACACTATTTGTGTATAATATATGAGTGTTTTTTTAGTAATTGAGTGCTTTTCAGTAGTTTTTATCATGGTATCGGAGCTTCAGGTATAACCTGGGCAGGTTTGTGTATAAGTTTATCTTCCATTCATTTAAATTAGTGTGTTCCATGAGTGTGTGGGCTGTCATACTTTTGTGAGTGGAGTTGCGAATTTGGAAGTGTCGACCACACCTCAAGATCAAGATTGACCTCTGCACACATCTGTTGCTGGCATCGTTTTGGAGCGAACTTAGAAAGAAAAAGCAGAACTATGGACCATCACTTTATTTTTTTAAATGGAGACCATGGAAATAAAATTGTTTACTTGCATTCAAATCGAACATGTATTACTCCGTATACACTCATTTTCATATATATTGGTAACATGGTGGTTGGAAATTGAGAAGTCGGTTTGCTCTAGCCAAAAATACAATAACCAAGTCGGTTCGCTTCTGAAATGTAGTTGTTGGCGACTTGCTGCAGGATCAGAGGAGGTCGAGCCAGAGATTTTGGTCAAGAGAGACCATTCCTGCCACATGAGTCCTGTTGGTATTGTAGTGTGAAGAAATAAACTTCCGTTAACGGGTTCCTAACAGATGAAAAACTACATCTAGATCTGTGACGTGAAGCTTTAGACTTGTGTTTTATAGAAGTGAAAACACTATGACGGATGGGAGTACTTGTTCAAGGGCCAATGCCGAACCAATGAACAGATCGATCCATCGGTGGGTGTAACGTTTTTCCGTGGAGAAGGAGAAGGAGCGAAGAGTGGATTGTTTTCACCACTTCCAATTTGTTGTGGTTAAGTAGTTTTTTATGAATTGTTTGTAATGATGAATTTTCAAAATCTAATAAAAATGTTCTGATGTAATAGTTGAATTTAGATACATTTCGTATTTAGAGCGCTCTTCTATAGAACTAGTGAATACAACAGTTTTCACCCATGTGTCTCGGTAGATGGGAGCTCATCCATAAAATGACTAGCAGTTCAGCGATATGTATGAAACCAGTACTTAAAAGATCAAGTGGATGTAAGGCTCAATATGGATGGTTTTCCAGATAGTATGGGAGTTGCAGATCTAGGGAAGGATCCCTCATTCGTTGAAGATGTATAATGGTCTTCTAATGAGGTTATGCGGCAGTTTGGGCTGTTGTCCAGTAATTGACTTCGGGAGGTCCTTGATTCAGGATTTAAGGAAGCAAACTCGGGAATCCAACTATCCAACTACACCTTTACGAGGGTTATAAGAAAACTTGATGGAGCATGCACTAATAAGTTAAAGAATGATTGATTATTATTTTTATTTGTGAGTGACTTCAATACATTCATGTAATGTAATCATTAAGTGGGGATGTTGGAGTTAATGCTTACATTCTATATTTGAGAAGTTGTTTTGTGATGGTTGAGAAATTATCTCAACCTTTCTCTCTAAATTAGGAATAAGTTGGATCTCAGAAACTTTATTTAATAGAGTAATCTGAATGTAATCAGTATGTGAGTGTGTTTACACATTAACCATTTGTGTATAATATATCAGTGTTTTTTTAGTAATTGAGTGCTTTTCAGTAGTTTTTATCAATGGTTTCATTTCTTATGTTACATATTCTCTAAAATCTGTGTTTCAATCCTGTTAATAATGTTCTGAATTCCTCTTTGAAATTTTGACAGAATATTATGTCTTGGTTATAGTATCCAGATATTCAATTTCTACCATAGTAGAAGATTTGTTTTGAAATTTCTAATTTCACATTAACTATTAGACATATTTGTTTTTCATTTTGTACTAGTTTATTTAACATAATTTCATAGTTAGTAAAATAATTCTACTTTATTTATATTCTACATCACTAATTATGATAGTTCACCTAACCTCAGATTTAAACCTACTTCCAATTTTAGACATTTTGAGAGTTGGTACTCTTCAGATAATTATCTTTGCAACACTACAAATCTATGATATATTTATTACAGACTATTTTGTTAAATGTATAGATCTAATAGTTCATAACAACATCAAATTTTTCACATTATTTTCATATAGAGAATACAATCCTAAACAGATCTAACCAATTCTTCACCACTAATTAACTTCACTATAGTAACACAAATACAAGGAAAAATGAATTAAATTGTGAATAAAAATTATGCAACACTATTTTCCACCTAACCTATGAGCTCTTTCTCCACAGCTCCCCCCAAGCAGAGACCAATCCCTCTAGCAGTAGACAACCTCTTTTCTACCCAGAATTTGCTTATTTAAGTCTTCTTTCCCATCAACTTGTTTCATAATAGCGTCTAGTTAATTAGTATGTTGTTTTCCTTTTTGCATAGGCTTTCCTTTTGTTTCTTCCACAAAAGTACTTTAAAACTATCTTTTTCCTCTTTCTAGTTTTATTCCACCTCTTCTCAGTAACGTTTCTCTTTACTGGGGTATCTTCTTAGATTTTTATCTCCAATCTAAAATGAAATATTTATTTTATTTTCTCCAAGGATTTTTGGAGAACTAGGAAAGTCTTGGGAACCTTATTGATCCCATGGAATTCGATTATTGATCTCTAATTATACTCTAGTCTTTGCAAAATTAATTTCAATTTCATTTTATTAAATTAAAATAACAAAATATGTCCACAATAAATTTTTTCGTTTGGGTCCGCTTTACCCTTTAGGACTGTTCAATTGTCTAATAAAAGTAGAGAAACTGGGGATACTACATATTCCCCCTATAAAACAAAACATTGTCCTCCGTGTTGCAAAGACAAAATATAAATTCACTTTTTAAATAGTGATGGACATTTTTCCTTCATTTCTTCCTCTCACTCCCAAGTAGCTTCTTCAGGTGCAAAGTGCCTCCACTGTACTTTCACCCTGGCCACTATTATGTTTCAGAGCTCAATTTCTTCCCATGCCAGGATGAAAAGTGGCTCTGTAAGAAATTCCCCTTTTGGTTCCACCTATGTCACATTCCAATCAATAACATGAGTAGGATCATGTACATACTTTTTTAATAATCAAACATGAAAAACATCATGAATCTTAATGTGACTAGGTAAAGGCAACTTGTATGCTACTGGCCCCACTCTTTCTAGTACTTCAAAACGTCCACAATATCGTGATTTTGATTTTTCACAGCTATCCATGTACAAAGTATTATTTTTGGGCTTAATCCTCAAGTAGACATGATCGCCCACATTGAATTCTCTATGAATTCTCCTTTTTTTCAGCATAGCTTTTCTGTCTATCTTATGTTGCCTTGATATTTTACTCAATTTTCTTTATAGTCCTTTCGATTTCCTACAATGCATCAGGTACAAGTATTAACTTATCCTTTGGTTGACTCTAAGTTAGAGGTGTATGGCACTTTCTGCCATTTAATGCTTTAAAAGGACTCATCTTGATTGAGGCTTGGTAACTATTATTGTATGCAAACGCTGTAAGATGCATAAAGTCTTCCCACTTTGTTGGTCTATACATCACATACATTCTCAACATGTATTCTATAATCTCATTTTTTCTTTCAGTTTGTCCATTGGGTTGGGGATGGTATGCGGTACTAAAGTTCAATTTGGTACCCATTCCCCTAAATAGACTCTTCCAAAACGCTGAAGTAAACTTTGCATCTCTATATGATATGATCATTTTAGAGATACCATGTGACTTTACAATCTCTTTCATAAATACATTATCTAATTGAGTTGTACCGAAAGTAGATTGTACTGGTAAGACGTGTTCAGTTTTGGTCAATGTGTCTACAACTACCATTATAAAATCATGTTCGTATCTAGTTCTTAGCAATCTAGTTATAAAGTCTATGGAAATTGTCTCCCACATCCATTCTGGGATGGGTAAAGGATTTAGAAATCCTGTTGGATCCTGATGCTCTACCTTTACCTACTAACATTCCAAACATCTAGCTAAATAATTAGCTAGATCATTTTTCATTCCCGGCCACAACATGTTCTTTCTCAGGGATGAAATGGATTTCTGATACCATGGATGTCCTGCATAGGGTATTTTATGATATTCATCTAAAATATCACTTTTTAATGAGTTCACATTTGGGATGTATAATTTTTTTTTTGTAACAAATCAATCCCTTTTGGTTATGAGTATACCCCACTATATCATTTTTCTACAATTTTTCTTGCATTTTTTCATTGTTTGGGTCTTTCCTCATTACTTCTTGGATCAATCCTTAAATATAAAAGGTTGGAATACTCCCAACACTATTCAAATATTGAAAACCATTCCAACTCAAAGCATATAGAATCTTATTTTCCTTCCCTTTGATATGTTTGATCTCCATGTCAAATTCACTAAGGAGGGACAACCATCTAGCTTACCTAGCATTTAAATCTGGTTGTGTGAAAAATTACTTCAAACTTATGTGATATGTTATTAATACAAAATTTTTTCCTAATAGATAATGTCTCCACATCTTCAAAGCATGTATTATAACAGCTAACTCTAAGTCATACACACTGTAATTATGTTCATATTTTTTTAATTTTCTTGACTCATATGCTATCACTGAGTTTTCTTGTAGTAACACTTCTCCTAATACTTACTCACAAGCATTGGTACACACTAAAAATTCTTGATTTGGATAAACAAAATTTTAAATAGGAGCAGTTGTAAGCTTAAGTTTTAACTGTTCAAAACTATGTTGACATTTTTCTGTAGAGATGTGATGGGATAGGCTAAGGCTAAAAAAATCTACAAATCTCCTATATTATCCTACAATTCGCATGAAATATATTATGGAGGAAACATCAGCAGAAACAGACCAATCCATGATAGCTTGTATCTTTTTTGGGTCCATTGATAATCTTTTTTATGACATTATATGGCCCAAGTACTAAATTTATCTTTATAAAATGCATATTTGCTAAATTTAGCATACAACTTAGGTTATCTAACTGTTTGTAAGACAATTTTGAGATGTTATTTATGTTCATCTTCATTCTTAGAATATATCAGAATGTCATCAATAAATACTAGAACAAATTTGTCCAGATATTTACTTAAGACACTCTTCATTAGGCACATAAATGTAGCAGTTGCATTAGTCAACCCAAAAGGTATAATTACAAAATCATAGTGTTTTTATCTAGTTCCGAATGCAGTTTTATTTATTTTTTCATCTTTAACTCTTAGTTGATGATAACTTGTGCTTAAATTAATTTCATAAAAGACTGTGGCTCCTGTCACTTGATCAAATAAATCATCCACCCTGGGTAGAGGATATCTGTTCCTGATCTTTAGTTTATTCAGTTTATGGTATTATATACACATTCTGAATGTACCATATTTTTCTTTGAAAAATAGTAGCATTTCTCCCCATGGGGATACACTTGGTCTTATATAGCCTTTGCCCAACAACTCTTGTAGTTGCAGTTTTAACTCCAATAACTCTGGGGTACTCATTCTGTACAAGGATCTAAATACTGGGGTAGATCCTTGTATTAACTTAGTTGCAAAATCAATTTCTGTTTTAGGGGGTAAGTGAGGAATTTCATCTATAAATACATCCTTAAATTCTGTGATGACTAGTATGTTTTCTATAGGTTCTTTTTCATTTTTTTTCCCAAATTCTTCCACATGTACAACATACACTTGACAACCTTTTCTTTCTATCCTTTCTAAATGAAGTGTTGAAATTTGTCTAACTAATATTGGTTTGGGATTCCCTTTCACTATCACTGGTTTTTACTCACCATCTATACAGTGTATTGTTTTATCTAAACAATTTAGTATGGCTTTCTGTTTCTCTAACCAGTCTATTCCTACCAACACATCATAGGAACCTAGAGCCAAAATATTCAAATTGAGTTCAATTTCAAACCCATTTAAATTTACAGTAGTATTTGGTAACTTATGGGTCACTTTTATTTTTGTTCCTGAAGCTAACTGAACTAACCATACTGGCTGAGATTTTTATGACATCAATTTTCACTTTTCCACAATCTAAGGACTTATATAAATTAAATTTGCACTCAGATCTATCAAAACAGAAATAGGTTGTTTAACACCTCGATTTTATTCTCAAATTATCTCAGCGACATTTCTTATTTTTTGTGTTCTTAGAGAGTTTGATGCCTTTTCTATCATCACACTAATTTCATTATTTTTATTACCCTTGACATCTAATCCTTAGGACTGCAGTCCAAATACATAATTCTGATGAATCTCTAAGTCAATTAATTAACCAATTCTATTCCAATGGAAATTGGTAACTTCATAGTTAAGGCCCCCCCCTTAACTCTTACTATATAAGTATTTTTCCACTTTAATCCTTCCTTAAGTCTACCCACAACTACAAAATTATTAATACAACATTGTTCGACATTTATGAATTACCCTTACCTTTATGAAGGCATTATGTTACCTTTCTATAGGATGACAGTAACTCCCTTTTGACACAGAGTTATATTCTCATACGAAACCTTAGTTTTGATTTTACATCTTTCCTAAGGTTTGTCCTTAATTAATCATATTGGCACATACATTTACATGTCCACTTTGAAATTTCGCATTCCACACTGTCATTATGAGCATATGGAATTACATCTAAATCTCATATGCACTAACATATGTTAATTATTTTTATGTGTTCTCCGGGTCATTAGCTATAGCCCAATCACTAGATATGCAACGATTTGGAATTTACGAATGTTTTAATGAGACACCAACTTAGTATGGCTTTACACCAACTGTTTGTATCGTAATTTCATCTCGGGATCTTGTGTCATTTAATTAATAGTCCTTTTTTATGAAAATAGTTACATGCTTTGTACGTTGTTGATTTAACCCTACATTTACGTGTGAAATTCTCCAGCATAGGATCTACTCTATCTTTACGATGGAGATCACATCGTATTTATGTTTAGGTTTTATTATTAAATTTCATTGGTTGTGTATCTCTTTCTTCCCACTTGGATCTATTATGCATTTTCCTCTCGGCTCCAAAAATTCTTTCTTTTCATCCTAAAGTGACAACTCAATTTGCAACACCGAGAGTCAGCTTGTAACACTCATCATTTTTCTGAGGTAATCCAGAATTTCTACCTTGTTTTTAGTTAATATACCACTGAATCACTTACGGGTCTCAACTTTTTCACTTTATGTTTCGTTTATGTTTGAATTTATTTTATCCTTTCACCCTTTAGTATTATACTTATTTGATTTATTCCCAGGTTTGTAGAGATGGTTCATCCCTATTCCACAGCGTTCTTCACGAAGAGTTTCTTGGTCAAATTCTTATGTCAAAGTGAAAACTCGACTAGTAAATCTCTTACGGCAATGCAAAGCCAAAGGCTCTCTGTCTGCATATTTCCCCAAATACGATTATGCATTTCTTACCAGCGTGCATGGTTTGTGAAATTCCATTTCCAATTTTGAAACATGATTTCAGTTATGAGTTTAGGTCATATTCATGCTAATTTTTATTATTCCCTTAACATTATGAATTTCTAATACATTTTTTTTTATATGAACATGAAGGAATTTCTGCATGGGAACTATTCTCTCTCCCTCACACGGACTTTCTACCAGTATCCTCCTTACGAAAACTTCGATACCTTAGAGGTAAACATCATGTCCCCCTAACATGGTTTCTCTTCATCATTACCATGCTCACTTGTCATGCGTTCAATTTTTGGTTTAATTACTTTGCTAGCTCCAACAGCTTATTGTATTTCGTCAACACCTTCAGAGTTATGAACTAATTAGTTGACCTCAACACCATTTGGTTCAACATTTAAAGTATTTGTTTGAAGGCGAATTGAAATCTCAAGAATAGGAATTTTTATCGTATTTTTAGTTGAGAATTTGAAATCTCATATATTTCTATTATACCATTTAATTATAAATATGATGAATCTTATCAATCTGATTTATTTATACAATGATTCTCCTTGTTTAGACATTTTCCCCTATAGGTATCTTCTCTTCATTGACATTCAATTATCTATACCGACAACGCCAATAATTGGGTTCCCTTAATTTGTACAGGAATTCTACAATTCCACGTGTCTCCAATTTAACTCGTTATACATCGATGGTTTAAGGTAAGAATCCTATTGTAATTAATTACGTTCTTTTTTATTCTTTGATTTCGTATACTCTTCCATTTACTAACTTCAATTTCTCTTTTTCTTGCAGCTTGAATTCTCTCTGACTGTTAGTAAGGTAATTATCCCTTACACTTGGTGGTTATGTATATGTTCAATTTTTGTTATAGTTTGCAATTCATGACGCATAATTCATTTCTTGATTTCTTTTCCATGCAAGTAACCTCTAATGACCTATTTCGCATGACCACTTCCACTAGCAATTTACATGTCCACTAATAAATTTGGATTTCCCTTTTCAGGTTGGTCAAGTAACCTAATTGGGGATTTTTGTTACTATAGATCTACATAATTTTCAGAGAGATTATATACTTGTAATTTGTGGGATAGAGTTCCCCAATTTTTTGTATAATTATTTGGACCTAGTTTTCATTGGACAGTATATGTATATGGATATAAATCCTTTGAATTAATATAACTCAGTATAATTTAATATAATTTTTCCTCTAGTATTGAAGTTATGGTTTCATTTCATATGTGATATATTCTCTAGAATTTGTGTTTCAATTCTATTAATAATTTTATGAATTCCTCATTGAAATTTTGAGAGAGTATTATGTCTTAGTTATAGTATCCACATATTAAATTTCACAATAGAAGATATATTTTTTAATGTTATATTTTCACATTAGCTATTAGACATACATTTTTTCATTCTATACTATTTGATTTAACATAATTTCATCGTTAGTAAAATAATTCTATTCTATTTATATTTTGCATAACTAATTCTAATAGTTTGCCTAACCTCAGATTTAAACCTACTTCCAGGTTTAGAGATTTTTAGAGTTGGTACTCTTCATATAATTAACTATGAAACACTACATATCTATGTTATATTTATTATAGACTATTCTGTTAAATAAAGAGATCTAATAGTTCACAACAACATAGAATTTTTCACATTATTTTCATACACAAAATATAATCATGAATAGATCTAACTAATTATTCACCACTAATCAACTTCACTATAATAACAAAAATACAAGGAAAAATGAATTAAATTGTGCATACCAATTACGGTAGACTATTTTCCACACAACCTGTGAGCTCTTTCTCCATAGCTCCCCCGAGCAGAGATCAAGCCTTCCAGTAGTAGACAACCTCTTTTCTACCCAGCATTTTCTTGTTTAAGCTTTCTTTCACATTAGCTTGTTTCCATAACCGCATCCAATTAATCAGGATGTTGTTTTCCTTTTTTCCAAGGCTTTCTTTTTGTTTCTTCCACAAAAGTACTTTAAAACTAGCTTTTTTCTCTTTCTAGTTTTATTCCACCTCTTCCTAGTAACTTTCCTCTTTACTGGGGTATGTTTTTTAGATTTTTATCTCCAATTTAAAATTCAATATTTAATTTATTTTCTCCAAGGATTTTTGGAGAACTAAGGAAGTCTTGGGAACCTTATCCATCCCCATGGACTTGGATTCCTGATCTCTAATTATACTCTAGTATTTGCACAATTAATTCAATTTTAATTATATTAAATTAAAATAATAAAACATTACCACAATGAATGTTTTCCTTTGGGTCCACTTTACCCTTAAGGACTTTTCAACTGTCTAATAAAAGTAGAGAAACTGGGGATATTACAATATGTCAATAAAGTCACCATGTTTTAAATTTGAAATTTAACAAATGACATATTAACATAATCTATATTTTTTGGGAGAAACTAATGAATTTAGCAATGTAAAAAAATAAATCTTGATTTTTATTATTTTATGTAAAAAAAATAAATTATTTTTAATAATATTTCTTACTTATTTAATATTTTGTAGATTTAAAAAATATTTCATAGTCACAAAAAAATTCATTAATGTTGTAGATTTTAAAAACATATTTCTCAATTAGTAAAAATATTCATTAATGTTTTAATATTTATATTTTTTAATATTTTTAAAATTATTTATTATAAACATTTTATAATATTCCTATATTTTCCATTATAAATAAAAAAATAAAAACTTTCTCCATCTCCTCTCTTATCTGTCTCCTTCTGACCCTCCATTTTTGAAATATAATTGTGTAACTTTTTACGGAATTAGTTTTATCTAACTAAATAATGTGACTACTCTTATTTTAAGAATTTCTTGCCGATCCAGGGGCATTAGGCCCTAGAAATACTTGTACTTTTATAAGACCTAGGAGGGTCTTATATTTTCAAAGTTTCATGTAAATATTAGTATTTTGAATAAACATGGTAGGGAAATTGTAATTGTTCTCAAGTCATTTGAGAACATGAGAAATTGGTTAAGATAGGAATATGAAGAGACAACCAAGGGTATGAGTAGATTTAGGATCAGTCTCATTAGTTTCAGTTTGAGATCTAAAATTAGGAACTAGAGAATTACAAGAGGCTCTGTCAAGAAGTCGAATCGACTCATTTGTGTTTGTATAAATGTAAACGCCTGTAGAATAGAAAGGGGGATTTTTCAGAGACAGAGTAGGAAGAGTAGAAGGCCACCAAACTGAAGATCTGGCCTAAACAATGGGGTTTTGTAAGTGATTGTGTTTATAGAATGAATTGTTCCAACATTGTATAGATATTTTGGATTTAACCTTTGCATAACGAATCTTGTGTGCCCTTGAAGAAATCGACCTTTCGGTCGATGTTATATTTTGAATCATATGTGTGTTGGTTAAGCTAGATTCTATGTGAAATATATGTATGCTCTTAATTGAATTCAGTAGGAAGAATTTTTGAGTTCCTATGGGCAGTTGAAGCCGTGTGCTATGGTCGAATGGTGATTCTGAGTAATTAAGAAATTGATTGAGAAAAATCTCTTAATTTTAACCTCGGTGTTAATAGTTGAATTAGTGGCTTTGTGTGTAATAGAGACTTCACATAATTTGTAATTGTATCACCTGCGAAAGATTGATCACTGAAAGGATCGATCTTAATAAAGAGAGCGGAACTAGAATAAAACTTTGAATATGTCGATTTTGGGTACAATTAAGATGGAGTCTACAATTCTGTGTTCTAATGGACAGTGATGAAATCTGTGTGGAGAGGCTTGAATATTTGTAGAATTTCATTCTCCCCTGATGTAATTCTGTGTAAGGGGCACTGTGAAATACTTGAGAATCAAGGTCGAAAGCTTCATATTGAAGGACAGAGGTGAATTCATGAAGAGAGAATTCGTAACAGTGTTGGTGTATTGACTAAAGCGAGAGCGAAAGCAGAGTATTTGGCATTGAAACTTTACGACGGAACCTGGAGTAAGGAGAGCGGAACCACGAAGAAGTGAACAGTGAACATGTTTTAGAGTTGAACCGACAGTTTGATCGCATCGCCTTTGTGGTGTATGCTGTATTTAAGAATTTGGAGCGATCCCATAGACTGGGTGATGCATGTCCTTGAGTAGTTTTGAAAAACCACCCTCATCGCGAGTTAAAGCTCATGTATGTGAGCCACGCGAGATTTTGTTAGGGACATCCAATCAGACAAGGCAACGTGACGTATCATCCACCGTTGGATGTGGAAGGCTCGTCAGCGCTGGCCCCAGTTTTAAATTATATTGATTGGGACTTTTCAAGCTAGGGTTTGTGGGGTTAATAAAGGATGGTTGTATATGCTGTCACTGTAGTTTAATTCCAAATGTCATAACACGTTCATACATATATTGAACTGAACCTTGTAAAATGAATCGATATAGCCGAGTTAGTCAGTGTGTTAAGGCTTGAAGTAAAACCAAGGTCGCACCCTTGAAACTTATGAAGTATTCATATAGATAGAGGACATTCGAGCGGGTTAGATAGATGCCGAGGTTCACATGTAGGAAAAGTTACGTTGCTGGGTGTATTCCTATGTGCGAGTTGATTGGTATAGAGATTTGAGCTATATTAGTGGTGATTAGCCTTTAACAAAAGCTCGGGGGGTTACACCATGAACCTCTGGGTATTGATTTAACTTTATTTGACAAAGAAAAAGAACTGGGAAGAAAATTTATATCCATAAAAAGGAGTGTAAATGTTGGTAAATTGTAGGAGCCTGGGCATCACTTGCAGCATTTGAAGTAAACATATTTTTCATATACTTTAATAATAATTATATATTATTGATAATGTATGGTTTAGGGATTATTAAGTGAACATTCAAACATTCAACACCCTAATACCATTCAGTTGGTCATTTATTTTCTTCATTTTCATCTTACCAAGCTATATATTCTTATCAATAAAGTATTACATTTGTTCTTTCATCAAGAGCCTATTCTATTTTTATATTGTATTATTCTAATCTAATAGAAAATATGGAAAAAAAAGTGTAATGAACTTACAGCATGTGCTTAATATTTACTCTAATAAATAGCCTAATATCATACAGTTGCTCACTACTCAATAGTGTATTATGCTATTTGTTGAATATCACATTATTTTCATCAATTAACCATGAAAAATGGTAATAAATCAATAGTTAAATTAATTCATAGTACTTCATATTTATCAAAATTCATAGTGCTTAGTCAATTATGTTTATAGTCTTTTGACTCTATTTGTTGCACAATAGATTATTTCCATCCAACAGCCAAAACAACTGATAGTTAATATTTACTCATATCAACATAATACCATATAATTACTCGCTATTTTTTGAATATTTACAATTACAATTACTAAGGTGTTGATAAAAGTAAATATTGAACATCATGTAGTAAGTTAGTTGCTAAGTTGTTTCTTTTCCATCTTACTTGTAAGATGAAAATTGTATAGTTTTAACTATTAGAATAGACTCTTAATAAGACTAAATACTAAATAAGATGCAATAAGTTAATTATTAACATATTTTTTTCCATCTTATATGTTCCATGAGAATAATATTGTATTCAACAATAAAATAAAAAAATCATAAATAATTATATAGTAATTAATATTTATAGTAAATATGATCAAGACAATAAATTTAATCAACCCACAAGTTGTGTCGTAATCAGCCTTAGCCCAATTACAAGTTCAAAATACTATATAAAATATATGCTTTAGATTTAATTTAATTTTACTTGTAAAACAGTAATATAGTGTTTAATAAGTATAGTGTTCAATAAATGAAATAAGATTTTAATAGGAGAAAATATTGAATAGAATGCAACAAGTAAGTCAATTATTAATTAGTTTTCAAATTAACTTTACAAAATCTTTGAGAAAACGTTTTGAGATTTCTGAAGATGTGAACTATATGTTCACCCATTATTAAGTGTTATAAATTTGAAATTATGATGAACTTAACCTTACATAAAATTGATAAAACGTTCTTATATTTGTGGATATGTGAATTATGTTCATCCATTATAAAAAATTCTTATAAATTTGAAATTTTCAGATTTGGTGGAGATGTAAACTATGTTCGCTCATTATAAAGATGTCTTATAAATTTTAAATTAAAATGAATTTAAGTTGCTTTATACATATAGTTTCTAGATCCATATAAAACCCTATATAGAAATAAGTAGATCTGTTGTTGTCCTAGCTCACTGCAATTCAAAAGAAAAATCATTTCTATCATTTCTTCGTTATATATATTTATGAATTGCAAATGAAAATAACGTTGTAATATTTTTTATTTTCTAATTTTTATCGAAATTACTCTAGAATGCCACTGGACAAATGAAATGGAAATATTTAAACCACTCCGTAAAGTAAAAGTGATCACGAATATTTGTACAAGGTATATTGACCGTTGTGCTATATCCATCTCCTCCACATGGAGTGTAAAGTAATTTTATTCTCTATATGCCACAATGGCTAAATTGAAGTGTAAAGTAATTTTATTCTCTATATGCCACAATGGCTAAATTGAAGTTGAATTTAATGGCATCAACAATCACTCTTGTTTATATGTCAACAAAAGACAAGTACAGTGAAATAAATGGATGTTATAGAGATCTAGATTATGGCTATCCTTCCCTGAGGTCGCAGCTCACATTATCAATTGTTGTCTAGATTTTTAAATTATGATTTTCAGTATAGAAATCCCTCAATCCATTAGGTAGCAGATAACATTTTTAACCGTTAGTGAAAAGAAAATCTCAATATGTAACTGTGCTAAGGCTCATATCTATGACATAATAAAGTATAATAATTACTAAAATTTTAAGAATGACATTTTTTGTCCTATAATTAATATATGGGTTTAATATCCATTTACCAATGTTTAAATTTCATATTTATATTTTACGTGGGCAAGTCTATACACAAAAAAACTCATTACATGCTCCTTGGTTAGGTTCATGCCTAAAACCAGCCCCACCCAGCCACCCAAATTAAAAAAAAGAATGGTTTTGCCCGCTCAAGGTTTGGTTGCGGTCAACTTCTGAACTCCGAACTTGTACATTGAACTTAAATATTTCTTGTAAGGATAAAAAAACTTCAGGGGTCAGAGCTTCTGGATTGTGGGTGACGAAGTCCAGAAGTAGAATAAATGCAGAAGAAAATCTCGGATTGATATTATGGTGAATTTTTTTTTAGTTCAGTTTTGGTTGCTTTCGTTGAAACCCTACGGTTAAACATGATGTACATAGGTTGTCTTATCATTCTAAATATCAGAAATTCATTATATAGGAAAATATGAGAATTTCATTACAATAAGAAAAACCTTTTAGATGGAATCCAAACCAAATAATTTTAGATATTTTGTATGAATGTATGGAATTATTTAAAAAAGCACATAAAAGTAAGTGATATTAAATTGCGAACACATTTAAACCTAAGGTTGGATGATAAATTGATGCCATAAAATTTGTCTTGTAACAAATATGATTGTAATCCCAATCCAAAATCTGTAGTATAATTTACATTTGCAATTAATTTTTGCATTCTTCTATTCTCTAGTTGAAAGCTTCATTAAGAATTAGTATCAAAACAAATAGGGCCTAAGTTTTACATACCTCCCATTTTCTATTCTGACTAGAACAATTTAATAAAGACAGAATATATGGAAATAAACCTAGGTATCAAATAGAAGCTCTGTGTACCTGCTTACCACATTCAATCTATTAGATACCATTGAATGTACTAAACATAGGAAATTTCCCTGCAATTTTGGAAAAAACCAATGAACCAAAAAATTAGACTAACTTTGATATCAAATTGAAACTTGTGAATAAAAAATGAACCTGCACAATTTTTGAAATTAAATTTGTAGCATCTTACAATTTCTTCAATCTCTTTTTAAATAAGATTTGTTTCTTTTTGTATTGAATTTTTTTTATGGAATTTGAATGACATCGATTTCAATTTTAAAAAAGTGTATTAAATAAAGAATATGGAACATTAGTCACGCACACCTCCAATGTTGGTGCTCCATGGCGCTCCATTACAGGCCATCATTTTAATTGTAAGCTACATTATTAAATTGTATGTTACACTATGTAATGTACAATTATTAAAATATAAAAAAGATTATTAGAACAATAAATCATTATTAAAATATTAAAACAATTATTCTTACATAGAAATTAAAAATAATAAATTCGTATAATTTTAATAAAACATAAGACATTGACGTGTTATTCTTGATGGGTCCAACCCTCCTTATAACCCTCGGATTAACTATTGATTGGATTGAAATATGAATTATTTGTTTGATGATGATTAAGGTAATTAAGTACGTGACTAAGGTTTGATTGTTGTTTGATTACAATGATACACGGAGATATCTTGTTGATTGGGTTTAATTTTTCGTACCACCAGTTAACATGTATGAGACACCTGTCTTGGTCTCGGTGTGCGCTCCTCCTACCTTTGGCAATGGTGCTTAGCCCTAGTCACTTGGTAACTTCCGACTCATTTCATTTTTTCTCCTGTTTGTGTCGATTGTCGAGGGTTTCTGATGTGCGTTCTCACCTATGATTCAATCTCTCATCTCAACCTCTGGTTCAATGGTTTTTCTGGTCCGTCGGGTTAAACTTTGTCTCTATGTGTTTTCACCAAGTTGTGACCAACATGGGTTCCTCACTCGGATTCAGCTGCATTTGGCTTCCTTCAGGTAAACTCTTTCTCTATGCTTCACTTCTACATCTCTTTCTCCTAATATACTAAGGGTTTTGCTCCTTCGTGACCAGGGACCATTGCTGGTGAGCGGCCGCCTATTTCCTTGGGCCGACTTGGTCTCTACCTCTTAGGTAAGCTCCAATCCGTGGCTCTCTACAAGTTTCTTAGGTATGAATTTTTTATTCTTTTCCTCGTGAAACTGACTCTGCTCTGTCTTTTTGCAGGTGTCCTTCTGGGCGCTTCAAGGGTGGACTTGCAACCCTGTCGTGGCTGTCATGGCTATCGTTGAACGGTTAGGGTTTGATCCTTTCTTTTGTGTTGTAGCTGGTTAGGGTTGAATGGGTTCGAGCCCTGGGCTTTGTCCGTCGCATGGTCTCCTCTATCGATTTGTTGGTCTACTTGCATTACTGTAGGGTTTCACTGTTTGTGAACTCAGTCTCTGTCTTTTTACAGTCAAGATTCTCTGTGACTTTTGTCAGGGTTTTAACTAGGGCTTCACCACGCTGTGTGGTCTCTTAGTTTTGAATGTGGAACACATTTCCTCCATCAAGTAATGTAATTTATATTTGTGCATATACTGTTTTGGGACTGTAATAACTATTACTCGAGGCAGTGACTTATTTATCCTTTGAATAAAAAAAAATTACAGTTTGTATATTTAGGGAATACCTAGTATATGCTATGCTTCCGTGCTGTTATGAATGGGAAACGATGGTTGTCTTGAACACTCTCTAGTTGCTCACTGTAATTTTGTTGGTTGACTGTAGATGTGTATATGCTCCAGCTTCGATTGTTGTTTCGTTTGTAATTTGATATGGTTGCGCCCTTCTGTTCATATCTTTGTTGTTAGTATAATGCGTGTGAAAGGAAAAAGAAAACTTGCTGCCTGTCTACAATTATTTTTTCACTTGTAGTCAATTGTTAGCACACATAGAATGAATTTACATAAGCTGCAAATGGACTTAGATGCTTTCAATCTCTTGTATCTAATATATTTCTCTATTATGATGGAAAAAATTAACCCCTACAGGATATTTTCTTTTTCCTTTTGTACTACTGTATGAAACAATTTTTTTTTAAACTGCCAACAGTTAGATATAGTTACATTCTTAACTGTTCTTCTAATTTATGAAATTAATTCTAAATATTAACTAAAAGAAACCTAAAATGAAATTACAAAATTTAAATGAATATTAGGCCCTAAATGATAGAAATTCTAGAAAAATAAAATAAACCCAGGTGCAATGACCTGTCAACCAATCAACCTTTAACCTGTAAGAAAAACATTTGTTTTTCTGTTTAACCTAAGAAGGATGCTCCTGTATCAGGCTCCTGGGGTAGCAAAAATTCATGGCTCTATTCCATGAGTTCCTCAATAGAATAGCCTGCTCGCTGTTTCTGTGCCGCGTCAAGTCACGAACTGTCCTCAATGGGATAGTTCTTCCACTTGACAAGGTACTGAAGCTACTCTTTCCTATGAGTGCACTTGGCCACCTGTGTGTCGAGAATTTTCTCGATCTCAAGGGGCTGAACCATAGGCATTTGCCTCATCCAAGAACCATTTTCAATCTAGGTGTCCCGTTATCACCATGATGCGCTGTCGTCTTCAGGACTCGTAGTATATGGAAACAGATTTGCCACATTGAATATGGACAATATTCCTATCCTTGCTGGTAGTTGTAATTCATGGGCATTGGCAGAGAATTTACAAATAATTTACAGGGTCCAATCTTCTTGTATTTCAACTTGTTATATTTGCCCTTAGGGAATCGTTCTTTGCGTAAATGCGCAAGAACTTCATCCCCTACATTAAACTGAACTTCTCGCCACTTTAAATCTACTTGTTGCTTATATCTCTGACTATTGTCTTATATTTTCGACTTTACTTGCTCGTGTAAGTCGTTCATTGCCTGGGTGAAATCTTCCCTGTCAGCACTCCTTTCCAACTTTCCCAAATCTCATAGTTCATGCACTCTGCGAGGATGCATGCCATACAAAATCTAAAAAGGACTGTATGCTATGCTACAATTTGGAGAATCGTTATAAGATAATTCTTCCTGAGTAAGTACACGATCCCACATCCATGAATTTTCCCCAATAAAAATCTGTAGCAAGTTTCCCAGGCTCCTGGTCACCACCTCCATTTTCCCATCAGTCTGTGGGTGATATGCGGAGCTGAAATTCAACTGAGTGTCCAACTTCTTACACAGGGTATGCCAAAAATGTCCGATGAATTTCACATCACTGTCAAAAATAATGGACCTAGGTAGGTCGTGCAATCTGATGATCTCCGTGAAAAACAAGTGTGATATGTGAGTGGCATCACTGGTTTTTCGACAAGGAATGAAATGTGCCATTTTAGAAAACTGTTCTACTACCACCATCACCGAGTCGAAACCTCACTGCATCCTTGGTAGACCTGAGACAAAGTCCAAGCTGACTGAGTCCCACAGTCTACTTGGAATAGGCAATGGCGCGTAGAGTCCTATATTTTGGCTTTGTCCCTTCACCAATTAGCACACTTTATAGCTAGTCACATATCGTTGCATGTACCGTCGCATCTTTGGCTAGCAATAAAAGTTTTCGAGCTGTACTAAATTGTTTTCGATGCCAAAATGTCTGGCTAGACCTCCATTTTTCTTCTCCTGAATGATATTCTCTCTCATCGAATAGTCGGGAATGCATAATTTTCCCCCTCTAAACAACAACTTTTCCTGTAAATTATAGTCCAACCATGGACTATTGTTTCTTAACAAATGATTCTGACAGGCTTCATAAGCCTCTTTGAAATCTGCATCCATCTGATACAAGTCTTTCAAATGCTAAAAGCCCAGTACTTGTATCGTACTCTCCTTCAAGAGAAAAACTCTTCTACTCAACGCATCTGCCACCTTGTTGGCCTGTCTGCTGATGTGCTTCAACACAAACGTGAAGCTTTGTAAGTACTCAACCCAGTTAACATGCTTGTGATTCAGATTATGCTTTTGCATCACATATTGTAGTGCAGAATTATCGGAGAATAAAACAAAATCAGTTCCTAGCATATAGTGTCTCCAATGCTTCAGTGCTTGGACAACAGCATAAAATTCCTTGTCATAAGATGAATACTTCTTTCTTCTTTCATTCAAATTCTCACTGAAATAAGAAACAAGTATGTCTTCCTAGCTCAGTATAGCCCCAATGGCCGTACCACTAGCATCACAAGGGACTTGGAAAAGCTTATTAAAATCAGGCAATCTCAGGATTGGCCTTTCAGTGATTTTTTTCTTCAATAACTGGAAGCCCCTCTCTATTGCTTCAGTCCAATGGAAAGGCTGACTCGCCTTCTTAATAGTATTCAACATAGGCACACAAATTGCACTAAAGTCCCTAATAAACTTATGATAAAAAATTTCCAACCCATGAAAACTACGAACCTCAAACAGGCTCTTTGGGGATGGCCAGCTAATAATAGCTGCAACTTTCTCTGGGTCCATCTTCAGCTCATTTTTTGCAATAAAAAAACCCAGATAAACCAATTCTCTTTGAAAAAAGGTACACTTTTTTAGATTTATCAGCAGCTTATTCTGCTGCACTTTTTCCAACACACTCCGAACATGTGAAAAGTGTTCCTCCTTAGTCTTACTGAAAATTAATATATCATCAAGATATAAAATTACAAACTTCCCAATGAACTCTTTCAGCATTTCATTCATCAGGTGCATAAAGGTAGTAGGGGCATTACTTAAACCGAATGGAATTACCAACCACTCATATAGCCCTTCATTAGTCTTGAATTTTTTTTTCCATTCATCCCCTTCCCTGATCCGGATCTGGTAGTAACCGCTCTTCAAATCAGTCTTCGAGAAGTATACTTCCCCACTTAGGTTGTCCATCATATCATCCATCTGTGGCAGTGGAAACCTACACCTGATGGTAATCTTGTTGATGGCTCTCAAATCCATGCACATTCGCCATTCTCCTCCTTTCTTGGGAGCGAGAACTGTTGGAAGTTCACAAGGACTTAAAATATCCCTTATCAACCCCTTATATAGCAATTCCTGTACCTATTTTTTGATCTCCTCGTTATCTTTGGGACTCATTCGGTATGCTACCTTGTTCAGTAGACTAGCTGCAGGTATAGAGTCAATGTGATGGCTAATACTCCTCTTAGGAGGAAGTTTATCTGGTAAATAAACCACTACGATATCACTGAACTCCTGCAACATCTCCTGAATTCCCTCCGGTAAATCTGAAATTTTAGTGTGTAGCAACATTGTCTTTGGCTTCCTTACTATAACATAATTTACCTCGTTGTCTTCAATTTGCTTGAAGAATTCTTTTCCTCCCACCAGTAACGCTTTGACTCAGCTTTTTTCTACCGTCTCTTCCTCCTTTATGGGTACAAGCGTGTGCTTAATCCCATATTTGAAAAACTTGTAACAGTTTGTCTTTCCATCATGCACTACCTTTCTATCATACTGCCATGGTCTTCCTAGTAGTATGTGACACACATCCATTGGCATTATATTGCAAATAAATTTGTCGTTGTATTCGCCAATATGGAACTCAACCTCACATTGTTCATCAACCAGTAGTTGATGTCCTTTCTACAACCACGACACCTTGTAAGGTGTGGGGTGCTTCAGCCTCTTCAAGCCCAAATTCTCGACCATATCTGTGGAGACTAGATTATCCGTGCTCCCACTGTCGATAATCAGCTTGTAGCATTTTCTGTGCAACTTGCAAACTATCTAGAATAATGCCTTCCTTTGAGTTGGGTCAGCTGTCTCCTTCGCTAGTTTCAGTAGTACCTTATTTAAAATCAAGGCCTCCCCTATTTATGGCAAGTTCTCTACCTCCTAGGGTGGTACCTCTACTTCATTTGTCTGCGTAATGTATGTTCCCCTTGTTCTGGCCTACTCTCCTTCAGGACACTCATAGGATTTGTGCCCCCATTTATGGCACTTGTAACATTGAACGACAACTCTTATGCCCTGGCCACTACCTCTTCTGTGCTAGTATGCCCTTCCCCCTCTCGTGCTACTGTCCTTCTCCACTTTCCCTGAAGCTTTCGAGCTACAGCCTTCATCATTGGGGTTAACAACTTTACCTTTGCCAAAAAATCGTCCTCTTCCTCTGCCAGATCCTCCTCCTCTTCTCACATTATATTTTATGTTTATCTTCTCTTCTGCCTTCAAGGTGCTTTGATAAGCCTCATCTATATTTTTGGGTGAAATAATTCTTATCTCATCTAATATTTCCATCCTCAAACCATATACGAATCTCGTTGTTTTCTCCAGGGTGTCCTCCACGTAACCTACCCTCAGGTTCATCAATAGAATTCTTCCTTGTATTATTTCACTGTCATTCCCTTCTATTTTAGGTTCTGTACCTGTCGGTACATGGAAATATGATAATATTTGGGCAGAAATTTACCCTTCAACTTAGCTTCCATCCTGGTCCACTTCTTGATAGGTTTCTTGTTCAACCTCTTCCTCTCTGCCTGTACACTATCCCACCATAAGGTTGCATGCCCTTTCAATCTAGTGGTAGAAAATTTTACTCTTTTATCTTCGTTGATATCTTCATACTCAAAATACTTATTTAGCTCACTGAGCCAATCCAGCAGTACCTTTGCTGACAAAATTCCATCATAATTAGAAATCTCCTGCTTTGGCTTACTATTAGCCAGCAAGACTGATTTCAAAAACCTGATCTCAGGTCCATCATCTGATCCATCTGTTGTTGTTGCATCTTCCTCATCACCATCATCTCCTCCATTAAGATCTCTTCTTCTACTTGCTTCTACCACCGCAAATCGAGCGTTTAAGATCAAAATTTCCTCTCTCAGTCCTTCGTCTGTTACTCTACGTATACCTGTCCCATGGCCTCGCCTTCCAACTTCCATTTCTATTGAAATAATTTAATTTCTTGCTTTGATACCACTTGATGGGTCCATCCCTCCTTATAACCCTCGGATTAACTATTGATTGGATTGAAATATGAATTATTTCTTTGATGATGATTAAGGTAATTAAGTAGGTGAATAAAGTTTGATTTTTGTTTGATTACAATGATACACGGAGATATTTTGTTGATTGGGTTTAATTGCTAGTACCACAAGTTAACATGTATGAGACACTTGTCCCAGTCTTAGCACGCACTCCTCCCACCTTTGGCAATGGTGTTTAGCCCTAGTCACTTGGTAACTTCTGGCTCATTTCATTTTTTCTCTTGTTTGTGTCGACTGTCAAGGGTTTCTGTTGTGCGTTCTCGCCTCTGATTCAATATCTGATCTCAACCTATAGTTCAATGGTTGTTCCGGTCCGTGGGGTTAAACTTTGTCTCTCTATGTTTTCACCAGGTCACGGCTAGCATGGGTTCCTCACTCGGATTCAACTGCATTTGGCTTCCTTCAGGTAAAATCTTGCTCTATGCTTCACTTCTACATTTTTTAATCCTAATAGACTAAGGGTTTTGCGCCTTTGTGAGCAGGGACCCTTGCTGGTGAGCGGCCGCCTGTTTCCTTAAGACGACTTGGTCTCTACCTCTCAGGTAAGCTCAAATCCATGGCTCTCTGCAAGTTTTTTAGGTATGAATTATTTTTTCTTTTGCTCATGAAACCAAATCTTCTCTGTGGTTTTGCAGGTGTCCTTCTGGGTGCTTCAAGGGCGGACTTGCAACCCTGTTGTGGCTGTCGTGGCTACCCCTGAATGGTTATGGTCTGCTCCTTTATCTTTTGTTGTAGCTGGTTAGGGATGAATGGGTTTGAGCCCTGGGCTCTGTCCATCATATGGTTTACTCTATCGACTTGTTGGTCCGCTTGCATTACTGTAGGGTTTCACTATTTGTGAACTCGGTCTCTGTATTTTTACAGTCAAGATTCTTTGTGACTTTTGTCAGGGTTTTAACTAGGGCTTCACCACGCTATGTGGTCTCTTAGTTTTGAATGTGGAACATGGTTCCTCTGTCAAGAAATGTCATTATATTTATGCATATACTATTTTGGGACTGTAATAAATATTACTCGATGCAGTGACTTATTTATCCTTTGAATAAAAAAAAAAAATTTACAGTTTGTATATTTGAGGAATACCTGGTATATGCTATGTTGTCGTGTTGTTATGAATGGAAAATGATGGTTGTCTTGAACCCTCTCTAGTTGCTCACTGTAATTTTGTTGATTGACTGTAGATGTTTATATGCTACCGCTTTGGTTGCAGTTTCGTTTATAATTTGATATGGTTGCGCCCTTCTGTTCATATCTTTCCTGTTCGTATAATGCCTGTGAAAGGGAAAAGAAAACTGGTTTCCTGTCTACAATTATTTTTTCACTTGTAGTCAATTGTTAACACACATAGAATGAATTTACATCAGCTAAAAATGGACTCAGATGCTATCAATCTCTTGTATGTAATATATTTTTCTATTATGATGGAAAAAATCAACACCTACAGAATGTTTTCTTTTTCCTTTTGTATTACTGTATGAAACAATTTTTTTTTTTTTAATTCTAACAGTTAGATATAGTTACATTCTTAACTGTTCTTCTAATTTATGAAATTAATTATAAATATTAACTAATATAAACTTAAAATGAAATTGCAAAATGTAAATCAGTATTATGCCCTAAATGATAGAAATTCTAGAAAAAAAAAATAAACCCAGGTGCAATGGCCTGTCAACCAATCAAACTTTAACATGTAAGACAAACACCTATTTTTCAAATTACCCTGAGCTGGATGCTCCTGCATCAACTCTATTCTTAAATAGAAATACCATACAATAAATTCTATATCATTAATTTTGAATGAACCATTTCTCGTTTCAGAATGTGAAGAGGCATCCATTTCAGGTTTAGAATGATTATGAGAGATAATGAACATGTTACTATATAAGATGTTTTATAGTTGTATTATCTAGCTATAGGACACGTTTGATAGTTTTATGGTGGTTCAAATAGTGGAGACATATTTTGGACGTTTCATAAAGTCACCACTTTAATGATGGGAATTTAATTTTCATTAATCTTCATACGTGTTCAATAGTTAATGGCATATTAAAATTTTAATTATAATTTGGTAAAAAACTTATTTAAGTTGGGTTTAATCACTTGATTTAGATATGAAAGTAAGTTGTATTGATCAATATTATCCATTAATGTCGTGGAAACCATGAAAATATTTGAGCATATTGTACCTTCAACTCTCATACTGGAATTTGTGATGATAAAAGTGATTAAAGTTGTGATTTCCAAGAGGGGGGATGTACCATACCCAGATAACCTCGCATGAAAATGGATGGAGTTAGGAATTTTTTTAAACATTTACAAATGTGTACCCTTATAAATTAATTTCTATATTTCTGCATTAACCATTTGAATACCTATCATCATCACTTAGAGAAATATTTAGTAAAAATCATAGTGACTTACACAATCATTAATTGTCCTTGTTGTATCATATTAATTTAAATTTCCTGCTATAACTATGCATCGATCCCATGATCATTTTAACTCAATTAGTAAGTCACCTAATGGATAATATAAATATCACATCATGAAAAAAATTAACTTCATGAAAATGACACAATGAACAATCACATCATTAGACACTGATATACCATGGAAACGGCGTAGGGTGAAAACCAAAAAATGTTTAATTTTATTATTAAATTCTCATGAGGGTTCTCACCCCTCACTCAATGGTTATAAGGGATTCCATCCCTTTACCATTGTCACAAAAATTACATAGAAAAATAATATTAAATGAAACATAAGTAGCTATAAGCTATTACAATAATCATGATACCATTTACCCATGGATCCTCAGTCTCATTCTTTATAGTCGGGTTCTGTCCTTCAGTGGTTCATCCTACAGTTGGAACTAAAAAACCTGCATTGACTAACAAATTTTTATCTTCCACGATGTTAATTTTGAAAAATCATTTTCTCAATTCACCCTCTTTTCCTTTCATTTCTATCATAAGAATGCTTGATATCATGATTAAATAAAATATTAATAATCCAATAATCAATATTTATTTGTGACACGTCAACACTATTTGTCTACATGTATAAACATTACCACACTGACATGAAATTCCTTCTCTCACATCATTTCACATTCATTAGCAACAAATAAATCACTATCTAGCGTCATCTTTCAAACAAACACTAACAAAAATTTCATGCACTTTCATATTATTTCCAAAGGAAAGCTAACATACTATATAACAATGTTGTGCATGTAAATGCATAACAAGCTTTCAAGGTAACTATCCCAACAAGAAATTTATTTTTTTTCCTACTCTTATGTTCTCTTTTCTAAAATGATTAACACAATAGATGTTATATTTGTGCATGTGAATGCATGCTCTTTTCCAAAAACATATTTTCCACCCAAGAGCTATTCATAATGGTTATTATGTATAACCATGCCAGCTTGATTTCAAACAAAGTTAAAATACCAGTTATAATTTTGTGCATGAAATAACATAGCTTGTTCTTCTTGCATGTAAAATATATATTTCTTTCCAAAAGAAACTAAATAAATATTTCATGGAAAAATAGACTCATTTCTTTTCCAAGGGGTCAAACAAATACCACTTATTCTTTCATGCATGCAAAGGGACATTTCCATCTTATCCAAAAGATATAACCCAATAAATATGCATAATATTCTCCCAAATAAATCTAATACCATAGCTAATCGTTTTAGTTTTGTAAAATACATATTATTTTTCCCAAAAGAAGGCTAACACAATAAATATCATGTGATTGCATCTTCCTTTTCTCTTGAAATGTAATACCAAAAACTTAACTTTTCCCATGCATGCAAGAACATATGTTTCTCTAAGTAATATTACATAATAAAGCATGTGATTACTACTTTTGCTGTCAGAGAATCTATTCCAATAACGCTTACACGGATATATTTTTCTCTTTAATTATTTTTGAAGGGTTCTAACATAATAATTACTTCCTTGCATATAAATATATATATTTATTTTCCAATTATTTTTTACACCCTAATTATTCTTTTTCCAAAAGATAGCTAACTCACTAGCAATTATGCAAGAAATACAATTTTTTTTCTTATCATTTCACACATTAGAGATATTTGTAATATTTCTTCACGAAATAACATGAATAACAAATCCTTCTCAAATAACAAAACCAATTGCCTCTTATGCAAGTGTTTTATGTGAGCTACCCCTCACATAAGTTATTTATATCTTTTTACATGACTCAAGCTCCTCATGCATGTATAATCACATAATAATTTCTAGTAGATCAAATATACTAGATATTATTCATGTGCACCTAAGCACATACTCTCTTCAACAGTCCAATATTTCTCTTTAAAATTTTTAATGCATATGCATCATGAGAACATACTTGTAAATTATATAAATTAATTCCTTGTAAATACTCATCAGCATAATTATTATTTTTTTATGTACATAAACAATTATTCTTATCTCATTGAAAAATGAAATGGAAGCACTCAGTTTTACTCTATTTTTTCTTTCTTTAGTGATCCACTTTGGATGCTTATTACGAACATATGGAAACGAATTCCAGAAAACCCAAAGAGGTTTTTTTTGGGAATATGCTTATTAAAAATAATCTCTCTCATTTTTTCTCAGGTGTCATGGTGTTGAATACTCAAATGAATCTTTGCATCCCATTATCCTAGATTTAAATATTAAATAATTTCCTGTTTTTGTAATCAAATTTGGGCACGGTTTCCAACCAAACGGAAATTATTTTTGGAAAACACAAAGATTTTTTTGTTTTTAATAGGTTCATTGGAAATAACCTCTCTTATCTTTTACGCAGGTGTTACGATTTGGAAGATTCGAATGAACCTTTGGAGCTCATGTTTCCAGATTTAAATAATAAATAATTCCCTGTTTTTGACATCAATTTAGGACATGGTTTTCAAGATATTGGAAACGAATTTTTAAAATCTGAAAGAGGATTTTTTCATAACATCCTATTTTATAAAAACCTCATTCCCTTTTTACATATCTTTCTGGTTTTGGGAGATACAAATACTTATTTGATCCCATTTTCCAATAACTCATGCAATTCATAGAATTATTTAGCCATGAAAAGTTTTTATGAATTCACAACACATGAAATATTCTCATAATTCAATGAATAAAACACTTATTCCTCTATGAAAAAATTATATAGAGGTTCTCTCAAGAAAAAATATTGATTGTTTATCATATGATTTTTTCCTACCAAAAAAATTCAATTATTATATTGTCATGCTTCATACGCAAATAAAAGAATTTTCAAAGAAAATAGTTACTTGTCTTTTGATGCATGCTTGGAATGTATTCTTCCTCTTCCTTGGCTCCATTCTCCATACATCCTCTCACTCACTCCTCTATTTTTCTCATAGGCTTACAATAAATATAATTAAGGAAATGGAATAGATTTTCTAAATCATAAAAGCATTCCATAAAGCATCCATAAATATGATTTTCCCTAAATCAAAAAATCACTCCATAAATCTCTCATGATTTTCTTTTAAAGGTAGATTTGTTTTTTCCTTATGACCAAAATATCACTTATCCATAGTTTTTCAAAAACTATTACTCGTTATTTCTAAAACTCATAAAAGATACCAACTTGGAAATATAACTTTTCCTATATAAGAATATAAATTCTTCTAAACAAAATAATTAAGAAATAATTTTTCCAATATTTTTATAATTAAGAATTAAAAGAATATTATTCATGTAATATCAGTATAATAATTAATAATATTTAATTATTGAACAAATCTCATTTTATGAGAGTTTTCATGGTGGCTTACGCCAGGGATATAACATACTCCCCCCCTTAAAGAGAACATTGTCCTGGATGTTCTTCTCTTGTTAGAACATTAACCTTTACTTTTCATTACCAATTATTTAGGAAATGTAAAACAGTACTTCAATCATAATAATTCCACAAAAAATCAAGGAGCACTAGTCCTTTAATAATAAAAACGATAAAAAAAGCTCTATAAAGTGCATGTTGTATTTTATTTAGGGGTTACATTAGTCTTTCTCTCCCACTAATGTTGTTTGCCAATTATTGTCTTTCTCTCCCACTGTAATTTCAATAAAATTCAAACTCCTGGAATTTATCTCCAACCGTTTTCCTCTAGTCTGTTAGGAATTTATAGTTCAATAACTCATTATTTTATCTAACATGAGTTATTTCAGTTTCCTATATATTTCAATTTGTTTCCTCTATGCATGCATATAGATAAATCATTTATAACATGCTCATTTGCTCATAAAAAAACAACCTATTTAATCAAAATTGTTACTAAGATAATCTAATATATCATGCATGAAAAACTATAACACATGAAACAACTTTGAGACATGAAATTTACAGTCTATTGTAACATCCAATATCTTTAGAAAATTTTAAAATCAGTAACAAAACATAGACATAATTTCATCTAACCGTAGTTAATTTCTGGGAATTTTTGAGGAACTGAGCATATCCCACCCAACCGTGAACTATCTCCAATAGTTACCCACCGAGCTAAGATCTACTTTCACTATAATTAAAAACCTCATTAATTCCTTGGTGCTTTCTTCCCAACATATTTTTAGCAGTGTCCTACTTTAAGGTCTGCCAACCTTTTTCCCTAGGCCTTTTTGTTTTATGTTTTTTGGAAAAGATATTATTCTTTTTCTTTAAAGCATGCCTTTCTCTCCCGTTGTACTTTATCTTACCCCACTTAGTATTTATCTCCAACTAATTCATTAACACAATCTTTCTCTCATATTATGTTAATATTTTCCTCTTTATTATTTTCTCCTAGGGATTTTTAGGAGACTTTTAGGGAAGGTCCAAGTTGAACTTAACAACCAATAGCTTTAGATAAGCTGGCAAGAAGAGTAATAAAACTCTAGAGTTATTTCCTTAATAACCCAACCAATATATTCATTAACTCAATAATAAAATAAAATATTACATCATCACATTAGGCTCATCATGGCTTCCATAGCCATTGAATCCAATAATAATTCAATTTCTAGAAATAGTCAATGTCTACAAATCCATTGTAATTTACATAATTTTCAATTTGCATGTTATCATTAAACCAAAGGAATATTTATATAGATTGTGCATCTATACTTGACCCTCAGCATGGGTCCCACAATTTTTCAAAGTACATTGACAACAATTCATCACGTGTGATATAGGTGGTATACATTCTAAATTTCCACATAATAATAATCATGTAACTTAGAAAAAAGACATTAACATATCCTTCATACCATAGCATTATACTTTATTTAAGGTCTAACCTTACCAACCATCAATATTGTAGAGAACTAACAGTCTCGTTGAACACTAGGACACAAAACGTGATTTTTTTTCTTTCCTTACCATTAGCTTGCAACCATGTAAGCGACAACCATTGAGGAATTTTGGGAAAACAATTTGCAATCATGAAATCTACAACAAATGTATACTTTTCTCAAATAGTGTGCAAGCATGCAATCTACAACCAGTTCGACATTCCAACAAACAGCTTGCAAGCATGAAATCTACATCCATTGAGGAATTTTGACAATAATTTTCAAGCATGCAATCTATGGTCAATGAGAGATTCTACCAAAGAGTTGGCAAACATACAATCTACCTCCATTGAGGGACTAGTTAGCGGACATGAAATAAATTTCCATAAATATCTTTAAACTATCATAGACATAGTAAAACTAGAATTTATATAATAGCATGAATCATATTAATATAATCAATGGTAAAATTTATGCCAACAACACAACCAATAATCCCTATAGGAGCGTCTAATCAGAAAAGTCGACCAAATTATGGATCCAAGTCTAAAAACATTTTTTTGTTGGAATCAACATGGGGGTTACATGATATCAAGGTATGAATACCCCTTTAATGTTAATATGAATCAAATCCAAAATTCCACGGATGCAATTATTTAAAACAACAAAACTTTGGATCTCGTTTATTTTGAACACATGAAATGCAAAATTTCTTCTACAACTCTAAATGAAGAAAGATAACCCACAATTATGCTACTATGAGTTGTTCATTTACTTTAAGTTCACTATGTGAGTTCCACTTTACTGATTGCTTATTTTTAACAACAAAAGAGGTTTGGTCATTTTTTTTTCACCATTCCATTGTCCTCTACAGGTTCAACCCTTACTTCTAAATTATTTATTTATCACAAAAACCATACATGCATTCATTCTTTATAACCAATGCATCATAACCTTAGCCATTTTTTTCCACTGTTTATTTTTTCTTATGCATCATAATCATTTTTGTAATATTATGCATGCAAAGGTTGGTAATTAATCTATGCTATAACCAATGAGTACTCAGGATGGTTCACAGGTAAAATAGAGGTTTTATTATCTTTTATCCAAACCCATATTCAATGTCATGAGAACAAATTTTAAAGAAACATTATAAATTTCTACTCTTTCATGTGGTCATTAATCATGCATCATGCATCTCATGTGAATTGTAGTATAATAAAAGTTTAATTAAAATCATACCTCAGATGATTCCCACTAGCATCATATCTCTAATTCTTTTTTTTCATAATGATTCCCAAAAGGCGCCAGTGTTGCAACCTTTTGCTATGATACCGTTTGTAACATACCCCGATAACCTCGCAACAAAATGGATGGAGTTAGGATTTTTTTTAAACATTTACGGATGTGTAACCTTATAAATTACTTTCTATATTTCTACATTTTCCATTTGAATACCCATAATCATCACTTAGAGAAATATTTAGTAAAAAACATAGGGAGTTACACAATCATTAATTGTCCTTGTTGTAGCATAGTAGCTAAAATTTCCTACTATAACTATGCATCAATCCCATGATCATTTTTACTCAATTATTAAGTCACGTAACGGATAATATAAATATTACATCATGAAAAAATTAACATCATGAAAATTACACAATGAACAATCACATCATTAGACACCAATATACCGTGGAAATCCTGTTGGGTGAAAACCAACAAACGTTTAATTTTATTATTAAATGCTTGTGAGGGTTGCCACCCCTCATTTAATGGTTATAAGGGAGTCCAACCCTTGAACATTGCATAAAAATTACATAGAAAAATAATATTAAATGAAACATAACTTGCTATAAGCTATTACAATCATCATGATACCATTTACCCACGGATCCTCAGTCTTAGTCTTTGTAGTCGAGTTTTTTTCCTTCAGTGGGTCATCCTATAGTTGGAACTACTAAACCTACATAGACTAAAAAATATTTATCTTCCACAATGTTAAACTTGAAAAACCATTTTCTCAAGTCACCCTCTTCTCCTGTCATTACTGTCATTAGAGCACTTATATCATGATTAGATAAAATACTAAAAATCCAATAATCAATCTTTATTTGTGACACTTCAACACTATTTGTCTACATGTATAAAACATAACTGCACTAACATGAAATTTCTTCTTTAACATCATTTCACATGCATTAGTAGCAAATAAATCACTATCAAACGTCATCTTTCCAACAAACACTAACAAAATATTTTATGCACTTTCATATTATTTCTAAAGGAAAGCGAATATACTATATAATAATATTGTGCATGCAAATGCATAACAAGCTTTCAAGATAACTATCCCAACAAGAAATTTATTTTTTTGCCTTCTCTTATGTTTTATTTTCCAAATGGCTTAACACAATAGATGCTATACTTATTCATGTCAATGCATGTTTTTTTTCCAAAAACATATTTTCCACCCAAGAGCTATTCATAATGGTTATTATGTATAACCATGCCAACTTGATTTCAAACAAAGTTAAAATACTAATTATAATTTTTTGCATGAAATAGCATAGCTTTTTCTTCTTGCATGTAAAACATATATTTATTTGCAAAATAAACTAGATAAATATTTCATGGAAAAATAGACACATTTATTTTCCAAGGGGTCAAACACATACTGCTTATTCTTTCATGCATGCAAAGGGACATCTCCATCTCATCCAGAAGATATAACCCAATAAATATGCATAATATTCTCACAAATAAATATAATACCATAGTTAATCCATTTAGTTTTGTAAAATACATATTATTTTTCCCAAAAGAAGGCTAACAAAATAAATATTATGTGATTGCATCTTCCTTTTCTCTAGAAATCTAATACCAAAACTATACTTTTCCCATGCATGCAAGCATAAATGTTTCTCTAAATAATGTTACATAATAAAGCATGTGATTACTACTTTTCCTATCAAACAATCTATTCCAATAACGCGTACAAGGATATATTTTTTTCTTCAATTCATTTTGTAGAGTTCTAACATAATAATTACTTCCTTGCATACAAATATATATATATATATATATATATATATATATATATATTCCAATGATTTTTTACACCATAATTATTCTTTTACCAAAAGATATCTAACTCACTAGCTATAATGCATGAAATACAAAATGTTTTCTTATCATTTCACACAAGAGATTTGTAATATTTCTTAAAGAAATGACATGAAAAAAAAATCATTCTCAAATAACAAAATGAATTTCCTCTTATGAAAATGTTTTATGTGAGCTACCCCTCGCATAAGTTATTTATATCTTTTTACATGACTCAAGGTCCTCATGCATGTAAAACCACATAATAATTTCTAGTAGATCAAATATATTAGATATTGTGTGCACCTAAGCACATACTCTCTTCAAGAGTCCAATATTTCTCTTTAAAACTTTTAATGCATATGAATCATGAGAAAATACTTGGTAATTATATAAATTAATTCCTTGTAAATACTCATCAACATAATTATTATATCTTTATGTATATAAAAAATTATTCTTATCTCATTCAAAAATGAAATGGAAGCACTCTGTTTTACTCTGTTTTTCCTGTTTTAGTGATCTAGTTTGGACGCATATTACAAACATATGGAAAAGAATTTCAGAAAACACAAAGAATTTTTTGTTTGGAAGAGGCTTATTAAAAATAACCTCTCTCATTTTTTTCACAAGTGTCATGGTGTTGAAGATTCGAATGAATCTTTGTAGCCCATTCTTCCAGATTTAAATCTTAAATAATTTCTTGTTTTTTCCATCAAATTTGGACATGGTTTCCAACCAAATCGAAATAATTTTTGGAAAACCCAAAGAGGTTTTTGTTTGTAATGGCTTCTTTCAAAATAAAATCTCTCAGTTTTTACATGCGTGTTACGGTTTGGAAGATTCAAATGAATCTTTGGAGCTCATGTTACCATATTTAAATAATAAATAGTTCCCTATTTTTGACATCAATTTAGGACACAATTTTCGAGATATTGGTAATGAATTTTAAAAATATGAAAGAGGCTTTTGGTCATAACATCCTATTTTACAAAAACCGCATTCCTTTTTTACATATCTATCTGAGTTTGGGAGATATAAAGACTTATTTGGACCCTATTTTCCAATAACTCATGCAATTCAAAAACTTATTTAGCCATGAAAAGGTTTATGAATTCAAAACACATGAAATATTCTCATAATTAAATGAATAAAACACTCATTTCTCTATGAAAAAAATTATATAAAGGTTTTCTCAAGAAATAATATTGTTTTTTTATCATATGAATTTTTCCTTGCAAATAAATTCAATTATTATATCATCATGCCCCATATGCAAAAAAAAAGAATTTTCAAAGAAAATAGTTACTTATATTTTGATGCATGCTTGGAATTTCTTCTTACTCTTCCTTGCTCCTTTCTCCATACATCCTCTCACTGCCTCCTCTATTTTTCTCATAGGCTTACAATAAATAGAATTAAGGAAATGGAATAGCTTTTCGAAATCATAAAATAATTCCATAAAGCATCCATAAATATTGTTTTCCCTAAATCACAAAATCACTCCATAAATCTCTCATGCTTTTCTTTTAAAGGTATATTTTCTTTTTCCTTATGAGAAAAATATCACTTATCCATAGTTTTTCCAAAACTATTACACATTATTTCTAAAACACATAAAATATAACAACTTGGAAATATAATTTATTTCTATAGAAGAATATAAATTCTTCTAAATAAAATAATTAGGAAATAATTTTTCCAATATTCTTATAATTAATAATTAAAATTTTTTTTTTCATGTAATATCAATATAATAATTAATAATATTTAATTATTTAACAACCCTCATTTTATAATAGTTTTCGCGGTGGCTTACGCCAGGGAGTTGCTGTGGACACTGGGGCTTAACTAGCACAACTCATATCTACCACTTTCAGTTGTCGATATACGTCGATAGACGATATGAAATAGATTTACAACCACATTTACCAATGTGGTTGATATAAGCGATAGACCTATATCTACTACTTACCACATATATTTCACCAAAATAAATATTATATATTTATGATTAAAATTACCAAAATATTTTATATATTTACTTATAATATATTAATAATATTAACTATATACATATTATATATTAACTTAAAATATATATATATATATATATATATATATATATATATATATATATATATATATATATATATATATATATATATATATATAATTAAAATATATAATAATAATATATTATTAATTTTTTTTTATATATTAATATTTTTAACTAAAACTATAATATAATTTAAAAATAAAATAATAAGAGTATTTTATTATTATTTATAAAAAGTATATATCTATTACAAATATCTCAAGGGATTATTAATATTATAAGCCAAAAGAACTAATAAACTCAAGGGTTTAATATTAGAAACCCAAGGAATTGGTGAAGAAATGGATAAATAATAATATTATAAACCAAGAAATTAAAAAACCCTACAAATAAATATTTTTAACTCAAGAGATTCAAAACCCTAAGAACTAATATTTAAAACCTAAAATCCAAAAAACTTAATAAAAACTAATAATTAATATTTTAACCTGAAGAGATTAATAAACCATAATAATTAATATTTAAAACTGAAAAACCTAAGAAATTAATAAACCCTAATAATTAATATTTTAAACTCAAGAGATTAATAAACCCAAGATATTTTAATAATACAAACAAAAAGAACTAATAAACTCAAGGTTTAAATATTATAAACCAAAGGAAATGGTGAAATCAAGGGATAAATATTAAAAAACTAAGAGATCAATATGGCTAAGGTATCAATAAGGCTAAGGGATCAATATTAATAAAACAATATATTAATAAACAGTAAGAATTAATATTTGAAACTCAAAAACCTAATAAATTAATAAACCATAAGAATCAATATTTTAAACATAAGATATTAATAAACCCAAGGGATTATTAACATTATAAACCAAAAGAACTAATAAACCCAAGGGTTTAATATTATAAACCAAAGGAATCACTAAACCCAAGGGATAAATATTAAAAACCTAAGGGATCAATAACGCCAAGGGCTCAATATTAAAAATTTAAAATAATAGTGATTATTAAAGCCTAAGAATTAATATTTAAAACTTAGAGATTAATAAACCCAAGGGGTTACTAATATTATAAACCAAAAAGAAATATTAAACACATGGATTTAATATTATAAACCAAAGGAATTGGTGAACCAAAGAATAAATATTAAAAACCTAAATGATCAATAAGGCCAACAGATCAATATTAAAAATACAAGAAATTAATATACCCTAAGAATTAATATTTTAAACTAAAAAACATAAGAATTTAGTAAACCCTAAGAATTAATATTTTAAACTCAAGAGATTAATAAACCCAAGGGATTATTAATGTTATAAACCAAAATAAGTAATAATCCCAAGTGTTTAAGATTATAAACCAAAGGAATTATAAAAATTATAAAGTTAACGAACAAATAACTAGAAGCATTTAATTTTATAAACCCAAGAAATTAGTAAACCCAATGGGAAAATATTATAAACGTAAGGGATAAATATTAGTATTATAGACCAAGAAATTAATAAACCCTAAGAATTAATATTTTAAACTCAGGATATTATTAAACAGAAGGGACTATTAATGTTATAAACCAAAATAAGTAATAAGCCCAAGTGTTTAATATTATAAACCAAAGGAATTATAAAAATTATAAAGTTAACAAACAAATCACTAGAAGCATTTAATTTTATAGACACAAGAAATTAGTAAACCCAACAGAAAAATATTATAAACATAAGCGATAAATATTAGTATTATAAACCAAGAAATTAATAAACCCTAAGAATTGATATTTTAAACACAAGATATTAATATAACCTAATAATAAATAGTTTAAACACAAAAACCAAAGAATTTAATAAACCATAGGATTTAATATTTTAAACTGAAGAGATTAATAAACCCAAGGTATTACGAATAATAAAAACTGAAAGAAATAATAAACCGAAGGGAAAAATATTCAAAACCTAAGGGATCAAGAAGGCCAAGGGATCAATGTTAAAAACAATAGAGATTAAAAAACCCTAAGAATAAATATTTTAATCTCAAAAACCTAAGAAATTAATAAACCATAAGAATCGGTATTTTAAAATCAATAGATTAATAAATCCAATGGATTATTAATATTATAAGCCAAAATAGCTAATAAAACCCAAGTGTTTAATATTATAAACCAAAGGAATTAGTGAAAGCAAGAGAAAAATATTAAAAAAATAAGAGATCAACAAGGCCAAGGGATCCATATCAAAAACAAAAGAGATTACTAAAGCGTGGGAATAAACATTTTGAATGAAAATAACTGAGAAATTCACCCCATTAATACAGAGATTAATAAATCTTAGGAATCAAAATTTTAAATAAAAATGATTGATAAGGTCGCATTATTATTGATATTGTAAATAGAGAGTAAAAATATTAAACCAAAGAGATTAATATTATAAACCCGTAGTATATAAAATCCCTTTGATAAATTCTATAAATCGTGAAATAAAGATGGTTGACCATGCTTGATTTAAACATTGAGACAATTGTTGTCACAATGCGACGTTGGACTAAGTATGACCATGGTTGCCCATTGTAAATTTTCATATTGAAATAATATTTGTCAGAACATGACATTAGACCATGGAAGACATTTATCGACTATGGCTTACGCTGATTAAAAATAGTTTCCCAGGGTTGATTTTCATATTGAGACAATGTTTTTCATAATGTGACATTGGACCATGCATTAATATTAAATTGTATGACTAATTTTAAACTCAAGAGATTAATAAATGCAAGGGGTTATTAATATTATAAACCAAAAGAACTTGTAAAACCAAGGGTTTAATATTATAAACCAAAGGAATTGGTGAACCCAAGGATAAAATTAAAATATTTAAGGAATCAATAATGCCCAAGGATCCATATTAAAAACAAAAGAGATTAATAAACCCTAAGAATTAATATTTTAAACTAAAAAACCTAAGAAATTAAGAAACCCTACTAATTAATATTTTAAATTCAGGAGATTAATAAAAGAAAGACATTATTAATGTTGTAAATAAAAATAAGTAATAAGCCCAAGTGTTTAATATTATAAACCAAAGGAATTATAAAAATTATAAACTTAAGCAATAAATAAACACAAGCATTTAATATTATAAACCCTAGAGATTAGTAAACCCAATAGAAAAAAATCGTAAACCTAAGGGATAAATATTATTATTCTAAACCAACAAATGAATAAACCTTAAGAATTAATATTTTAAACTCAAGAGATTAATACCTAAGAATTAACATTTTAAACCTAGAAGCTTAAGAATTTAATAAAACATAGGATTTAATATTTTAGACTAAAGAGATTAATAAACCCAAGGCATTATTGATAATATAAACCAAAAGAACAAATAAAACCAACACTTTAATATTATAAAACAAAGGAATTGGTGAACCCAAGGGAAAAATATTAAAAACCTAAGGGATCAATAATGCCAAGGGATCAATATTAAAAACACAAGAGACTAACATACCCTAAGAATAAATATTTTAAACTCAAGAAAATAAGAAATTAATAAACCATAAGAATCAATATTTTAAAATCAAAAAATTAATAAACCTATGGTATTATTAGCATTATAAACCGAAAGAACTAATAAATGCAATGGTTTAATGTTATAAATGAAAGGAATTGGTGAACCCAAGGGGAAAATATTAAAAAAATAAGAGATCAACAAGGCCAAGGGTTCCATATTAAAAATAGAAGAGATTAGTAAAGCCTAGAAAAATATTTTAAATAAAAATGAATGAGAAACTGACATGATTAATAAGGAGATTAAGAAATCTTAGGAATTAATTTTTTAAATAAAAAGAATTGTTAAAATCACATGATTATTAATATTATAAACCGAGGGGAATAATATTAAACCAAAGAGATTAATATTATAAACCCGAAGTACATAAAATATAATTGATTGTAACACCCCAAATTCATGTGATTGCATTTTAAAGTTAGATACTTGAACTTTACATCCTAAGGGGAGTGGACCCCCAAAGGATAATTATATTTGTGAATGTAATTAAACATTTGATTGAGGAAATGAATAAATTATTGTGGTGCAAATTGACCAAAAATGAGATGATGAGATCACTTGCTAAATCTGAGGATGGATGAGGCAAATATTTCCCCACAATCTTTCAAAAAAATCCTTGGAAGATAGTAAGTTTTAAAATTAGATTTTGAGGAAAAAAAATCTGAATTTCCCCAATGGTGAGGAAAGTAGTTGGGAAGAGGTAAAAAGCTGGAAAGCTGAGGAAAAGCATAAAGCAGCTTTAAAGAATCCCTAAGTGGGAAGCCTAGGCAAACAGGAAGAAAAGCATCTTGAGATTCTGGACGCAGAATTAGAAACATGCTTTGGGGAACAATAGCTTAAATAAGCTGCTCTTGTACAGATTAGAGGTTAATCTGCTATAGGAGGTGATCTCAGCTCGGGGGTGAGTTCTGGGAGACAAAAGAGCTCTAAGGTTGGGAGGTTGGTCTACTGCACCAGTGGTATGTCTCTGAGAAAAATTGTCTTATTGTTTTCTATAGTATGAATTGGCTACATATAAAAACAAAATTGACTTCTAAGTTAGTTCATATTATTAGTCTACATTTAACAGAACATAGTCACCAGGTAGTAACCTGGTCATCCTGTACAGTTGTAGAAGAATAACCTGTAAAGTGGAATTCCACAGAATGTCTAATCCCAGGGTGGGGTTAAATCTGAGGAAACCTTGTTCTTTCAGGAACCACTATGAATTTATTTTTAATCTTCTTCTGTTTCATAGAATAATTTTATTTACAGCTACCCTAGAGAGAAATGAAATTCACTATAGTATACCAGAACTATAGTAGTATATAAATTAAGACTTATATGGTTGATGAAATACACAGAGGGAGAAAATAAATAAACTAATCTCCAGTTTAGCCAAGTAGCTCTGTTATAATTCCAGAGCATTTAATAATCCAAATCAACCAGGTTGTGCATGAGTTACTTTGCCTAGGGGAGGAAAGGAGTACCTATTTATAAACAACATGAAACAGAAACCCTGATCTCCTGATAACCACTCTAATATTAGATCACAGGGATTGATTCCATATAAGGTAATAACTATGAGTAAGCAGTTGAGAACTACATTGGTAAAGAGTTAAACTGTTTCAAACTGTATGTACAATACCTTTATATAACCACTATTTCCATTTAGCAACAGAAAAGAAAATGGAATGGGTTCAAATCCCATAACCAGCCTTTAAATACATTTATTACCATGTGCACAGGTAAATATGAGCTGTAACTAGAGGTAAAATAAAATGAGAAGAAACTGGAGAATAGAACCATGCTTGCATACATTTGAAAAATGAGGAATTATAAATTATAGACTTTCATATACAACAATCATCTATGGATAAAATGGTTTCATAAATGTCCAGCAAGCTGTACATATGCCTAGACAGTCAGGCATAACACCAGTTCAGTATAACCAGGAGGACAGGCAACTGTAATTATGCTATAGATACCAGAGTATAGAATTACACAGAAAAGAGTGAACAAAGTACATTAGAGGAATAGACAAATATCATATATATATCACCCTATAAATTCTGAAGTATGCAATTTAGAAATCTGAAATGTCAGTAGCATTGCCAGAGAACAAAATAAGTTCGGACGAGCAAATTAAACAAAGCCAATTAACATGGTATGAGATTATATGCACGATTTATACAGTCCTGGTAACATTATACTATGGCATAGTATATTGAAATATCGTCTAGCGGCCTAGAAACTATATATATATCCCAAACGTCAAAATACATAAGGAGCCTTTCAGGCTAGAGTATTAAACGTGCAATCCCTACTTCAACAGAATAAATTTAAACAAGCGCCTTCTGCGCAACAATACAGGAGGTCGATATCAGATTTCGACACCATGAGAACGACGCAACAGGAGAAGAGCAATAAATCCCACAATAATACCGACCTGAATGGCCAAGAGGTCAACGTTGGAAACCCTCACGATGAAAAAGAGTAAGTGTTGTGTTTACGAACATGCCATAATCATTTGGTTACCTGTGCACAACAAATGCAACCAAAACCAAAAGGGATTAGTCAACTTGAAATAGTGTAGGGGACATAAGCGAAGAACAAAATTATGAAAGCGGTTAAAACTATACCTGTGAAACGCAAGGTACAGATACGTAGACTCCTGAAACAAATTTGTGCCCAGAGAGGGATAAATACGCCACATCTTCAGAATGAGGAGGAAGTTGAAATTTAAACAGAGGCGAGATGCATAAGAAATTACCTCATGAAAACTTTCGAAATGTTAAACGTCTGTTGGATAGGACGCGAAGCCATTTCACCATAGGCACAATCCGAAGAAGTATCATCCTATGAACTCGTAGGAGTAGGGTTGACAATAATCCCTGAAATCGAAACGCAATAACAATTAGCACTGAGAGTATGCGACGCGTAGCCTGAAACAAGAGGCATATCCTTTACTAAGGACTGAACACATACTCAGAGATTAGCGCATGACCAAGAGTGGGACAATCATCCTGAATCATTTAATCATACAATAACATTAAAACACTGAGGAAATTACCTGAGAACTGGTGGATAGCACTGAGGCGGCATGGCTTTCTCTGCAACAGATAAGTCACAAACCCTCGGCCAAATGTAGAAATTGGCAAACGCAGAGATGCACCACGAGCTGAAGAATGCAAAAAACCCGACTCAGCTCTATCCAGAAGAATTTTATAACTCATGAATAACCGCCTTAACCCTAATCAAACACGATCACCATCGTCCACTTGGCGGAATCGTGGAGGCCAAGCCACAGATCGAGAGTAGCCGGGGTGAGTTAAGATTTGCGTATCGCATTAATGGAGTTTAAATCCAAAATTCAAGTCGATATGTCTGGCATCTGTGTGGGTATGGTGGCTTTACATCCCGCGTGTTGAGTTGGCACATTGACATGGACTCACCAGACCAGCAAATAGAGGGGTGTAGCAAACTACACAACTATTCCACTCTCAGTTATTCGTTACGACTCCTGACGTGGTCACGAGTGACTGCGCAGTGATACCCATAACAAATAAAAATCTATTTTACCATACGCCTTACGTGTACCTGGAATTCAATTCGCAGAACAATACCTAAAGGCGATTGGAAATCTTATGTAACGTGATAGGTGTCACGTCAACCAGGGTATATGGGGGTTGATGCCAAACAATACCATGTCTAATCATATAAACATGAACCAAAAATCAATTCCCTCAAGGCTATACCAACAAACATAGCGGGGAAATCATAACTATGTGTCGAAGGGTCGAACTTGTGGTTGACCCAAAGATCATTTGATTCCTCTTTTATTTTACGTGCCATATAATTGACAATTATATTCACCAATTCGATAAATGAAATAGGTGAACCTCAAGACCAAGGTGAAATTGCAAGAGTCTGCGAGAATGTGTAAGAGTCCAAGACATGAAAATTATGTTCACCTTTGAGATGAAATTAACATAAGGTAAGAAGTAAGAGCAGAGGATTTAATTGCGACAGTATATGATGATGACAAGCATAATGATAAAAAGGTGAAATGTGATAATAAGTCCATATTTACAAGTCGGAGTTCATGACGAAATTTTTTTTTTTGCTGTGAAATTAGGAGGTGTGACATTGATAAATACTATAAACTATGAAATAAATATGGTTGACCATGCTTGATCTAAACATTGAGACAATTGTTGTCACAATGCGGCATTGGAACAAGTATGAGCATGTTTGGCCATGGTTGATTTTCATATTCAGACAATATTTGTAACAATGTGACATTGAGCCATGGAATACATTGATCGACTATGGCTAATGCTGATTAAAAATGGTTTCCGATGGTTTATTTTCATATTCAGACATTGTTTTTCATAATGTGACATTGGACCATGAATTAATATTAAACTGCTAGACTAATATTTAACCCCCTAATATTTGGATTTTATAAACCGAAGGGAATAATATTACGAACCGAAAGAATTATAAAACTAAAGGGATCAATTTTATAAACCCAATGGATCAAAAATTCCATGGAAATATTAATATTATAAACATAGAACATAAATAAAGCAAAGGGATTATTAATATTATAAACCAAAAAAATCAATAAACCGAAGGGATTATTAATATTATAAGCCCAACATATTAATATTTTAAATAAAAATTATTAATAAGCTCGACTGATTAATAAATTCGAAGGATCAATAAAATTAGTAAATATATAAAACCAAAGAAATTAACAAACACTAAGAATTAATATTTTAAATTCAAGATATTGATAAACCCAATGGAATAATCATATTATAAACCAAAAGAACATATAAACCCAAGGGTTTAATTTTATAAACAAAATGAATTGGTGAACCAAAGGGATAAATTTCAATAAACTAAGGGATCAATAAAACAAAGGGATCAATATTAAAAACACAAGATATTAATAAATCCTATGACTTCATATTTTAAACATAAAGGATTGATAAAGTAACATTATTATCAATATTACAAACACCAAGTGATCAATCAACCTTAATCACTGTTAATATTTGAAAATGAATGAATTAATAAACCAAAGCGATATTCAATTCCATCATCAGTGCAACCAAAGAAATAGCATTTAAATTACCATATATTTTTTGTTGTCTTTATATGAAAAAATCCCATTATAAAAATGGAATTGAAACTCTCCATCAAAAGTCATTTATCAAATAGAAACTTGCAGAACACAAGCAAATCGATGACAAAAGGAACACCAATTCAAATCAACAGGATAATGATCACTATACTTAACTCTTTCCAACCAATCCCTCGTTTTTTTTTCTCCCAGCCTCCCTCATGTGCACATGCAACAAGTATTTTACATTCATTTTCATTTCATCTAGCAAATGAAGAGGCTCATCAATAAAAGCAGGATGGAAGACATATTTTCTTTCAAACTTGTTTTGAAGGTATGAAAGAAAACTCATCACTCTAGAAATATTTTCCACTGCTTGATTATAATAGATGACATCATTATTATCCATATTTTCATTTCAAATTAAAAAACACAAAACAAAAATTAACACACACACACACACAAATGCACACAAATAGACACACTGATATATATATATATATATATATATATATATATATATATATATATATATATATATATATATATATATATATATATATATATATATATATAACATAACACCCCATTTTTATTATTGTTAAGAAATTTAATCTTAAAAATGTCATGCTATAAAATAACCTAACGCTACATGAACCAATTGATATAAAATTTCTACAAATATAAATGTAATGTCTCTTATTCCACAATTTTTTTTTTTTTTTGTAACACATTGACAATATATGAACTATTTTCTTAATTATGTCATTGACCTCCTTCAGTATAGAATTGACAATCTAGCAATCAAGACACTTGTATAATCTCCTACTTAGCTCTTTCTCACAAGACATATTTTGTGAGTTTATTTAAACCTTAACTTTTTGTCTTAAGCCCACCAAACTGAAGTAAATGTGACAATTTCACCTTTATAAGGCTATTAACACATCCATTATAAAATTACATATTTTTTTTCTTCATTTTACAATAAATTTTACAATGTGTGTGTATATATATTTATATGAGACCTCCTCAATTAATATATATATATATATATATATATATATATATATATATATATATAGTTTATAATTTAACATGGCTTACCCCTATATCCTTTTTTAATAAATTTGTCAACTGCATCGTATGATATGTTAACGGGGTCTAACTATTCATACAATTTAATCACACAACATATACATAAACTATACATGAAATATTACTTCTCCCAACTAATTTAACTTTCTCCCCAATGATTACGTTACCGTGAGTTTAGTCTCGTTGGTTATCATCTTAGGGATTATTTGAGTTTGTTCGAATGAATGAGTATCTCATTAAAATACTCGGCAAATCGATGTTCCTTTCAATGAGAATTTAAAACTGTTACGTATGGTTCGACCTTGTTTCAATACAAATAATAACGTACCCTTTAATGGATCTTGAGGTTTGAGATTGTAATGGTCCACTTATCCTCCAACGTTACCTACTTCCGATCTTAACGTATGGGTGATTTATTGTTTCCTTCTCAATAACTACTAGAGAGACATTTTTTCCAGGTTCATAAATGTTATTATAGTGTGACCCATGTGACATGGTACCACCCTTATTATATTTTTAACTCCGGATCTGTATTTTGGGATTTTCTACAGCTGTTGCATAGAACACGATTCAATTTATGAGACCCATCCCATCGAAACTAGTGTTCCTCATCCCATCTCCAGACGTGTGGATGATGTGGATGTTTTTCCATTTAGGGTTTTCTTATGGTGTACTTTTTGTGACAATTCAGGTTTTTACATGGAATTCTTAACTTGCAGACTTGTTTGTCTTTGAAGAGGCTCACTGTGTTTCCTTTCATGCACACCTCAAGGAAGACCGAAAGACAAATACACAGTCACCTTCAGTCATGCCTCAATAGTTTCTTATCGTAAGGTAATCTGGCTATGGCTAATTTCGTTTCAGGAACACTTTGTTTTTATTGTTTATTGGTTTTGTCATTATTTGCCATCTCTTCAATTTCTTAATTCATGTCATTTTCTTTGCCTTATTTTATCATTGTATTAGCTCATGTCTTCTCATTTTAGTAGGATTTAGAACATTTTTTCTTCCTCCTATAATTTCTTTAATCACAATCCTCACATATTACTTTCGGTACCCATTTGACATTGATGTTGGATGCATCTGATTCCAGAATAGGAGATTTAATAATTTCACTGGTGTAGAGTATCCTCAGGCGGCTTGCTATGATTTATTTTTTAATGAATATCTATTTTTCTAGTTATACCCATGACGGTGGTTAACCAAGGTTTTGTTTCCTTCTCTAAGTTACTGGAAGCGTTATTAAGCCTCAAATTTCTTCCATACTACACTCATGGATTGCTTTGTTCTTCCTTATCACAAGTTTGGCATTGACTGTGGAGATGCAATTGCATTCCACCATCAAGCATAGACCTCCTTGGGTATCGTTCTTCTTCTCAGTTCATACTTAGTACCTTACTAGGTATAATTTCATTTTGGCATCTCTCTTCTATGCTTATTACAGTTTCTGTCTGTCCATAGTGTTAGTCCTAAACATTTTTTTTTTCTTGGTTATCGGCATGACCACAATGTATTTTCTTGCTAAGGCAGTCTCAATTGCTATTCGATATTTTGCGACAGATATTATTATTTTGCACCTACTGTTTTTCTTTTGATTTACAATGCGATAATATATTATTCTCTAAATTTCTCCTTTTATATAACGTCTTAGGTTCGATTCTAAATTTCTGCTACTTATGTTTACAGGTAAGTCGTTTTAATTTTTTTATATACAAAAAGCTCTCCCACATATACTTTATACACGCATCTACCCTTAACTATTTTTCTATTGTTGGAATTTTAAACTAGGTTGGTTCTACTCTACAATTGAACACTCGTCATTCCAACATACATGAGACAGGATGTAGCTAGTCCAATTTTTTTTTTTTTTTTTTTTTTCCAAGTAAAAAATATTTACCTTCAATGGAATTTATTCCACACAGAATGTATTATTTTATGAAATTGTATCCTATTGAGATTGTACGTGAACTGTAACATTTTATTCATATGTGACTTTCTTCAGAAAACTGCAAAGCTTATTGTATATTATTGTTTCCCTATGGTAGTATAACCAGCGGTTGGTTAATAGAGTTTATTTATTTTGACTATTTAAGGTGTAATTAGATTTAAATCTACCGATATATATATATATATATATATATATATATATATATACACACACACACACACACACACACACACACACACACACATTGCATGCTATTTTTATACTGCATTCCCCTTTTTCTCATACAAATGTGGTCAAACAGTGAAATGTACCTAGCAGTTTTAATTGGTGATTTCAACGCTTTTGCTTTGATATTGCACAAAGGATTAAATATTATTAGAAATATAACTTACTAACATATACCTATTCTTATGAATATGTTATGTATTTCTAACTTATGTACATTCATACTCGTATGCCTATGTACTTTAACTAATCTCTTCTTATCATGCAATTTTTTTATATATCTGGGGTATGAGTATTCCTTTCACATATATCTCAGTTTATATTTTTATTCCCTATGGTTTAGTTTAGAAATATTTTCAATAGCGATATATAGTCCGGAGAAGTTTCTTTCCTTCTACATGTATTATACTCAGATTTACCTATTGTGATTTTAATATGCTATTTCCATGGATCCATAATGTTGTTATACCAAGAGATCAGGCTTCTGATATAGTACTCTAGATTTGTTTTCTAGCACATGTGCATTTCCTAAATCTTCAAATTATGAATATGTTCTCAGCTAATTAGAACAAATATATATATATATATATATATATACACATATAAGTAATTCAAGCTAGCCTCATACTGAAATTAATTTTCATTTATTTACTTAATGTTTTCTTACATCACCTCAATTTCCATACATGTATATATGTACTTGTACTAGAGTCTGTACCTATAATGGTATATAGTTATATACTTTAGACTTGAACATTTTAAAATATATTTAGCGGTATTTTCATTTTGAGATTCTAGTCAGATAATCATAGCAGTTTAATTATTTAAATAGAATAACAAGATTCTTTGTTATAATCCTAACACAAAATTTAAATATGTCACTAGGTTTAGACACTCTGGGAGTTGGGTCTAACCAGATTTTGTCCATACAACCATACAGATTTCAGTATTACTACTATAACAGAATCTGTTAAATGGATGGGCCTTTTCTAGATCACTGTACTCAATGCTAATTAAAATATGTCAAACCTACAAGTGTAACTTTAGCAAATTCACATTTATCTTAACAATTTCCTAATCAGGTGTCAGTTAACACATGTGCGAAATGAATATCAAATATTAAAATTCTATTTGGGTGTGCATACCAATTTTCTCTAACTAGTTTCCACCCAACCGTAGAGTTCTCTCCCAGAAACTCACCCTCGAGCAAATACCTTAGCTCCCAGTGATTAAAAACTCTTTTTCTATGCTAGAGCAGCTTATTTAAGCCGTGCTTTCCGTAGCCTATTTCCAATTACTGCGTCTAGTAACTTTAGGAGGCTTTGTTCATGTTTGTCCTAGGCTTTCCCTCTTTTTCTTCCACAGAGGTACTTTAAAGCTATCTTTTCTTCTTTTCCAACTTTTTCCACCTCTTCCCAATACTTCCCTCTTTATTGGGGAAATTTGATATTTATCTCCAAATATAATTTTTAGTAACTTGTTTTACTCTTTCCAAGGATTTTCTGGAAGGTGTGGGATAGTCTCATCACCTTATCCATCCTCATGGATTTAGTTTTTTAGATCTCAATTATCAATATAGTCATTGCACACATAATTTTTTCGTTTTATTTTATTAATAAAATAAATGAACATAATAGTTCTCCATCGAGGTCCACTTTCCCCTTTGGACTTGTTCAATTGTCAAATTAAAAGCATAGAAACTTGGGGTATTACATATTACCCCTCTAAAAACAAACACCATGCTTGGTGTTGACAAAATAATTAACTAAATCACCGTGTAACCAGTGATGGATATTTTTCCATCATATCAACCTCTCGCTCCCAAGTAGCCTCTTCGGGTGTAAAGTGCCTCCACTGCACTTTTACCCTAGCTACTGTCCTGTTCTGAAGTTTAATTACTTCCAGCTCCAAGATTTAAAGTGGATTTGGAAGGAATTTCCCTTCTGGTTCCACCCGAATCACATTCCAATCAATAACGTGAGCAGAATCATGTACATATTCTTTTTAACAACGAGACATGAAATACATCATGAACCTTAATGTGAATGGGTAGGGCTAGCTTATAGGAAACCAACCCCACTCTTTCCAGCACTTCAAAAGGTCCACATTATCATGGATCTCATTTTTCTTAGCTTCCAGTGTGCAAAGTACTCTTTTTTGGATTAATTTTGAGATATACATTAGCACCCACACTAAATTCCTAGTGAACTCTCTTTTTGTCTGCATAAATTTTATGTCTATCCTGAGCTGTTTTCATATTTTTCTAATTTTTTTTACAACTTGTTCCATTTCTTGTAAAGCTTCTGGTCAAAGTATCATTTTATCTTTAGGTTGACTCCAACTTAGGGGGGTATGGCACTTTCTGTCATAAATTTCTTCAAACGGACTCATGTTTATGGGAGCTTGGTAATTATTGTTGTAGGAAAATTATGCTAAGTGTAAATAGTCTTCCCACTTGGTTGGCCTATCCATAACATACATCCTTAACATATTCTCTATAATTTGGTTTGTTCTTTCGGGTTTGCCATCATTTTGGGGATGGTATGCAGTACTAAAAAAAATTTGGTACCCATGCCTCCAAAAAAACTCCTCCAAAAGGCTGCAATAAATTTTTCATCTCTATCTGAAATGATCATTTTAGGAACACCATGTAACCTCACAATCTCCTTCATGAACACATTTGCCACTTGATCTATTCCAAAGGTAGACTGTACAGGTATAAAATGAGCATCTTTAGTGAAAGTATCCACTACAACCATGATAGAATCATGTTGATATTTCATTCTTGGTAACCCAGTAATAAAATCCATGGAAACAGTCTCCCACTTCCATTTTGAAATGGGTAAAGGATTCAACAACCCAGCTTGATGCTAATGTTCAACCTTTACCTGTTGACACCCAATACATCTAGCCAAGTAATTTTCCACATCCTTTTTCATTCCAGGCCGAAATAGGTTCTTTCTTAAAGATGTGAGTAATATCTGGTATCCAGGATGCCCAACATAGGGTCTTTTATGATATTCATCCAAAATTTCTTTCTTTAAGGAGTCTACATCAGGAATGTACAACCTATATCTATAAAAAATTAGCCCTTTTTTACTTTGTGTATACCCTTTCATTTCTTTTTTCAGCATTTGTGCCTGAAGCTTTTCATATTTTTGGTCTTGGTTCACTACCCCTTGTATCAGTCCCTCCAAGTCGAGTTCACACTACTTCCAATATTACTCACACTTTTCCAAGAATTTATGCTTAATGCATCTGCAATATTATTTTCCTTACATTTTATATGTTTAATCTCCATGTCAAATTCACTCAGGAAAGACAACCACCTAGCTTGCCTAGCATTCAGATCTAGTTGTGTGAAAAAATGCTTTAGGCTAATGTGATCTGTCATCAACACAAATTTTTTTCCTAGAAGGTAATGTCTCCACATCTTGAGAGCGTGTATTACAGAAGCTAATTGAAGATCATAAACACTATAATTCTGTTCATGTTTCTTAATTTTTCTGGATTCATAGGCTATAGCAAAATCTTGTAGTAATACTCCCCCTAATCCTTCTCCACAAGCATCTATGCATACCACAAATTCCTGATCTGGGTCAATAACCTTTCAAATAGGTCCTGTAGTAAGTTTCAGTTTTAGCTGATCAAAGCTATTTGAAATTTTTTAGTCCATTCAAATTTAAATCCTTTCCTTTGTAAGGAAGTAATGGGGTAAGCTTAGGCTAAAAATCTCTCTACAAACCTTCGATAGTATCCTGCAGTTCCCATGAAGGATCTTACAATAGATACATCAGTAGGTACACACCACTCTCTGATTTATTTTATCTTTTCCGGGTCTACACCCAACCCTTGTTCTGAAATTATATGCCCTAAGTATTTAATTTTATCTTTGAAAAATTCACATTTGCTAAACTTAGCATACAATTTTCTTTACCTGAGAGTTTGAAAAATAGTTCTAAGATGTTCTTTATGCCCAGCTTCACTTTTTGAATAAATCAAAATGTCATCAATAAATACTAGTAAAAAAATTTCCTAGTATTTATTTAAGAAACTATTCATTAAGCACATAAAAGTGGCGGGTGCATTGTTCAACCCAAACGGTAGGACTACAAACTCATAATGTACATACCTAGTTCCAAACAATTTTCTACTGATATCTTCATCTTTAATCCTTCAGTTGTGGTAACCTGTCCGTAAATCAATTTTTGAAAGAAGTGTTGCCCCTCTAACCTGCTCAAAGAGGTCATCTATCCTAGGTAACGGATATCAATTTTTTATTGTCATATTATTTAATTGATGGTAATCAATAGACATTTAGAAAGTCCTGTATTTATTTTTCACAAACAACATCGATGCTCTCCATGGGGACACACTTGGTCTAATGTAACCTCTGTCCAACAATTCTTGTAGTTTCATTTTTAACTCCATTAATTATGGAGTAATCATTCTGTATGGGGCTCTAGAAACTGGGATTGCTGCTGGCACTAAATCAATTGAAAAATCAATTTATCTCCTAGGGAGAAGATGATGAATTTCATCCGAAAAAACATCCTTAAATTCTTTTACTACCACTATTTTTTCCAACAGAGTTTCCTCTTCCTACTGTCCCAACTCCTCTACATGAACATAATACACTTAATAACCTTTTCTAGAAATTCTTTTCAACTAAAGCGCTGAAATTTGTCTCATTAATATGGGTTTAGGCTTTCCTTTTATATAACAGGTTTTCCTTCCTTATCAATGCAGTGTAATGTTTTTTCTAAGAAATTCAACATGGCCTTCTATTTTTCTAACCAGTCCATCCCTACCAGTACATGATAAGATCCTAATAGCATAATATTTAAATTTAATTCTATTTTTTATCGATTCAGATTTATGGCTGCTTGAGGTAACTTATGAGCCACTTTCTATTTTGTACTAGTGGCTAACTGAACTAACCAAGACTACTGAAACTTTTCTGATTTTAAGTTACAATTTTCTACCATTTGAGGACTGATATAACTTAAATATGAACCTGGATCTATTAAAACCATAATAGATTGGTCAGTAATCATACCTTCCATTTCGACCATAGTGGATTGGTGTTTTGCTTTACTGTCTTCTAAGGCAGTGTTGATTCTGGCAATGTTGCTTGCCACATAATTAATAGTAGTTGTCTCTCTCAGTACTTGTACTGCCTGGATATTCTGATGTGGACAGTCCGTCAATAAATGAGGTTCTCCACAACCCCAACACTTTAGACGTTCTTTCATTTTAACAGTCCCCTCTCTTTTATTATTTCCATTCAAATTTTTGGACCCAGTTTGTGATTGAGCAGTTTGATTTTCACCCATTTTACTAAACTTATTTCTCTAGTGGTTTCTCCCAAAGTTCTTCAGATACGCTGGTTTTGTTTTCTTTCCATTGAAGTCACCTTTGTTTGACCAATTCTTTCCTTGTTCACTCTTACCTTTGAATTTATAGTAACACAATCTTGCCTTGTGCACCACCTCATCCATAGTCTTAGGGTTATCAAACTCTATCTTTTCCTTGTAAATAGTGGGTAGACAGTTCAAGAACCACTGTACCTTTGCCTTCCCCTCTCTGATATAAGGTAAATATCATAAAAAAAATGTGAATTTGGTTACAAACTCATCAATCGTGAGTTGTATGAATCTGAGTTCATGAAAATATTTTGCTTTGTTGTCATAATAGAGTTCATTCAAGTATTGATTTTTAATCTTAACTTGAAAATCCTCCCAAGTAACCATTTTCTCATCAATGGTATGAACCACTTTTGTTTCTTCCCACCACAAGGTAGCCTTACCTTACATCTAATAAATAGCGAGCCTGGATCTTAACTTACTTTCATATTCGTAAACCTAAAAGTACTTTATCATATTCAGAAGCCATGCTTCAACATCTTCTTCCATCTCTCCATCATAGGAGGGAGGTTTAATTTTCTGGAATTCACCTTGTAATTCCTTCTTCCATATAGACTATTGTCTACCGGCGTCATATTCCTCAGAATATTCTAAGAAATTGACTCTTCCTTTTCTCTTCCTTCCGGAAACTTCACCTTCTTGACTATTTCAAGAAGTCAATTCTCTTATTAGTCTGTCTTGCTCCTCACTGGCTAAAGATAGACTTTGATTGTCACTTTTAAGCTGTGCCATTTCTCTTTGCATTCTATGCAACATAGCCATCAATGGAGCATTTGGATCTGGCGTGTTTTCTCCACCACCCAAAACTACATACAGCTTGTCCTCTTCAGTCCCAGTTCACAGTTGTATACTTCAGTATTGTTCATTGTACATGAAATTAAACATTAGCAAAATTTAAATTCCATAAATTTTTTGAAGAAACATATAATTTCTGTGTGAGCACATAATTTTCCCAATGTTTTAGCTAATTCTTTGATACCATTTGTAATGTCTCTTATTCAACAATTTTTTTTTGTTTGTAACACATTGAAAATATATGAACTATGTTCTTAATTATATGTCATTGACCTGCTTTAGTATAGCATTGAAAATCTAACAATTAAGACACTTGTATAATCTCCTACTTAGCTACTTCTCACAACACATATTTTGTGAGTTTATTTAAAACTTAACATTTTGTCTGAAGCTCACTAAACTGAAGTAAATGTGACAATTTCACCTTTATAACGTTATTAACACCTCAATTATAAAATGATATATTTTATTTCTTCATTTTACAATAACTTTTACAATGTATATGGATATATATATATATATATATTTATATGATACCTCCTCACTTTATATATATATATATATATATATATATATATATATATATATATATATATACACTTTATAATTTAACATGGCTTACCCCTATATCCTTTTTTCATAAATTTGTCAACTCCATCGTAGGATATGTTAAAGGGGTCTAACTATTCACACAATTTAATCACACAACATATACATAAACTATACAGGACATATTACTTCTCCCAACTAATTTAACTTTCTCCCCAATGATTATGTTACCTTGAGTTTAGTCTCGTTGGTTATCATCTTAGGAATTATTTGAGTTTGTCTGAATGAATAAGTATCTCATTAACATACTCGGTAAATCGATGTTCCTTCCGATGAGAATTTAAAACTCTTACATATGGTTCGACCTTGTTTCAGTCCACATAATAACATACCATTGAATGGATCTTGGGGTTTGAGATTGTAACGGTCCACTTGTCCTCAAACTTTACCTTCTTCCCATCTTAACATATGGGTGATTTATTTCCAACTTCTCGGTAACTGCTAGAGAGACATTTTTGCCATGTTCATAGATGTTATTATAGTGTGACCCATGTGACATGTACCAACCTTATTATATTTGTAACTCTGGATCTGTGCTTTGGGATTTCCTATAGTTTTTGCATTTAACTCGATTCAATTTCTGAGACCCATCTCATCGAAATTAATGTTCCTCATAACATATTTGGAGGGGTGGACGGTGTCAATGTTCTGCCATTTAGGGTTTTCTTATGGTGTATTTCTTGTGACAATTCAGATTTTTACACGACATTCATAACTTGCAGACTTGTTTGTCTATGAAGAGGATCACCATGTTTCCTTTCATGCACACCTCAAGAAAGACCGAAAGACTAATACACAGTCACCTTCAGTCATGCCTCAATCATTTCTTATCGTAAGGTAATCCAGTTATGACTAATTTCGTTTCAAGAACACTTTGTTTTTATTTTTTACTGGTTTTGTCATTCTCTGCCATTTCTACAATTTCTTAATTCATGTCATTTTCTTTGCCTTATTTTATCACTATATTTTCTCATGTCTTCTCATTTTAGTAGGCTTTAGAACATTTTTCCTTCCTCCTCTGATTTCTTTAATCACAATCCTCACATATTACTTTAGGTACCCATTTGGAATTCACGTTGGACACATCCTATTCCAGAGTAGGAGATTTAATAATTTCACTTGTGTAGAGTATCCTCAAGCAGCTTGCTATGATTTATTTGTTAATGGATATCTACTACTTTAGCTATACCAATGCTGGTGGTTAACCAAGGTTATGTTTCCTTCTTTGAGTTACTGGCAGTGTTATTAAGCCTTGGATTTCTTCCATACTACACTCGTGGATTGATTTTTTCTTCCTTATCACGCGTTTGGCATTGACTGTGGAGATGCAATTGCATTCCATCATCAATCATGGACCTCCTTGGATCTCGTTCTTCTGCTCAGTTCATACTTAGTACTGAACCAGGTATAATTTCATTTTGGCATCTCTCTTATATGCTTATTACAGTTTATCTCTGTCTGTGGTGTTAGTCCTAAACACATTTTTTTCCTTTTTTATCGGCATGACCACAATGTATTTTATTGCTAGGGCAGTCTCAATTGCTATTCGATATTTTGCAACAGATCTTATTAATTTTCACCCACCATTTTTCTTTTGATTTACAATGTGATAATATATTATTCTCTGAATTTCTCCTTTTATATATCATCTTAGGTTCGACTCTAACTTTCTGCTACCTATGTTTACAAGTAAGGTGACTTAATTTTATTGGATATGAAAAGCTCTTCCACATATAATTTATACACAAATCCACCCTTAACTATTTGTCTACTATTATACTTTTAAACCAGGTTGGTTCTACTCTACAATTGAACACTCAACATTCCAGCATACATGAGACAGGATTTAGCTAGTCCATTTTTTTTTCTCTGAGTCAGAAATATGTACCCTTAATTGAATTTATTCCTTCCAGAATGTATTATTTTATGAAATTATATCCTATTGATATTGTATGCAAACTGTAAAATTTTATTCATATGCGACTTTCTTCAGAAAACTGCAATTTTTACTGTATATTATTGTTTTCGTATGCTAGTATAACCAGCGGTCAGTTAGTACAGTTTATTTATTTTAACTATTTAAGGTGTAATTAGATTTATATATATATATATACATTGCATGCTCTTTTTATATTGCATTCCCATTTTTCTCATAAAAATGTGGTCAAACAGTGAAATGTACCTAGAAGTTTTAACTCGTGATTTCAATGCTCCAGCTTTGATATTCCACCAAGGATTCAATCTTATTAGAAATATAAATTATTAACATATACCTATTCTTATGAATATGTTAAGTATTTCTAACTTATGTAGAGTCATACTTGTATGCTTCTGTACTTTAACGGATCTCTTCTTATCATGCAATTTTTTTTAGATATCTGGGGTATGAGTATTCCTTTCACATATATGTCTCTTTATATTTTTATTTCATATGGTTTTGTTTAGAAATATTTTCAACAACAATATAGAGTCTAGAGAAGTTTCTTTCCTTCCACATGTATTATACTCAGATTTACCTATTGTGATTTTAATATGCTATTTCCATGGGTGCATAATGTTGTTATACCAAGAGGTCAGGCTTCTGATATACTACTATAGATTTTTTTTCTAGCACATGTGCATTTCTTAAATATTCAAATTTGAATACTTTCTCAGCTAATTAGAACACACAGATACACACACACACACACACACACACACACACACACACACACACACACGTAGCAGTAGTTCAAGCTAGCCTCATACTGAAATTAATTTCATTTATTTTATATTATCACTTAAGGTTTTCTTAGAGCACCTTAGTTTCTATACATGTATATATGTACTTGTACCAGAGTCTGTACCTAGAGCGATATATAGTTATATACTTCAGATCCGTGAATTTTAAAATATATTTAGTGGTATTTTCCTTTTGATATTCTAGTCAAATAATCATAACAGTTTAATTATTTAAATAGAATAGCAAGATTGTTTTTTAGAATCCTAACCCTAGATTTAAATATTTCACTAGTTTTAGACACTCTGTGAGCTGGATCTGACCAGAACTTGTCCTTACAACAATACAGATTTCAATATTACTACTATAACAGAATCTGTTAAATGGATGGGCCTTTTCTAGATCATTATACTCAATGCTAATTAAAATATGTGAAACCTGCAAGTGTAACTTTAGAAAATTCACATTTATCTTAACAATTTCCTAATCAGGTGTCAGTTAACACATATGCGAAATTAATATCAAACAGTAAAATTCTAGTTAGGTGTGCATACCAATTTTCTCTGACTAGTTTCCACCCAGCTGTAGAGTTCTCTCCCATAAACTCACCCTTGAGCAAATAGCTTAGCTCCTAGTGATAGAAAACCCTTTGTCTATCTTAGGGCAGCTTATTTAAAATTTGCTTTCCCTAGCCTATTTCCAATTACCACGTCCAGTAATTTAAGGACGCTTTCTTCCTGTTTTGCCAAGGATTTCCCTCTATTTCTTCCACAGAGGTACTTCAAAGATGTTTTTTTCTACTTTTCCAACTTTTTCCACGTCTTCCCAATAATTTCCTCTTTATTTTGGAAATCATATATTTATCTGCAAATCTAATTTTTAGTAACTTGTTTTATTCCTTCCAAGGATTTTCTGGAAGGTGTGGGAAAGTCTCATCACCTTATCCATCCTCATGGATTTAGGTTTTTAGATCTCAATTCCCAATTTAGTCATCGCACACATAATTTTTTCATTTTATTTTATTAATAAAATAAATCCACATAATAGTTCTCCATCGGGGTCTACTTTCCCCTTTGGACTTGCTCATTGTCAAATTAAAAGCATAGAAACTTGGGGTATTACAATAAGCCTCACTATAAATACATATTGTACACAGGAAATGAGTGATAAAATTAAATTGGTGATATGACCCTTATTACAATAATCAACAAGAAATCACAATTTTTTAAAATTAATGTTTAAAATCAAACATTAATAATGTTAGTAATTATATATTTGTATTTAAGTTAATGTTAATCTATATATTAATTTTATTTTAATATTAGTGTTAAATATAAATATGTTGTCATTGAAACAAACCACAGCATATTTAGCAAACCCGATTGATAAATATTATTAGTTTCATGTCATAGGGATATGGACATCAATCTTGATTTTTATTGATTGGCTCATATAAATGGTTGTATATGTCTGAATGGTTCATTGTAAACAAAAGAATAACAACGAATTAAAAAAAATGAGGTAAATTGAACAACATGAAAAATGATCTAACAAATTTCTCAGATATCACTATGAATATGATGAATGTATTCATTTCATTAATACATGAAAATAATAATTACATGGAATGTAAATAAAAAGGAAAATAAAAGAAATTAAGAAAACATTCTATAAATATGGCATAATATTATTAGTTTCATGTCATAGTGATATGGAATTCAATATTGATTTTTAATGATTGCCTCATATAACTTTTTGTTTATCTTTGAATGTTTCATTGTAAAAAAAATAACAAAAACCACTTAAAAAAATAAGTAAATTTAACAACATGAAAAACGATGCAAACGACTTTCCAAAATATCACTATGAATATGGTGAATGTGTTCATCTGATTTATATATCAAAATCATTATTATATTAAAAGTAAATAAAGAGGACAATAAAATAAATTCAAAAAACATTCTATAAAGAGCTAAAACTATCAATAGTTTCATTTCATAGCGATATGGGCTTCAATTGCTCCTCTTCTTTCTTCCTAATTGTAACATATGCACTATAGTTCATCTTGGCATAACGTTGAAAAGATAAATGTGGTGCAGTGCATAAACCATCTTGGTTTAACTCTTGATATGGATGTGAAGGTTAGTACTTTCTGCTCTTTATTCCCGATATTAGTTCATGCTCCTTCTAAAGTCAAATTATATGACTTGTGGATTGTAAGAGCCCATGCCATCTTTAAAGGAAATTGTTTTCAATTTCCTTTTATCACTGGTGTGATACATACAATGTTTGGATTGCTTGCATTAAATGAAATAGTAACATACTTAAAAAAAGCAAATGTTCTGAACATTGGAAGCTAAGGTGGCTTAGAGGTAGGAAAATAAAATATTTCCTTCACATAACCAAGTGCACCATTCACAAAATGAGATTCAACCCAAAAATTACATGTCAACATAATGTGTCAACCAATATAGAACATAACTTCATGGTCTAGTTGATCATCATCGGCACCATTGATTTCTGAACGCCCTGAATTCTAAAAAATGCATCATGTAATTGTAGAATTTAATGATTTCAACATGTTTCTGCTATATAAGGACACCAATTTATTTTTTTGAAACACGTGAATTGCTGCATTAAATAAATCCCTTTCTCTAGGATGTTATCTCATATCATCCCGCAACATAAGAAACTCACAATCATCAAAAACAAGTTATGCATTTCTTATGTTATTGAGGACTCTTCGAAAACAAGATTGTTTCTCATTATTCCCTTATTGGCGAAATATTGTGTCAAGAGTGACAAAAATGTTGAATCTTTTCCAGAAGACTTTCCATGTTATATTACATACATACAAGGTCTTATCTCTCATAGGAGGTAGCTGGCCAATGTCACCAAAAAGGATTATGGATCTGCCACGAAAAGGACAATTATTTTTCTCTAGAAATTCTTCTCGTAATCGAACATTTATTTTCATGACTAACCTTTATCCTCAAAAGATCATTTCATAAATAAATATATATCGAATATGCCTCATTTATTCTTGGAATAATGATATTGATTGACCCTATAGTGGTTTCATATCTTTAATTGGAATTTTTACGGTAAAGTGTATTTTTTTTTCATGTATGTTAAAAGCATATATTCCTGTCGGGGCAAGAAGAATCAGAGGACTCTTTCCATTACTTGACAAATTAGAAATATCTTCAAAAATACAATGGATAAGAAAATACTTTCCAATTCCTGTAGTTCCATGAAAAATCATAAGAAGAGCTTCACGAATCTCATATTCAACAAAATACCTTCAAACAATTTCAAAATTAAGTCATTGTTTTTCTTCCAATGAATCTGGAGATGAAAATGTTATATTTGAAAGGTAAAAAATATCACTCCATGACTGTACATTCCTTATAAAATGCATAGCTTCTTTAGCCACATAATCGAAAATAGTTTTACTTTTCCAGTCAAAGGATATATCAAAATCCCTCTGACCAAGGGTGTGAAGATCAGAAACATTCAGATTACTTAGGGGAACCAAGAAAGAGAAAATTTTCCATTCGTGAAAATCATATTCAAGATTCATTTCATGGTGAGAAAAATAGTCATATTCTCCATCTTTAATATTGTCGACAATTAGCTCGTGGGGCTTGGTCTAGTGGTCATCGGACGTTCTCTTAAGGAATTCGTGCTGATAAGCAGGTCACAGGTTCAATCCCCGACCATGATGCCAAAATCGTTCACGTGAGTAAGTTGAGTCAATTACCCGGGAAGCAAGCGTGCGGGCCTTGCGTTCTCCCCTAGGGGTTATAGTGGTAGCCGGGGGGGTTCGACCCCGTGTTACACGAGTACGATACCTTTGTCGTTGTTGATTCCTCTAGATACAATATATATATATATATATATATATATATATATATATATATATATATATATATATATATTGTCGACAATTGATGGATTTCGATCAACATGCCATGCTTGATATCGGAAATTCCTCCAATTTTCAACAATAATCTCGTCTGGAAGCCAAATATCTGCACAAATTTCATGAAATGGCTTGTAGAAGACAAATTTTGTCCAACAAAATTTTTAAAATTCATCAAAACCCTCACTAGGAATAGAATAAAATTGTGGCCAAACCCGAACAATAGCATGAACATCTCTAGGCTTCCAAGGATTTTTTTACGCTTGCAATCAAATGACCAAGATCTTCTTGTTTATATAAAAGATAAATTTTCAAGGAAAAATGGCCTCTTCTGATCATGTTAAACAAAAGTATTCTTATATGAACATTGCAAGCCATCCCTTGATATTTTCCTGAAAAAAATTCTTCCAAAATTTAAGGAAACACATTTTCGACTACATACAAAAAGACGTAGCTTAAGCAACATATGACATGCTTCTTGTTCTCCAATGTCACGGTCAATAATATTTTATGCAAGAAACCTTTTGTAAGCACATAAATCATGATCTTGAGAGGCAATAGAATTTAAAATTGTAATTAACATATCATGATAACTTTCATACCTTTTCTCTGCTTTTGATGCATACTTAGCAATATATTTCAAGACAACATATCGAGAAAGAACTGGTTGGAAGTCAACATTTTCATCCCACATTGTTATAAGATCAATGTTATGTACATTGAGCCTATCATCATTTCTTGTCGGGTCCTAATTTTTTCTTCCTTGATCATCTATGAATAATCTTGATTCCTCATAAAGATACCATGGAGCATTGTACCGACATGTGACAATATTTTCCTTTTTACACAAACAAAAATCTACACTACAATTTGTGTGGCTTTGGACACAATTCAACAATTATTCATAATCATTATGAGGATTGCAAGAGAAAATATGATTAGTATTCAATACTCAAGGGTCATCATTGAGACTTCTTGGAGCCATTATTTCGTGACGATGTATTTCACGTGGATTCCATGCAATTACATAATTTTCAAAGAATCTCTTTGAAAGTTGTAAATCATAATCATTTGAACAATCAAGCCTTTTCATGTCAGGAGCCCCTTGCAATCATAGGAAACCATGGATATGTGCTCAACCTCTATGTTTACATTCATTTCTGAAGAAAATGAATATTGATTTACTACAAAAAGTATAAATAGAACCATAATAATAAATTGACAATGAATAGAAAACAAATTCAACAACACAGACCTGTACCAGCAGTCTTTCGCTTTAAGATATTTTTGGATAAATTCCTCTGAAAATATATTGAATCTATGGTGCATATGTGTGTCAAAAATATGAGGGTAGTCGATACCATTCTCAATTTTCATAAAATTTTGATTCAAGGAACAAGAATGTGAGGGTACAAACATGAGGTTATGCAACTCTGGCAACTTTTGTCAGCTACACACAAAGTAGAAAAGAAATATTGACAACCCAACTAAGTAATCATGTCAGTCAATTCATCATGACATTTCATCTAGTATGCCCTTGTACCTCTCATAGAAGAACCAAATCGCATAATATGCTCAACCAACTTATTATCTGGTAAATCAGAAAGCTGGTGACACAAGTTTTAAATTGTTGTTAGTGAGTTTTCATGTAAATGTTTCTTCATAAAAATTTGTGGCAGTTTCTTTTCTCTGACGTCGCATTATCACGTTAAATAGGTAGTATCTAAATCAAGGATGGATTCCAAACCTCTGATCATAGTATCTAAGAAGATGCAATGCAAACTCATGAAGTTCAACACTAGAAATATGTGGTTGCAACCAATCGGAATCACCAGTGGGGAGCAATGTGGGGAATGCCATATCTAATAACCCATTAGTATCATATTCATTCATTGAAGAGGTTCCAATACTGGGCCAATCCATTTATTTAACATGTGAAGAATCAACATTCTCAAGAAATGCTCTAATTTCTTCCACTTCTCTTCGTTCATTGTGTAGGCAAGAAAAAAAATTATGAAGGATGAGATGGAAAATGCTCAACAGGAAACCCTTCATTATTTGCTGCATTGATCTTAGATTCTTCACTATCACAATAAAAAAATTTAAGCCTAGAGGAGAAATTTGTTGATCTTTCAGGAAGATCATTCACTGAATCATAGTCAATTAGAACATCTTGATAATATTGATCACTTTCAATTTTGAAAATAAATGCAACCATAAATCAATATATTTTGACATAACACTCATAATATTCAGACTGAGCAGATTGTCTCCTCAGAATTATAAAGTCAAGATCTTCAATATGTCGGGAGGATTTTGTGAAATTGTAGAAATATCTTGAGGAAAGATAATTTTATGGCCACTATACTTATATTGCCCAACTCGTTCATGTGTCACTTGCAAAATAGGATTTACACGTGCTATTAAAATTTCTTCAACTTGAATAATAACTATTAAAATATGAGGTTGATCACCAGGATCCATGTTATTATATCCATAAAAAAAATGGGAACCTCATTCATTCTTACATCGTCTGCAAACAGGTCCTTCAGAATCTCTCAAAACTTGGATTTCGGGATATCACTCTTGGCAGATGTAGCACATTTGGACAAATCACAATCTATATGTATTTTCTCAAAATATTTTATGAATTGAAATCATGTTTTCATCAAAATGAATATGATCTGTATCATTTGGAACATGTGGATAACGATGTGGAGGATTGTAATTTCCTCTAAAATGTACTTGATTCAGCACCAAGAGATTTCCCTCCCAAATTTGAAAGATGTGGAACAGATCTATGAGAGGGCCTTCCCAAATTTACGGTCTGCATTTCTAGAACTTGAGAGGTTGATAAGGTGTCTTTAGAATACTTTTTTTTAAAATTTAATGTCCCAATAATTTGAAATGAAAAAATGAAAAAACAATCAAATTCATTCAATATTTACATTTGTTTAGCGATGTGGATGAAGGCTATGAGATGGTTTCTCTTCACTTCTAACATCAATGGATAAATCATTTGGGGAGTTAGTTTCAATGCCTCTATTCAAATGAGTTGTTTCTTATTTCAACAAAATAAAATTCATTATAACACTAAATTTCCAATCAATAAATATTGAAAATTGTAAAAAAAATATAATACACCAAATATTACATTAGTTTGACAATTTCTTGTTTTGGATTCCATTTCTCCAACCTCATTAGATGAAATCATGTTTTTTCCACAAAAGGTAATAAAATACAATATACAACTAACAATAAATGAAAAAATGAGGAAAATATCAAATGCATTCAACATTATCATTTGATTGGCGATCTGGATGAATGTTATGAGATGGTTCCTCCTCACTTATAACATCAATAGATGGATCATCTACGAAGTTAATTTGTATGCCTCTATTTGAATGAGTTGTGTCCTATTTGAAGAAAATAAAATATGAAATAAAATTCATTTCCAAACTACTAAAAATTCAAAAAATGAAAAATGAAATCGAATACATTGAACATTTGCATTAGTTTTCCAAATTGATTGTCGAGGATAATGCAATGGAAGGCTATGACATGCTTCAGCTTCAATTCTCAGATTAGTTGATGGAAGACTTGGGAGTTCCATTCTAGTCCTCTATTAAAATGATTTGTATACTATTCCAAGAAAAAAAAATACCTTATAAGTTTAGTAAAAAAAAAATTGTAAATAGAGGAATGTAATAAAAGAACCACTATTGCAGAAACCGTCAAAATATCATTGTGTTACATCAATTGTTCCATGCAAAATTCTATGAGGGATGAATGATTTTGTTCATGGGCCAACATTATTTTGAGAAGGGGGATTGGAAGATCTGATTTTTTTACCAAATGGCTCCAAATTATCAAACAAATGGTCAAGAAATGATCCAGGTGGATATTGGTGGCCACCCGCCTATTCCACTTGGCCCCCCACCATTGTCTCTTTCAGTTTTTCCGTTTTGGCATAACTTACTATTTTTAGCAGTTTTTCGGGTCCTGAACTTCCGGAGCCGTTTTGAGGCCCTAAACGACGTTTTTTGGGTACGAAAGCGAATTTTATGAATGCATGTACAACTCAAAGCATCCACCAGATCAAGCCCTAGCTCCTTATACCCCAACCTCGTTGGGGACATGCAAAGAAGGATCGAGAAAAAGCAGACCGCTCTGATACCACTGATCCGGATTTATGCAGGAACGCAACAGAATAAACACATAACCATAAATACAGAGATGCAGAGGAAATAACACTTCATTTCATTAATATCAAAGAACTGAAATTTGCTTACAGACAATGGAAATAAAACTAGCTAGGGTACTGGTAGCTATCTCTGAGAAGAGATGTGGTGGCTACAGACCTCTGAACTGCTTTACAATGAGGCGCGAGGGCCTATTTATTATTGAGGAACAATGGAGAACCCTAAACATCCCAAAAACCTAACCCTAGGAGATGAAGCGCCAAAACTATGGGCCCCGTTTGGGTAAATTGGTGTTTCAACTTCCCAGGGACGTAACTTTGGCATACTATCTCCGTTTGACGCATATGATACATCATTGGAAAGCTCTATCCGAGGACTACAGCTGTCGGGACGAATTTTATCAGAAAATTCGCTGGTGCTTTCATACCCAAAAAACGTCGTTTAGGGCCTCAAAACGGCTCCGGAAGTTCAGGACCCGAAAAACTGCTAAAAATAGTAAGTTATGCCGAAACTGAAAAACTGAAAGAGACAATGGTGGGGGGCCAAGTGGAATAGGTGGGTGGCCACCAATATCCACCTGGATCAACTCCATACAAAAAAATTTCCATCAATGAAGGCTACTATATCACCCTTATCTTATAGACTTGAAATGGAAATTAAGTTCTTATACAAACCTAAAACAAATAGAATGTTGTTGAGGTGAATGTTGCTTCCATTCTCGAGCTCTATAGAAGTTGATCCAATGCTTCTCATGGGATAGCTCTTGTTATCTCCAAGTTCCAATGAATAAGAAGATTTTCCTTTTCATAAGGTATTCAATTTTTTGTGATGATGCATCATGTTACTATATGTAGCACTATCAATTACCAAAATTATCTCATCTTGGAATGTTCTAGTGAGTGTTGAGAAGATAACTTTTTTTTTTTTTAATTTATTTATTTATTTATTTATTTATTTATTTTATTTTATTTTATATTTTTATTTGTTAAAAAAAAAAAATAATAATAATAATAATTAATTAATTAATTAATTAAAATAAAATAAAATATATTTTTATTTATTATTAATTTATATTTATATTTTATTTATATTTATTTATTTATTTATTTATATTTTTTAATTAATTAATTTATTTTATTTTATTTTTATTTTTATTTTTTATATTAAAAAAATAAAAAAATAAAAAAATAAAATAAAATAAAATTATTCTTTATTTTTATATTTTATTTATATTTTATTTATTTATTTATTTATTTATATTTTTAATTTATTTATTTATTTTATTGATTTATTAATTTTTGACTATGTTTGACTATTTGATAGATGGTTTATTTTCAATTAGATTTCATGAATAAAGAATTAATTGTATAAATATTTATTATATAATTTAATCAAAATTTGCATATATACACCTAGATTTGTTAAATTACTTACCATTGTATTATTTAATTGGTCAATTAATTGTATAATAAATAAAAATAAAAATAATAAATTAATTAAGAATATAAATAAATTAATTAATTAATAAATTAAATAAATATATAATGGAATTTTTACTTTTTCTAAGTCAAACTAGCCGTTATCCTAACGGCTAGTTGAACCATCTCTACATCTATTTATACTTATTGTCTGGATCTGATCTCTCACATAGTCCTGATGATGAACCACACTGGTTGGTTCGAAACGCGTTGACCTCGTTCTTTTGCATGTGATTATTACCGAAAGAATTTCTACTAATTTATATGGATCACAGAAGCTTAGATTCCAAGAATAACAATTACAGTAAGAATAACATCACCAATGATTTAGATCAAGATCCAGTGAATCTTCTTGTCTCTTTGATGTCCAAGACTAGTTAAATACTTTAGTCCAATGGATTTCTACAGTCTGATACTTCTCTTCCCACCCTACTATATTAAAACTACTCAGCAACTCTTACTCAATAATAGCTCAACAATTAACAATTTTTCCAACCCTTTACGATGAGTTTCCTATGAATACATATAGGTGAGAGAGGAAGAGTGTTGAAGGAAAAATCAGAAATATCAGTTAAGACAGAGGGGGAGAGGTATTCGAATGCCCATTCTGCTTAGTGACATTAAATTAACTGATTGTACCATTTAAGTAGTTTTTTTTATGTCTTTGAGGCATATCTGGTAGGCTGGTAATAACTATGAAGTGTGTTCTTTGAAGATAACTGTGGCTGAAGTACTCTTTTTGACCTCTGAGACAAGTAACTGTCATATTTCAGTTCTGAGGCCTCCCATGACTGTGCAATAACTGTTCTGACAGTTTTAAAGAGTTTATGTCATCAGGATGGTTTTCACACCGCGTCTTTGAAAGGTAAAGAAGACTACAGGTGTCCCTAGGGGTTGTTGAGAAGGAAATAGCCTTGCTGAGTGTCCTTTGGAGGCTTTCTTTGGCTGATTTGTCTCTCTTAAACACTTTAATCACTGATTTAGGCTC
>CM076573.1:767129279-767370445 GCA_034641835.2 Pinus albicaulis
TTTGGTTTTCCTAAACGGTCCTCGCAGAGGAACCGAATAGACAAATGTTTATGTATATAAATGTAATCCCTCGGATGTATATAAAGGGAGAGAGGGAGGAAGAGGAAGAGATATTTCTGTAATAAACTCTGTGTGTTAACAATTGTTTCTAGTTAAATGATTTCAAAGCCTATTTGCCATTGGATTGACTCGGACCTTTATCTATGAAGAGATTGTTTAATTGTGAAGCGATTGAATTATGTGCATATATAATTACCGAGTTGAACTATCGTGTAGATTCCGCATTCCCCTGTCTATTGATTCCCTCAAATTTGTTCGAACAGCCTCTGTCGAATAGATCTCCACTCATAGAAGAAGTCTGCGTAAACCCTGGTCGCTGAACTCTGTTTAATGGTAGTATAAATCTCGCTTAATATAGAAAATTACAGTTGTTTGTTGTTAATTGGAAATTCCTAATCGGGGTCAGAACCTGAGTTAACAAACAGAGAGTATACGAAGGATCGCGCAACCCCGGATGAACCTTGGTTAGTCACTGTTCAAAAACCATGAGTGGATTTACGAAGGCGGATTGCCCATATCGCACCGCTTTTGGTGAGTAAGCGGTATTTTCCGGTTGGGGAGCGATTCCATAGGTCTGTCGACATGTGGTGAGGTAGACCCACGGAAAACCACCATTGTTGCGCGCCATCACGCATTAAAGTTCGTATCCGGACCCCGAGCGATATGCGTATATGCCGTCGATCTGGAGACTTGCTATCTAACGGTGATCGCACGCTGGAATTGCCCGAAGTTTAATAAGAGGTACAACGTGTGTATTTCATTGAACTCCGCGATATATATATATATATATATATATATATATATATATATATATATATATATATATATATATATATATATATATATATATATATATATATATATATATATATATATATATATATATATGGGCCCAAAATATATTAAGGTCGTTTATTTAAAGAGCGTCAGATATTAATACAAAGTTCCGAAGGGTTAACCATTTTTTATAAGGTTTGGTGGTAGAATATAAAGTCGAGAGAGATATATTTTAAATTTTCAAAGGTTGTTGTTTATGTTTAATTGATAAATAAAACCAAAGAAGTTGGGAAGACCACGTGGCGAAGAACCAAGTTAATCAAGAGCATATGCTGATAGAGGGATATTAGCAGACCAGCTCTTCGTAGGGGTCCGAATTCAGTTTTGTTGCGTCATTAATGGTATCGGAGCCATTTTTTTTGAGGTTGTTTTTGCAGAAAGCTGACATGGAAATCCGAGTTGGTAGAGGTGCTGGCAGAAGGAGACCTGTTGCCAGCGCAGAGGTGTTGGGGATGTTGCAGAGGGTCAAGGCCAGAATGGATGCCATGGGGCGAAGATAGCCCAGAGACCCTGAAGACATCAGTGAACCTAAAATAGAAGAAGCTAAAGAAAATGTTGAGATTCCTCCTGACATGAGACTCCTCAGAACTGTTCTAGGGTCTGCAGTTAAGCCTAGAATTGAAGTGTCAAGTTATGAAGGGGGACTGAATCCAGAGGAACTGGTGGACTGGATTAATGAAATGAACAAGTGCTTCGATTATGAAGCAATAAGTGAAGATAAAAAGCTAAAATTTGCGGTGACAAAGCTGAAAGGACATGCTGCACTTTGGTGGGATGGAGTGCAGGCAAAAAGGAGGAGAGTTGGCAAGCAACCTATCAAAAGTTGGACCAGAATGATGGCTAAATTAAAAGGTAAATTCTTGCCTAGTGATTATCAGCTGACATTGTATAAGCAAATGCAGAACCTGAGGTAGAGGTTGCTGACAGTAAAAGAATACATAGAGGAATTCTATAGAGTAAGCATAAGGGCTGGGAAATTCCAAGACACACCAGAGAAGACTGCCAGATATGTAAATGGTCTCAAGCTAGAGATCCAAGATGAGATTGGTCTTCTGTCTCCTAAGACAGTGGAAGAGGCCTACCAGATGGCCTTGAAAGCAGAGGAGAAACTCTTGAGGAAGCAGTCTGCCAAGAAGAGAGGTACTTTTCGTGGAAAGGGAATTCAGGGTGGTAGAGGAAAGCCTACTACACCCAGGGATGGAGCTAACAGTAGCTCACCTCAGAGTGCATCTACAGAGGAGGATGCAAGGGGCAGAAGGGGTCCTTACAGAAGAAAAGGAAGAGGAGGCAGAGACAGAGGCAGGGGTAGAGAATTGAGGTGCTATAGATGTCATCAAGTGAGACATAAGCACTATGAGTGTCTAGAGAATGTGGGTACTGGTCCAAGAAATGTTGTTGTTGCCTAGGCTGGAGAAGAGGCAGAAATTGAAGAAGAAATTCTACCAGAGAGGGGAGAGTCCTTGGTGGTTAATAAGGTCCTGTTGAAGCAAGTTAAAGAGGTCACTGAGCCTGCACAAAGGAAGACTTTGTTTAGGAGCATATGCAAAGTCCAAGGGAAATTCTGCCAGCTAGTCATTGATAGTGGCAACATAGACAATCTGGTTTCCATTGATGTGATAGAAAAGTTGAAACTGAAGACAAGGGAGCATCCAACTCCCTACAGGGTGTCCTGGCTCCACAAAGGGCACCAGCTGGTTGTAAAAGAACAGTGTGAGATAGAGATACAAATGGTAAAATATAAGATAAGGTCCTGTGTGATGTAATTCCCATGGATGTGTGTCATATACTGCTGGGTAGACCTTGGCAGTTTGACAAAGTAGCAGTGCATGATGGAAAGAAGAACACTTACAAGTTATTCAAGGATGGGGTACATCATACATTGATACCCATGGAAGAAGGAGATCCATCCAGTAGAGTGATTGATCCAAAGACCTTGTTGCTGAGCAGGAAGGAATATCTGCAGCAGATAGAAGAAGAAGAGGTAATCTTTGCTTTAGTTTGCAAACCTAAGGTATTTCTTACTTCTACAAAGATTTCTGATTTGCCAATAGAAATCCAAGAGATGTTAGACAATTATTGTGACATTGTTGTGGATGATTTACCTGATGAGCTGCCACCTGTGAGAAAGATCAGCCATCAGATAAATTTTATCCCTGGTTCAAATCTACCAAATAAGGCAGCCTACAGAATGAATCCTAAAGAAAATGAGGAAATCAGGAGACAAGTACAGGAATTAGTGGACAAGGGGTTGATCATAGAAAGTTTGAGTCCATGTGCAGTACCAGCAGTATTGAGCCCAAAGAAAGATGGAGGCTAGAGGATGTGTATTGATTCCAAAGCAATCAATAAGATCATAATAAGGTATAGATTCCCTTTGCCTAGAATTGAGGATCTGATGGACTGTTTGAGCGGTGCTAAATATTTTTCAAAGATAGATTTGAAAAGTGGATACCACCAGATTAGAATAAGAGAGGGTGATGAGTGGAAAACTTCCTTTAAAACAAATGAAGGGTTATATGAATGGATGGTAATGCCTTTTGGGTTTTCGAATGCACCTAGTAATTTTATGAGACTTATGAATGAAGTATTGAAAGAATTCATTGGTAGATTTGTGATAGTACATTTGGATGATATATTAGTTTTCAGCAGAATTAAGGAAGAACATTTAAGGCATCTTAATCATGTCTTGAAGAAGCTGCACCAAGAGAAACTACTGATAAGCTTAAGGAAATGCTAATTCATGAAGGAAGAGTTGGTGTATTTGGGTTTTTTTGTCTATGCAGAAGGATTGAAGATGGACCCAGAAAAGATTAAGGCAATTGTGGAGTGGTCTTCACCTAGGAATGTTTTTGAGGTAAGAAGTTTCCATGGACTTGCTAGTTTTTACAGAAAATTTATAAGGAACTTCAGTAAGATCAATGCACCCATAATTGAGACAATAAAGAAGAGTAAATAGCCATTTAAGTGGACTGCTGAAGTAGAAGGAAACTTTAAAGTTTTGAAGCAAAAGATAACGGAGAAGCCTGTTTTGATTCTGCCTGATTTTACTAAACCATTTCAAGTAAAATGTGATGCCAGTGGAGAGGCCATTGGAGCTGTGTTGAGTCAGGATGATAGGCTTGTGACATATTTCAGTGAAAATATGAATGACACCAGAAGGAAGTATTCCTCTTATGAGAAGGAATTCTATGAAATTGTTCAGGCACTAAAGAATTGGAGACATTATTTGATGTCCAGGGAATTTGTATTATATTCTGACAATCATGCTTTGCAGTATATTGTACAATAGCCCAAGTTGAAACATAAGCATGCTAAATGGGTTGAGTATCTCCAAGGTTTTAATTTTGTTTTGAAACATATAAGTTGCCAAGCCAATAAAGTAGCTAATGCTTTGAGTAGGAAGCACATGCTTGTTCAAGAAACAAATTTTGAAGTTGTAGGATTTGATTTTCTCAAAGAATTGTATAAAATAGATCCAGATTTTAAAGAAGCATTTGAGGCATGTAGTAACCCTGTTTTAACAGATAGAAGCCAGTGGCTGGATTATTCCCTGCAGGAGGACTTGTTATTCAGAAGAAGCCAACTGTGTGCACCAAAATGTTCCATGAGAGAAAATTTGATTCAAGAGAAGCATAGTGGTGGACTTGTTGGACACTTTGGTACTGATAAGACTTATGAGCAGCTGAGTCACTTTTATTTCTGGCCCAAGATGAGGACAAAAATGGATAAGTTTGTGAAGAACTGCAAAATTTGTCAGTATGCTAAAGGAAGGAGCTAGAATGCAGGATTGTACACTCCCTTACCTATTCCAGAGAGGCCTTGGGACATGGTGAGTATGGATTTTGTTCTAGGATTGCCCAAGACTCGGAGAGGGAATGATGCGATCTTTGTTGTAGTGGGCTGATTCTCCAAAATGGCACATTTTATTCCATGCTATAAAACTAGTGATACCACCATGTTGCTAACTTGTTTTTCAAAGAAGTTGTTAGATTGCATGGGTTTCCCAAGAGTATTGTTTCAGACAGAGACACCAGATTTGTGGGTCACTTTTGGAGGAAACTATGGAATAATATTGGTACCAAACTAAGTTTCAGCTCAGCTTATCATCCCCAGACTGATGGACAAACTGAGGTAGTGAATAGGAGTCTGGGAAATTTGTTGAGAAGTCTTGCAGGAGAGCATCCCAAGCAGTGGGATCATATTTTTCCCCAGGCAGAATATGCATATAATGACTCACCAAACAAGAGAACAGGGCAGAGTCCATTCCATATTGTTTATGGAATGCACCCCAGAGGAATATCAGAGTTGATAAATCTGGGAAGGGCAGAACTGAGGAGTGCAGATGGTGAGGAATTTGCTTCCGAAATCCAGGCCATACATGAACAAGTGAAACAACAACTACAAGGTAGCAACATCAGATACAAAAGTAGAGTAGACTTGAGCAGAAAGGAAGTTCATTTTGAAGTAGGAGATCTGGTTTTGGCACATCTGAGAAAGGATAGGTTCCCGAAGAAGCAGTATAACAAGTTGAAGTTAAAAAAGATTGGGCCATGAAAGATACTTAGACAGTTTTCTGCAAATGCTTATGAGATTGAATTACCTCCTGATGTTGGAATATCTCCCATTTTTAATGTTGCAGATTTGTACAAGTATGAAGATGATAGTGCAGAAGAAAGAGCAGCAGACAAGGAACAGATTGAGTGGAAGGAACAACTACCTCCAGCACAACCATTGCAACTAGAGAAGATATTGGACAAAAGAGTGTTCAAGAGGACCAGAGGACAAGAGTAATTTTAGTACTTGATCAAATGGAAGGAAAAGCCAGAGGAAGATTCCACTTGGATGACTGAAGGAATGCTGCAGAAGATAGGTAGATCAGTGGAAGTGCTCATGGACAGGAGCCCATGAAGGAGATTGCCCTCGGGAGTCTGATGCAGGGGCATTAGACACTAACCAGCAATGTAGGAGGTTTGTCCACATGTTGTGGCTAGGAGGGTTCGAAATCCTTGAATTTTAACAGCTAGGTGTCAATACCTCAGCTGACTGTTTCATTTAGATTAGTTAGTGTCCATAGAAGTCGAATAGGTTTGGATTCGATCTATCTGTCTTGTTTCAGTTAATTGAATAATTGTAATTAGGCTTTTGGTTTTCCTAAACGGTCCTCGCAGAGGAACCGAACAGAAAAATGTTTATGTATATAAATGTAATCCCTCAGATGTATATAAAGGGAGAGAGGGAGGAAGAGGAAGAGATATTTCTGCGATAAAATTTGTGTGTTAACAATTGTTTCTAGTTAAATGATTTCAAAGCCTATTTGCCATTGGATTTAATCGGACCTTTATCTGTGAAGAAATTTTTTAATTGTGAAGTGATTGAATTCTGTGCATATATAATTACTGAGTTGAACTATCGTGTAGATTCCACATTCCCTTGTCTATTGATTCCCTCAAATTTGTTTGAACAGGCTCTGTCGAATAGATCTCCACTCATAGAAGAAGTCTCCATAAACCCTGGTCGCTGAACTCTGTTTAATGGTAATAGAAATCCCGCTTAATAAAGAAAATTACGTTTGTTCATTGTTAATTGGAAATTCCTAACTGGGGTCAGAACCTGAGTTAACAAAGAAAGAGTATACGAAGGATCACGCAACCCCGGATGAACCTTGGTTAGTCACTGTTCAAAAACCATGAGTGGATTTACGAAGGCAGATTGTCCATATCGCACCGCTTTTGGTGAGTAAGCGGTATTTTCCAGTTGGGGAGCGATTCCATAGGCTTGTCGACACATGGCGAGGTAGACCCATGAAAAACCACCGTTGCTGCACGCCATCGTGCGTTAAAGTTCGTATTCGGATGCCGAGTGATATGCGTATACGCCGTTGATCTAGAGACTTGCTATCTAACGGTGATCGCACGCTGGACTTGCCCGAAGTTTAATAAGAGGTACAACGTGTGTATTTCATTGAACTCCGCGATATATATATATATATATATATATATATATATATGGGCCCAGAATATATTAAGGTCGTTTATTTAAAGAGCGTCGGATATTAATACAAAGTTTCGAAGGGTTAAACATTTGTTATAAGGTTCGGCGGTAGAATATAAAGTCGAGAGAGATATATTTTAAATTTTCAAAGGTTGTCGTTTATGTTTAATTGATAAATAAAACTAAAGAAGTTGGGAAGACCACGTGGTGAAGAACCAAGTTAATCAAGAGCATATGCTGATAAAGGGATATTAGCAGACCAGCTCTCCGTAGGGGTCCGAATTCAGTTTTGTTGCGTCAACCCTTCTCTTTGGGGATAAGAACTAGAAAGGATGAATTAGTGCTCCCACCAAGTTTATGGCAAGTTTGGCATTTCAGGATCATCTTGTGAAAATATTTCTTGATAATGTTCCAGCATGTTTTGATTAAGCGACCAGTGAATCTTTCTGGTCCGAGTTCTTTATTTGGCTCCATGTTATCAAGGGCATGCTTGATGTCATTTATAGTTATAGGAGCATTCAACATCGAGTTCATCTCTTCATTAACCTTTTGGGGGACAAGGTTCAACAAATTTTGGCATATATTTGCCTGTGCTTCCTTCGTATATAGCTCCTTAAAGTGTTGATGAGAAGTTGATTTTATGCTGGAAAAGTCGTTGTGGGCTTGTCCTCTAGAATTTATTTATTTTATGAAGTTGAAGCTCTTTCTGTCCTGTGTCTACTTGTGGAAGAAGGAAGTGTTTCTGTCTCCATCCTAGAGCCAGAGACTGTAGGACTTGAGCCTCCAGTATTATTCTTCCTGGATACAAGTCTTATGGAAATTTGCTTGGATTTCTTCTTCATGGGTTAGAGTGTCCCTTGATATGTCCATGTCTTCCATCTGCATTTGATGACTTTCAAGGCTGTCCTAAGCCTCCTTCCTAGCTGCAGACAAGGAAGGGAGTCCCTTGACCCAATATTTGAGGGCCCTTTTCACCCTCAGTTTTTCTTCCCATAAAAAAAATGGGGAACCATTGACAGGGGGCTTCTAGGAATCCTCAACTATCCCCAAGAAATCAGATTGCTAGACCCAAAGGGGGCTAAAGCGGAATGGAATAGGCCCCAGATTCAAAAGCGGCTTCATCTCAAGCTGGATGGGCTTGTTATCAGAGACCGAAGAGGGGATAATAGAAGAACTAATTTCAAGACCAAGAAGAAGGAAAGAGATTTGAATAAGAAAATTATCTAACCTTGCTACTATGTGGCCTGACCCCACTCTTCTATTTGCTCATGTATATTTTCCTTTGACAAGCTTGATGTCAAGAAGGTCCCAGTGCTGAATAAGATCTTCCACCCATTGCCCGGCAGGATCCCTTACTGTGCAACCCCTATGCTTTTCATCTTGGTGTAGAGTGAGGTTCATGTCCCCAGCAAGAATGACATTTTCCATCGGCATCTCAGAGGCTAAATCACGAATGGTGTCCCTGCAACTTTGTTTATCTGCCAAGATGGGTGGAGTGTAAATATTAATGAGATTTAGTGTGTCCTTAGTTTGCAAATGATGAAGCTGAATTAGAAACTAGTTTGTGGATGTTTTAACCAAGATTTATTTAAAGGAGGTCATGTCCCATAAAACTCCTAGAACCCTATGACGCTCCTCTGGAGGAGACAGCTGTTCTTCCGCCCTTACCCCAAAATTGTTTACTTTTTTGGAGGAAGTCTCCTTCCTCCATTTTGGCCTCCTGGATGAGAATAATGTTAGGCTTTTCCAGTCTCCCCATCCCCCTATAGTTCCAGGAGACGATCTTCATTACTTTCTTTTTTGGGCTGAAGGGGCTCCCTTAGGGCCTTGGCTTTGAATCTTGCTTGGATTGTGCCTTTTAGCCAACAACTTTTCCAGGGTTGGCTGACTGCCTAATAGCTTTTCCCTATAGGTTTCTTTCTCCAGCTTCTCTTTGAAGGATTTCCTCCCCCTAGTGGATCTTCTTATAGGGGACTGGGATTCCCCTATTTCTCCCTCTTCCTCTGATTCCTCTAAGTTGAGGTCTTCATCCTCCGACCCTATTTATTTTTATTTTTGGATTTTGCTTTGCTTCTCACTAGATTTCAGGGAGCCCAAGGCTTCATGCATGGGAGGGCCCTTTTCTGCATTCTTTGGGCCAGCCTCTTGATCTTCCTTAGTTCCTAAGCTTAGAGTGGCGAAGTTGTTCTCATTATCTTTCGAGCCAATCACGATTATGGAGGCATTTCCCAAAGGGGCAGAGCTGCCTTCCCCCATGTCAAATCACTGCCTGTTTGGCCCTAGCCTGGAGGTAGGTTTGGCTTTTTTTGTTGGCTGCCATTCTACTTCTTTCTCTTTCTTTGGGGTCTCATTCTTGGTACAGCTTTGGCGAAATGTCCATATTCGTGGCATGTGTGACACTTGAATGGTAGCTGTTCATAGTCAATCTTCTGAATGTGGGACCAATTCCAAAATGTGAGCTTGATGGCTTTAGGCAACCCAACTTCTAGGTCGACTTCCACATATATTCTTGCACAATCATATTGTTCATTCTTGCAGGCTCTGTCAATAAATTTCCCAATGGATTTCCCTATTTGAATCAGGGAGTCCCAGCTCCAGTAGCGCAGTGGAAGATTTGGGAGTCTAACCCAAACGGGGACAACAGAGGGGACGTCGACCGAAGGATCAAAATTAGGGGTCCAATGATTCAGGTACAGGCCCTGTGGATCCATGAAGTATGGTCCATTTATAAAGATGAGTTCCTTGTCCTCCTTTGAATTAAACTCGAACAGGAAATAGCCGCGCCCCAAAAAGTAAGATGTGACATTGTTCTTGATGAGTGGCTACCAATTTCTATTAACCTAATATTTCGTAGTCTTTGGATATGGCCATAAACCTAGAAAATTCCCTATGAGCGCTCGTTCTGCAAGAGAGAGGCCCACCTTCATAGGTCCGTCAGGGATTTCAACCAGTTTCTTCACAAACTTGGATGCCTATTGTTTCAACTTCTTCTTCTGAGAGGCGATCAACAGGCAGAAAGCCTCCACCTCAGGAGGAGGGGGCGGAGGGGCGTCTTGAGAGGTTGCTGTCAGTCAACCAAGGTGGGGTAGAAACGGAAGAGCCCTAGCTAGAGTAAATGGGCGGTGATGGTGGCATCAGAAGCGAGATCACAATAGTGACCCAAGCAGGCAATGTCCAGACAGGAATCAGCGCGGCACGCAGACGATCCACAATAGAACTTGACTAGCTTGAATGAAACCTTTAATGAAATTTTATAATTGTTATTTAACTGAATTATTTAATATTATTTAACATTAGAGATTAAATGAATTATTTATAATAAAAATAAATGAATTATATTAATAAAAATTATTTATAATTTTCAGTTGAATTATTTAAATGTTATTTACCATTAGAGTAACTAAATTATTCATAAAAATTATTTTTAATTATTATTTAATTAAATTATTTAAAACAAAACGTTAATAAAAATGGCCATGTCTGGTTTGATTGCTTCAATGGGGTTTCAATAGCCCCCGATTTGCAGGAATGGCCGTGGGTTAGGGGCTATTTCGCGCCCATTCCTAAAAACCTAGAAAGTCGTGTAAAATTTGAGGTTTAGATCTTGTATAAATCACTGATGATGGAGTTGGATTTCAAACAAGTTCATGAATTGATCTCAAGAGCTGTTGCTTCTCTTCTTACGACTTTATTGATATAGCAGTTGTTTTGCGTGGTGACCAAGCGACTGTGAAAAGGAAAATTAGCCAACAGCTATGACCAGGCGGCTGTGAAGAGACAAATTCGAATGCAAGTAAGTCTCTACTCTCTGCTAATTGTATGTATTTAAAATTATTTACTTGAATGGTTTTCAGTTAGCCTTAGGCCTGTAAAAATGTGAAAATGTGTTATCTAAGGTCAAAGTCAAGCTGGAAAATAAGCATTCATTGTTTACCATAAGCATCCATCACACCGTTATAAGTATAAACATTGGCCATTTTTTTCATTTTCTAGTAGATTAACACTCTCCCTCAAAACTGCAGGGCAAAATTTAGTGCCGCCGTCTCCTCCTTTTCTTTTCTCTTTACTTTGCTGCCCTGCATACTGTAACTTTGATTCTGTGAAAATGACAAGGATGCTCTTAGTTTCAACCCATGGCATTGGCTGGAGGCCGACGTAGTAAGTTTAAATTCAATTATGAATATCACCATCCAAAGCTTCTTATATATATATATATATATATATATATATATAAGAAGTTGAGTGACGACATAAGCTCTGTGTATGAGGAGATCATTATGATGTCTGGTATGTAAGAAACGAACCCTATAGAAGCGTGAGGATGATATTGGTATGGCTTCTATTGGGATAAAACCAGGTAATAGCTGCACTAGACATTAGGAGTGCTCTTCAATCACTGTTTTTGTTTTGGCATCATGATCAAGAGAGGGATTGAACTATGTAATAGGGAGGGATAAAATTTTTTGTATCTCTGTTTTCATGTTTCGCTGGGGACAAAAAACTTTGTTTTCAAATGTATGCACAGTTTTTGATACGGGCCTACTATTATATAGTTTATGTAGAAAAGATGGAGGTTTGATCTCTCAAATAGTAAGAGATGAATGTAATCATTTTTTTGGGGTTGAATATAGACTATGATTTGGTACATAATATAAACCAATCATATTTTTCATGCTAAAAAAAGTATAAACATTTGTCCCAATCTCATTTGTTTCAACATCCTTAAACAATGCATTAAACTTATCCACTTGGCAAGCTTGAGCATAAGCCCTAAGAATAATGTTGTAGGTTACAATGTTGGGTTGACATCTAACTTTCTCCTTCATTTTTTCAAAGTATCCGCAGGATTTTGTAAGAGCCTTTTTGTTAAATTTAGGATTAACATGTATAGTACAATAAAACGTAGGATTGACTGACCATGAATGATATTTTGAGTCACTATCAAAATTCCAATTAGGTATCCCAATCAAGTATACAGAGCAGTCCTCAAATATCAGCGGAAAAAACCTAACCAGAGATCATGAGAAGCTAAAGTGGTGGCAGAGTAATGTGCATAAGGAACTTGGTCCTTTATCATATGATGCAACCTTCTATGTTAAATGGAATGAGATTAGGGCAGTCAAAATTCTTATGAACAATGTCTGCAACCTAGGGTTTGAGACTACAGTCCAGCAACAGTGATATAAGGGTTGCACCCACTGAATTTACTGTGGCATACCCTCCATAACTGAATCCGAGATGATGTATGCTAACAAGCCCATTCAACCTTTTCATAAGTGTCTACAACATGATGTAGTAAAAACCCTTAGCGCGGCCCAAACTGAAGTAAGAAACACAGAAATGCTTCTCTGAATTGCGGCCTGATGTAAAAGGGCATCCGAAGTCTTAAGGTGCCTCCAAATAATCCTCCTTAAACATGTCCCATTCTCATTTGTTTCAACATCCTTAAACAGTGCATTAACCTTATCCACCTGGCAGGCTTTAGCATAAGCCCTAAGAAGAATGTTGTAGGTTATAATGATGGGAAATTTACCAGAACCTTTACTGACCTGCTCAGGAACAATAGAAAGCCTATTTCTTTGTCATAATGGTGATAGTTTAGGAGAGTCCAGAGAGATCAGAAGATGATGAAGCCATGTCGTAAGTAATAAGAAATTCCTTTATGTTAAATTCCTCCAGAGACTCTATGAGATGGTAAATTTTCCTTGCTAATGGGCCAGTTACTTCTGTACTTCATCAAAAGGCCTTGGTGCAAGATGCCAAAAACATAGTGCTGGAATATATTTTCCTTTAAATACATTAGACTGACTTATAACTTACACATCTTGTTCAAAACTTCAATCGTGAAAAAGAACCAATGTTAATGCTTCTATCATTGAAGACCTTCCATGCTTGATGTGATGATGGAAAGTACAGATCGCTCAACTGAAATGTCAACCATACTACTGTTATGCTAATGAAGTAACAATAAAAGATACAAGAATATAGCTTCCTACTTAGAGTCAGAGCTTCTCTAATGATGCTGCCTTGCCACATTAACACTGATATCTATGATGTTCTGCTATTACTGTGCTTAAGATATCATACAACCTTATCAATACATATACAATCCCATTACTGCAATGTTTGCCAATACTATTTTTCACTTTCTGCCAATCACTGCAATATATATATATATATATATATATATATATGTATATATTCAGGTTACATAAACATGGTTTCTTATCAAATTCTAGGTTATAGAATACATCATATAGATGCGATTCCTGCACATTCAGAGGATGATAGCTGAATCATACTGTTCTAGCATAGATGGCACTGTTGAAATTACATAAGATCACATCTGAGTCATACTGTTCTAGAGTAGATGCCACTGCTGCACTTGTAGTATCGGGAATCATAAATCGTTCTGCTAAGGATCCCGCATCAAGAAATAAGACCATGGTACCCAGAAATAACATATATAAGTCATAGTGTCAAATGACTATGCCGAGAAGTAGGATGATAACTATAGATTCCAACAAGATGTGCAAGAGCATGTCTTTGAGGGATATAAAAACCATCATCGAGCCATCATGAGAAGATACAACTATGCCAAGGTTGAGTTTTTCATCATTCAATGCTCAGTACTGCCATCTATCCTCAGCAAGAAGCTTATTCCCAGAGTATAGATGATAGAAGTATAACTGAGCCATCCCTTAAGCAACTGCAACAAAGATATGATATACTATGATTGTGTCATATCAAATATTGAATAACTTGACAAGAATAAAGTGTCATAAAGCTGAGAATCGAATCAATCTTGGTGTGTAGAGATCATTTCATATAGACTTGAATGTCGAGAGTATACGACTGAGATGAGGCTGAGATCAATGAATGCAACAATACTGGAATCACATTATTGAGACTATATAGATTCCAAATTCCACTATGATGAGGTTATTCAAAAGAGTGATAACATTTTCATTATGGTTAGATCATTCCAGAATCCTCCATGATGTATAATGCCATGTAGGAGAAGTTCTAAAACACCTACTTCAGCAATGTTTCAACAAGTCTCAATGCTGTTATAGGATATTTCAAGTCATTAATAACAATGACTTTAAACTAAAGCTCCAGGGGTGCTTAATGTTTGACGTAATGCATACTTCTATAAGGGAAGAAAATTAAAGATCAATATGAGCTTCCAAGGTCAGTAAACTAATGCTACTAATGAGCTTCCAAGGTTTCTTCAGGAGATAAGGTCGGATATAATTACACAGGGACAATGAACCAAGGACTGACAATTTGTAATAGGTCTGCAGTGCTGCTTCCATTATCCACCTAATGAGACTTTATTTTAAGAAAAGATGAATGATACAGAAACCAGGGAGGATAGTGACATTAATTTTATTCTCCAGAAAGGTCAAAAATCTGTAGACCAGGTCTGAATGTAGCATTCTCCAATAGATATTTCAAAAAAGAGGTAACCAAGGTCCCTTGGGGTGCCCCCTCTTCAATGCTAGTGAGGAATCAACCCCTCATATTTTCATATCTTCCTCTTATGCTGCTCAAATAATACCCGAAAATCTGTCTTTATTGCCAAGAGAATCATCTAAGGGTGATACAATGATACTTGTTCCTTCATTACTATCTTTAAGACGTTACATCTCTGGGAGAGTGAATGAGGAATACCAAAAAGAATACAAAAAAAAGATTTGATAGAAAATCCATTCGAATCTCATTGTTGACAAGTTTCCAAAAATAAATCATCCCAGATTTCCATTGTTTGATAAGGTGCATAAATATGGATATTGATGTGAGTTTTCTAAGGAAGACAGGAAAGAACTATAGAGGCAGTTCCTTTCTCATCAACAAATAAACAAGAACGACAGTGAATTTAATGTGTCAAAAGCAGAATTATAACACCTGGAGGAAATTAATTTGAGGTGGCCTTTATGGTGTTGCCCTTGTGGTAGTATATCTATCAACTAATCACATCTTTGGGTTGATCAAAACATGCTGAAGGTATTAAAGGAGGCTGGTGAAAGTGTTTCAAATTTGCAGATAGATCTTGGCAGGCTTTAGTTATAGGCCTTTCCCCATATTTAGTATGTTGGAGATCACATGCATATTAGGAAGAATCGAATGAAGAGTTACTGGAAGTGACATGATGGATTTATTTTGGATATCACATGGATTTAGAAGTCAAAGAAAACTTTATCTGAAGCTGGGCTAGAGATGCTGACCAATGTGCCTATTATGCATGGCCACAAGCATTTGGTCTCGTCCTGCTAACTTCTATTAGAAAGAGTTTGGAATGCGAGTTTGTATAAAGGCTGAAGTCATAGGTATATAGTGTGGTGAATAAGGTATGAAATCAATTCCTCCAACAACAACATTGGATGTATATTAGTAGATACAGGCTTTAAAGATTCATTTTTTAAAATCATTTGTCCCCAACAATTAAAGTACTACCATCTACGACAATACAACACCATTTTGCAAGAAGGATGAGAATAGTCTTTGCATGATTTGAGGATGAATATATGTCATTTATTATATATGGATTAAGCATAGATAATTTGATATTCCTTCCAGTGCCGCAATTTCTATCCACCACTAATATTTAAATGGGATATCACCTATCTCCTATACAGTTACAATGAGTGCAAGTTATTGCAAGGGCGTTCTATCCCTAGACGTGGTGTTTAATTATAACAGACAGGATGGATGACATGTGCACTATGCAATGGATAACACTTTTTCAACATCTTTGTTTATTAATAAACATATACAGGGTAATTTGGGGAAAGAGCTTGAGGGTTTGATTCTTTTTAGATAGACAGAAAATGAAGAGACCACTCAGGTAGAATTAAAAGGTTGAAAAATTTGGTGGTCTGCTGAGACATGAAGAAGGGAATCATGTGGCAGGAAACCATCAGAAAGGACATCATGCCAGATGTTGTGTATACGTATCAATTGTGGAGAAGAATAATAAAGGGAACAATAATTAAAATTCTCAAGTTCATGATGATGAGAAGATTTAAAGTAATTTGTTAGAGACAAATGATAGGAAGAACAATCAATCTGTTTCAAATCATGCAGCATGTATTGATGAGGTGACAAAAGTCTTCATAGAGGTAAGAGAACTCAAGGAAAACAATGAAGGTTAGGTTGAGGAGTTGTGCAAAAATTTACTATATTGGTCATTCTCTAGAGAGGGAATTAAGGAATTCCAAAAAAAAATATCTCTCGCTCTCTTGTTTTACTTATGAGTAATGAGAAGCACCACTAGCACTAGAAGATGGAAATATGGAAGAGAATATACAATCAAATGTTACCCTTTGATATTCATGGGTAATCTATCAATTCATCAGCTGGTCCTCCTATATACTTTATAATGCTTGCTTATGCATGTACAAATGAGAGTTTCCTCACAAGTTGCTGCATGCTATTCAACGATGTGCATCCTTTAGAAGAATTGCAAACTAAAAATGTTTTCCGGGTGTTGAGTAATGATGGACAAGTTTCCTATCACACATCATCCCAGATTTCCATTGTTTGATAAGGTGCATAAATATGGATATTGTTGTGATTATGGTAAGGAAGACAGGAAAGAACTATAGAACTATTATGCATGGCCACAAGCATTTGGTCTCATCCTGCAAACTGCTAGTAGAAAGAGTTTGGAATGCAAGTTTGTAAAAAGGCTGAAGTCATAGGTATATAGCATGGTGAATAAGGTATGAAATCAATTCTTCCAACAAAAACATTGGATGTAGATCAACACACACATGCTTTAAAGATTCATTTTTATAAATCATTTTGTCCCCAACAATTAAAACACTACCATTTAAGGCAATACAACACCATTTTGCAAGAAGAATGAGGATAGTCCTTTCAGGATTTGAGGATGAATACATGCAATTTATTAAACCTATGGATTAAGCAACGCTTGCCTCCCATACCACAAACAAATCCAGATAGTTTTCAAAAATGTAATTGCAATAGCATTTGAAACAAAATTGTGTCTAAGTAAGAGGAGAATTTCTAGAGCTAGTTGGAGAAGACATTTATGGTGTCACAAAGTTTACAAAAGTTCTTTTGGGGATGGATAAACATATCACTTTGTAAATTACGTCCAAGGTTGTAACCTCTTGCTGAGATATTTCAGTTGCAATGGATTAAAACCTGTGGATTTGAATTTTATAGATGGATGGATAGCAGAGTTAATTTCTGGATGAGGGGTTGCTTCTAATGGATTTATGTAAGAGTGGATTAAAACATTCATGGTTATTTATGTGTTCAGAAGATAAAAGGTTTTGGAAAATTTTATTGGATGAATTGGTGATTTGAAGCATGTAATTTATTATTATTATTATCCAATTTTAAGGTCATGACTAAACCAGACACCAAATTGGTGTATGAGACTTCCTTGTTTGTGGGACAAGGGACCCACTTCCACCATAATAAAACAAACAGACAAGCTAGCATTGACCCACACTCTAGTTTCCTCCATTCTCAAGCACCGAGGAATCAAATTTATTGTATAATTTCACCAAATTGGCACTTGTCCAAAGCCTCCCAAATTTCATCATCCGAGCAGTCTTCCTAAGGATCCAAATTATTTCTTATATTGCCCCAAACATTGTTGGTTCTTGGGGAATAATTCTTAATTTTGGATCTTAGCTCATGGAGGTTTATTGTTGAGATGTTGACTCCATCAATCCTTTTGTTGGTTCCACAATGCCAAAAATGGATTGAATGAGAATAGATTTTCCACTTTCTTTCTACCCCACAACTGCCTCCTTTGTACCTCTAGGGAAAGTACATGTAAGGCCTTGCAAGAGAAACAGAAGATGTGGCCCATAATGCACCTGCAACTCAGATATATCTATTGTTCCTCTAGATCGACAGTTGGATTTGGTCTACAATTATCCATGATCACTAGTGGCTCGGTGGGAGTACGTTAATATTGCATTATTCTCTCCATTGAGATAATCTTGGTCTCCACAAAACAAAGACATCATGTTACTTGGTTTGTATCATGTTCAGATTTAGACCATATCTTATTGTCAACCTTGCAATGCTTGGTCTAATTACATCTCCAGGCAAGTGAATGAGGAACACCAAAGAGAATGTAATATCACCAATTTTGATTTTTCATTTAACAACATTAATGAAGTTTACTAGGGGAGTGCCAAGCATAGCACAATTTTTTAATCTGGGCATTTGAGACATTTTTGGTACATGGGACTTAGTAGAAATAGAAAATATCAACCTTTGTGGAATGTGGGGGCCACCCCTCAAGGAATAATTGATTTTGTGGAAAGGATATCGAAATATTTTGATGACTAGGGACCCCCAAGGAATGGCGAACCAACAATTATAAATAGAGGGTTGAAGGCAACATTGAGTACCTTTTGATAATTTGTCATTTTACACATTGTTGCTCAAGCTGTTCAACTGAGTGACAGGTGCTATTTAGCACCAAAGGTTTCCAAAGGGAAATCTCACCATCTTCTTCGGCGAGCCACAAGTGCCACTCTAGGGAGGAAATTTATACTAATATTTGGTAGTTGGGAGGATACCACACATTTTAGGTTTAGTTGGGATGCAGGAAAGGACCCACACAGTTCTTGTTGGAGAGTGGTGTCGGAGATAGGGGCCACACTATCGTTGAAGCATTCCTTGAAAAAATTCCAAGAAAAAACAAAAGGATTTACAAGAGTAGAAGGTATTTCCATGATAGTACAAATTTTTGGAGCAGGGGCCTGCATCATCTTGCCCAGGAACTAAGCAGTCTTTCGTGGGGGCCAAGTCACCCTCTTCTTCGGTGGACCATGAGTGCCACCCCAGGGAGGAAAATTCTACTCACATTTGGTAGCTGGGAGGATACCACACATTTATGGTTCAGATGGGACACAGGAAAGGAAATTGTGGGGTATTTTCTACCATTTTGGTGCCAACTCAGCCAGGAGCTGGAGGAGCTAGGGGGAATTTGGGCCAAAATGTCCAAGTTCAACAATTGGCCAATTCCTTTGTTGGTTTTTGTGGGTTATTGGAGCAGAACCTGAGGTTAATTTCCTAAAATTCTCTGGGCACCGAATGAGGCCCTAACAAGCATTGTTCGCAGTCAGTAGTGCAGTTTTTCACTGGGTCAATGTAGCGATTGTTGGGGACAACCGCATTGCATGTTAGAGTAGCCAATTTCATCACATGGGCATTGTTAGGTTTCCTTGGGCAAGACGAAGTGCATTCTTTCTGATCTTACCTTTGTACCCAACATTTATATTAATAAAATGGCTCATCTCAGCACAATTAATGAATATTTCTTTGTGTTTAATGTGTTGTAAATTATGCATGTTTGTTTTTTTTACTATGCTTGGTTTGCTTATCAGTGCAAATTTCCACTAGGAATATTACAATGGTATCAAAGCATAATCTTGGCCAACTCTGGGGAAGCTAGCAAGGTCATGAATGTGTTAGACTCGCATGCACAGTTATTGGAGAGCTTATAGACACTCCAATGATGCAAAAAGGGGAAAGTACACAAGGGCTCTTGGAGGAGTTGATGAGGAAAAGCCAAGAATTGTCTTGTGAAAGGGATTGAGGAGCTGGGGTTGTTTGGAATTATATTGGGAGAAATTATTTTCTAGCATTTTGCTGGAGGAGAAAGCTCAACATCTGCTACATGTTACAGTTTCTGCTTGTGGAGGGCTAAGCATTTTGAGGTCAATTTTGGAGCAGTAAAACTGGAGCAAGCCTTTTCTAGGTTTTTGATAAGGATCTCAGAAATAATTTAGCATAATTTTTTGGGTAGATTCGCGAGGTCAAACAGGGGTCCCAACTCAACCAACAACTGGAGGAGCTAGGGGGAAATTGGGTAGAAATTCCGAGGAAAAGCTAATAATTGGCTTGTGAAAGGGATTGAGGAGCTGGGTTGTTTGAAATTAGATTGGCGGAAATGATGGGTGATTTTCCAACATTTTGGTGGAGGAGCAAGCCAAGCATCTGGTTGTGGAGGAGGGCCAAGCATTTTGAGGTCAATTTTGGAGCGTCAAAACTAGAGCAAGTCCTTTCTAGTTTTTTTTGTTTGGGTTTTTGACAAGGATCTCATAAATAATTTGGCAGAATTTTTTGGGTATATTCTCTTGGTAAAATAGGGGTCTCAACTCAGCGAAAAACTAGAGGAGCTAGGGGGAAATAGGGCTGAAATTTTGAGGTCAACATTTGGCCGATTCCTTTATGGGTTTTTGTGGGTTATTGGAGGAGAGCCTGAGGTTAATTTCTTGGAATTTTCTGAGCACCATAGGAGAACCTAACAACCATTGTTTTAAGCCAACAATGTAATTTTTCATTGGGTTAGCGGAGAGATTTTGGGGGACAACCACATTTCATGTTAGAGTAGTCGATTTCATCACCCGAGCATTGTTAGCTTGCCTTAGGCAAGCCTAGGTGCATGTTTTTTCATCTTACCTTTGTACCCAACATTTATATTAATAGAATGGCTCAACTCACACAATTTATGGAGATTTTTGTGTGTTTAATTGTTCTAAATTTTGTGTGTTTGATTTTTTTACTATGCATGCTTTGCTTATCATTGTAAATTTCCATTAGGAATATTATAGAGAATGAAAACAAAAGATTTGATAGTAAATCCATCAGAATACAAATCCATGCATTGGTCCCAACATTGTGGAGACTAGGTCTAGTATACATATCAATCAACTAGAGATTTCTCTCCATGAACCAAGACTCCTGGTCAAAACTTCTAATTGGATGAATTGGTGTTTTGAGGCATGCAATTTATTATTATTATTATTATCCAATTTTAAGGTCATGACTAAACCAGACACCAAATTGGTGTATGAGACTTCCTTGTTTGTGGGACAAGGGACCCAAATCGACCATAATAAAACAAATAGACAAGCTGGCATTGACCCACACTCTAGTTTCCTCCATTCTTAAGCATTGAGGAATCAAATTTATTGTATAATTTCACCAAATTGGCACTTGTCCAAAGCCTCCCAAATCTCATCATTTGAGTAGTCTTCCTAAGGATCTAAATTATTTCTTATATTGCCCCAAACATTGTTGGTTCTTGGGGAATAATTCTTAATTTTGGATCTTAGCTCATGGAGGCCTATTGTTGAGATGTTGACTCCATCAATCCCTTTGTTGGTTCCACAATGCCAAAAATGGATTGAATGAGAGTAGATTTTCCACTTTCTGTCTGCCCCACAACTGCCTCCTTTGTACCTCCAGGGAAAGTGCATGTAAGGCCTTTCAAGAGAAACAGAAGATGTGGCCCATAATGCACCAACAAATCAGATAGATCTATTGTTCCTCTAGATCGATAGTTGGATTTGGTCTACAATTCTCCATGATCACTGGTGGCTCAGTGGGAATACATGAATATTGCATTATTCTCTCCATTGAGATAATCTTGGTCTCCACAAAACAAAGACATCATGTTACCCAGGTTTGTATCTGTTGGAATTGTTGTCATTGATGGCAAAGTAGATGACAAAGGAGGAGCACCTGAAACATAATTCAAGGGGCAGAAAGGTAGTAGAGACATCAGAGGAAACATAGACAAAGAGAGATAGCAAAAGAAAGGCAAAGGAGATAGCAAAAAGAGAAGTAAGGAGAAGCATCAGTCAAGGAGCATAGGATAGCAAAGAAGCAGAAAACTATTCAAGGTGCAAAGTGGGTATATTTAAGTGTTCAACATTGCATGGGTATGGTGAGACTCTGTAATTCGAAGTATAAATGGCTCCTATGTGAAGTTATGAATAACTCTGCACATGGATTTATTGTGGAGTATAGTGTGTGAGGTTATATATATACTAAGGAAATTACAGTCATAACACAGTGAACCCGTAAAGGAAACTATGAAATCAGGTGATGGCACAGTAATAATTGTATGGGAAATGCTCTAAATGAATTTCTGTGTAGAGGTTTTGTGGTCGGTATTGGTGAAGTCAAGTTTAAAAATTCTGGGTTGAAGTATTAAATTGAATTGATATGTTACGAATTTGGGCTGGATTCATATAATCTATTTTATGAAGAAATTATGTATTTTATGGAGAATGTACATTACTGTGGAAGTGAGTAGATGAAAATTTAAATGTGTGCGTAGCGTTCTTGGAGTATCACATTGCAGAGATCGTGAAATTAGATTGACAACGTAGTCCGATTGCTATGAATGAGATTTAACTACAATAGAAATTTGTTATAATGATAACAATTGAGTAGTATCATTGAACCATATTGGAACCACGAGTTAGTGTTGTACGTGAAAGGTAAGAGGAACTCGTAAGACGAAACCCGGTAGCGGAACGCGGAGTTAGGTGGAACCCCGAGCCAAAAGGGTGGAACCATGACTAGATGAACAGTGACGGTGGTTTATGGTTTTCATCGCACCAACTTTACACGGTGGGTGGTATTTGAGGAGTTGGGAGCGATTCCATAGGATGAACGACGCGTGTTCCAGAGAAATTTGGCAAAACCACTCTCACTGCGTGCCATCACACATTAAATCTCGACTGAGGACCCCGTGCGATATCGATACAAGCCGTCGATCTGGAGGGAAGCGATCTGATGGTGATCATATTGGGAAGATGTGCGAAGGTTAAATTAAGGTATGGGCGTGTGTATTTGATTGATTCCGTCGATTTTATGGTGGGGCCCATGCATACGAATGTGTTGATTATTGTTAAGATTTGCAGATTTATTAATCTTTGGGGTCATAGTTATAAGGTTCGAACATTTAGTTATGAGGTGTGAAGGAAGCCCCCAAAATGAAATAATAACTGTCGGTTTTATTTAAATGTCAAAGGTATTGGGGCACATAAGGGCTGTCTATTATATCAGTTGGTAATAAGCCCGTCAACACATTCCTTAATCTAATTCTATGAATTCGATAATTGAACCTGAAGAAAGGATCAAGAAGGATCCCTTATTGAATTAAAAGAACGAACCGGGATATTGAACTATTCGAATTATGGGTTGGTTGGGCAAAGAAATTTGAATGTATTTTACACAGAGGTTGAAATTTATTATAAAGTTCGAAGGTTGACCTGAATCCTTACAAGTGTATTGACAAAGATTCAGCATGTAAAGGTTGCCACTGCAGAAATTAAAAGTATTTAAATTTCCCAGCAGTGATATTAAAAGACAGTTATATGTACAACAGTTATACAAATTGCAATGAAGAAGAGAGCCTACAAGAACGAAAGAGAGAGGAACAACAACAGAAAAGACAAATCCAGTCAAGCCAAAATCCATAAAAGAAGCTGAGTGAAATTGAAGTGTGTAACTGAAAATGTAAATGTTGTAATTAAATTTTTTATTGTTTGTGATGCATTGGCAAGTCTCCGGAAGAGGAAAAATATCCCACTGTAATGATAAATTGGTACCTATAGTTATGTTTTCTGAATGAGCGAATAAAAGAGATGAGAAGGCAGAAGGCAAAGAGACATGGCTGTCCATTTCGAATTCCCAGTAGAATACAAACAACCATGAAGCTATTTTGTATAAAACAGGGTAATATCCAAGGAAGAAATGTTGACGAAAACAGAGTGAGAGAAGAAGAGAGTGTGCAGCAAAATTGAAGAGAGTTGAAGAAAATAAGAAAGCTGCAAGAGGTGAGAGAGAGTGAGCATAGAGAATGCTGAGTATGGAATTGAGGCAGAGAAGAGAAGAAGAAGGAGGAGCAGAACAAGATGTTGTGAAAAGTTAAAGAATGCAGAAATGAAGCAGTGAGGCAGAGAAGAAGGAGGAGCTGAGAAGAGAAGGAGGAGCTGATAGTGAATCTGAGAAGATGCAGAAATGATATAAGGCAGATATGAAGACTGATGCACGTGAGGAAAGATGATACGAGAATAAATTTGAAATAATAATTAAATCAATATGATGTTTTCTGAAAGAGTAAGGAAGTTGGAGCTTCCCTATCAAGTTGTAGCTTGATAGATGTCAGTTGTAGCTGACTGAGGTAGGAGCCTCCTGTAGGTTGGTGCCTGCAGAAAATAGAGGGGAGTTGGTGCTTCCACATCAAGTTTTAAGCAAATAAAGCGCTCGATTAACTGCATTGGTGAGGTTGGAGCCTCCGTAGGTTGGTGCACAGGAGAAGAAAATTGATGATGGGAGTTGGAGCCTCCTTGGAAGTTGTAGCTTGCAAAATTGAGGTAGGAGCCTCCTGTAGGTTGGTGCCTACATAAAATCAGTGGCGAGAGGGAGTTGGAGCTTGCCTTTGCATCACAACAATAATAAGATGTGGTTTTCTCCCTTTATGGGTTTCCACTTATATCTGGTGTCTCTGGGCATGATGTCTATGTGTTGATGTGGTTTATCTAATCTTCTTAATACATGTTGCTTACATATTAAGACTGTTGTTACATAAACAAATCTGCTTGATACTTGCTGCTCACAATTTAAGATTGCTCACATATTAAGTTGATCATGAAATGAAGGTGTAAGTAAGTTTTAAGGGAAAAGTTTTAAAAGTCCATGTATGTGTTAAACTGATTCACCCCCCCCCCCTCTTAGTTTAACTAAGGGTTCAACAATTGGTATCAGAGCCGGTTCCTTTGGTGTAAGCTTAATAGCTTGAGGGAGATCTGGTTGAGTCATGGACTATCAAAATGCACCTGTGTTAAATACAAAAAACTTTCCTGAATGGAGAGATAAGGTTAAAACAGGTTTAATGGCCTATGAACCTGAGGTATGGAAGCTTGTGTGTGATGGTTACTGCAAAGACTCACCCACGGTGAAAGAACAATAGAGGAATGCCAAGGAAAAATGTGTGATATATAACAATATTCATAACAAGGACCTTGAGTTGATAATGGATTTAACCTCTGCAAAAGAAATCTGGGATAGATTGCACTTCATGCATGGAGTAAACACTAAGGACTGCACTGACAAGAAGGATAAGAGAATTAAGAAGAAGAAAAATTCATGTCAATAGGAAAATATTCAATCAAATGAAGTACCTGCTAGTGTGAATGGAGATAAGAACCATGAAGAAATTACAGCTGAAGAAAGAGCCAAGCTTGACACTGCTTTGACTGAAACAAAAAAATTGAAAAATGAAAACAAAGACCTTAAGACAGTGGTGCAAATATGTGATGAGAGAGAATATGAAGATAGGAAAGAAATTATTGACCTGAAGACACAGCTTGAAGAGGCAAAGAAAGTAGAAGACACTCTGCTGCAACAAATGAGAGAGAAAAGTCAGGAATGTGAAATATTGGAAGAAGAAGTAGTGAGCCTAAGAAAGAATGTAGAAAAAGCCCAAAGAGAAGTATTAATGAATACAACTCTAATGAAAGGCTCTGGACAGTTGGACCAGATTCTAAAGGCTTAAAGGTCACCTCTCATAAAGGCTGGGATAGGATATGAAGGTGAAACTAGTAAGTCCAAGGTTGAAGATAATAGGAAAATCATTTTTGTAAAAGCTGTAAAGAACAGTGAAGCAGCTCAGCAAATTTCTCCAGAAGCAGAAACCAACAGGAACATGAGTTGCAGAGAAACAAACAAAAACAAGCAACAATATGAGAGGATAGAGAATGAAGGGATGAAACAGTTAGCAGAAAAAGGCTCATATACTCCTGAAGATGAAGTGAATAAATTTGGAAGTTGTCAAAGGAGGTTCTTCCCTCCTATGAAAAATAACACATGTTTCTCTTGTCATAAACCAGGACATAATGCAGCACAATGTAAGAGAAGGCCTATCAACTTCAACCAACAAAAGATACAGAAAAAGAGTAGAACCCCTCAAGCAAGAAAATGGAAAAGACAATCCTTCACCAGCTACGCAAATTACTTCCATGGCTACTGTTATGCATGCAATACTTTTGGACATAAATCTATTGAATGTAAAATGTATTCAAGAAGGGGAACAAAGTATTATACATCAACTCAAATGTACTATGATAAAATAAGATGTTATGTATGCCTCAAACTTGGTCACAAAGCAAAGGACTGTAATCTACCATATACATTAAAGAACTCTAGACAAATGATGGAATCTAATCAAATCAAACAAAGCTATGAATAAAAAATAAATACAAACATTATGAAGAACCCCAATAAAGTATGGAAGGAAAAGAGAAAGGGGGAGCCTATTATCTCAATAACATAATGAATCCTCCATAGTCTCAGGGGGAGCTGCTCTAGGAAGCAAAGCAAAAATCCATCCAGTAATATATATGAAACAACATCCCAGGGGGAGAGTAGTTCATAAATAGACCCCATGAAAGCAGTCTAAGAAGAGCTCCATGTAATGAGAACAGCGATGAGATCAGGAAGAAAAAGGAAATTCCTCTAAAAGAGAACTATAGAGAAAGAAGATGATCTGAAGCATTCAATAGCTGACAAAGTGATGGAATAAGAGAAGACAGCAAGAAGCCATGGTAATAGAAAGAAGACATCAACACCTTAAAATGATGATCACACTATGCCTCATACTGCTAGAATTAACAATGAATCACATTAAGAAGGATGAGTAAAAAAAGTGCCTATCATCATTTCATTACATCTTTCAAAAGGTTCACTTGGAGAAATGCAGTTAAGTGAGTAATAAATCTTTGAGTAATCAGCCCATGAAGATTCATAGAAAAGAAATTGAAGATGTCTTCCTGAAGATCATTATGTTAGACAGTTGAATTGTACTTAAAGCAGTAATGATTCTGGAGCAGTCCTAGAAAGGAAATGCAGTGACATTCTTTTAAATCAGAATGACAGAATAAGAAAATGGTTAATAATGATAAGATTAGTTTCAGGATATTGATGACTGTTGGTGTGAACAATGGAAAGATCTATAGTATAATTTATGAAGGATGTCTTAGTTATGGGTTTATATGCAAGCTGAAGTGAAATCTCTGCATAGTTTATCAAGGTAGTATCAATTGGCATTTAGGTACAAGAAACATGCCTATCAGCAGAGTATCAAGTGTTATTATGAAGTAGCAGCAATATGGTACAGGTCCTCAGGATAAAAGGTTTTTGGAAAAAGTACATCAAGGTAATATTCCCAGTGTTATCTGCATTCAGCATGAAAAGGAGCAAAAATAACTCTATCTTGATTACACTTGAAGTAGTATATTGAGCACTGAAGCAATATCTTTTTCTATATATAATTTCATGCCTTCCTGAAGTTGGTACATGTATATCTTCAATGCCTCTTTCTTAAGATTAGTTACAAAACTGTGTGAAGTCTGTTTGCTGAGTTTTCAATCAAACATCTTGAATATGCTCGTGTGGAAGTTCATCCTGATAGAATAGTCAAAGTATATGAAGAATAAAGGACTAGCTGTGATTACTATCTGAAGCTCAAAATTTTTAAATCATCTAATCCTACTTCAGCACAAAGGATTCACTGGTAATCCACCTTTAAAGAGAGATTTATCATTTACATACATAACCTCCTTATGTCATAAAGGAAAGTGCATGATTGATAAGTGAGACTGACTAATACGCTGAATGTATCTAGTCTCAAGGGTTTGTTTTGAAAGTACATTATGCAATCAGTAAAAGCATTTGATCTCTTAGATAAAATTCTGGTTGATTCATTGATCATATCAACAACAAGAAACTCTCAGTATTTAAATGTAATATCCTTGTCAGCATCCTAGTTCATATCATCACCAACAGGCAGGAAAGGTGTACCACAACAATAAAAGATATATTTACATCATTATCATAATTGAACAGATGTTATCTACAGATGTGTATTATACAAGAAAACTTATCTCATCTACAATCTTCCTCAACAGAAATATATTGGCGCAATACATCAGATATAGACTGAAGTATAGTTGAAGCAAGCCCGATATGTCACTTGGAGTATTCACAATCTTTAAGTCTTGATCCAATAATGCATCTCTTATTATACAAGTCTGATTATATATGGCTGTCATCACCTACTATTTATACAAGTGCAAGGAGTCTATGCTTCGGAATGGTATCGAATTAATGTGTATAGACAAGTTCAATAATCCCCAAAAGTGTTCTCTCAACAACTCTTTTACACCAGTTTGGAGCAGCTGGGTACAAAGTCAGAAAATCTCAGAGAGAGGAAATGCAGAAAGAAAACTAGGAAATGTGCAACCCTTTGCCATTGATGTCAAAGGGGGAGGAAAAGCAGATAGGCAGAGGAAGCATTGGATTATTGGTGGATGTGTTGCCATCAATGCCAAAGGGGGAGATTGTTGGAATTGTTGTCATTGTTGGCAAAGGAGATGACAAAGGAGGAGAACTTGAAACATCATTCAAGGGGTAGAAAGGCAACAAAGACATCAGAGGAAACAGAGACAAAGAGAGATAGCAAATGAAAGGCAAAGGAGATAGCAAAAAGAGAAGTAAGGAGAAGCATCAGTCAAGGAGCAGAGGATAGCAAAGAAGCAGAAAACTATTCAAGGTGCTGAGTGGGTATCTTTAAGTGTTCAAAATTGCATGGGTATGGTGAGACTTTGTAATTCAAAGTATAAATGGCTCCTATGTGAAATTATGATTAACTCTGTACATGGATTTACTGTGGAGTATAGTGTGTGAGGTTATATATATACTAAGGAAATTACAGTCATAACACAGTGAACCCGCAAAGGAAACTGTGAAATCAGGTGATGGCACAGTAATAATTGTATGGGAAATGCTCTGAATGAATTTCCGTGTAGAGGTTTTGTGGTCGATATTGGTGAAGTCAAGTTTAAAACTTCTGGGTTGAAGTATTAAATCGAATTGATATGTTATGAATTTGGGTTGGATTCATATAATCTATTTTATGAAGAAATTATGTATTTTATGGTGAATGTACATTACTGTGGAAGTGAGTAGATGAAAAGTTCAATGTGTGCATAGCGTTCTTGGAGTATCACATTGCAGAGATCGTGAAATTAGATCGACGGCGTAGTCTGATTGCTATGAATGAGATTTAACTACAATAGAGATTCGTTATAATGATAACAGTTGAGTAGTATCATTGAACCGTATTGGAACCACGAGTTAGTGTTGTACGCGAAAGGTAAGCGGAACTGGAAGATGGAACCCGGTAGCGGAACACGGAGTTAGGTAGAACCCTGAGCCAAAAGGGCGGAACCATGACCAGATGAATAGTGACGACGGTTTATGGTTTTCATCGCACCACCTTTACACGGTGGGCGGCATTTGAGGAGTTGGGAGCGATTCCATAGGATGGACGACGCGTGTCCCAGAGCAAGTTGGAAAAACCACTCTCACTGTGCACCATCGCGCATTAACTCTTGACTGAGGAACCAGTGTGATATCGATACAAGCCGTCGATCTGGAGGGAAGCGATCTGACGGTGATCATATTGGGAAGATGCACGAAGGTTAACTTAAGGTACGGGCGTGTGTATTTTATTGATTCCGTCGATTGTATGGTGGGGCCAGTGCATATGAATGTGTTGATTATTGTTAAGATTTGCAGATTTATTAATATTTGGGGCAATAGTTATAAGGTTCGAACATTTAGTTATGAGGTGTGAAGGAAGCCCCCGAAATGAAATAATAATTGTCGGGTTTATTTAAATATCAAAGGTATTGGGTCACATAAGGGTTGTCTATTATATCAGTTGGTACTAAGCCCATCAACACATTCCTTAATCTAATTCTATGAATTCAATAATTGAACTTGAAGAAAGAATCAAGAAGGCTCCCTTATTGAATTAAAAGAACGAACCAGGTTATTGAACTATTCGAATTATGGGTTGGTTGGGAAAAGAACTTTGAATGTATTTTACACAGAGGTTGAAATTTATTATAAAGGTCAAAGGTTGACCTGAACCCTTACAAGTTTATTGACAAAGATTCAACATGTAAAGGTTGCCACTGCAGAAATTAAAAGTATTGAAATTGCCTAGCAGTGATATTAAAAGACAGTTATGTATACAATAGTTATACAAATTGCAATGAAGAAGAGAGCCTACAAGAATGAAAGAGAGAGGAACAGTAGAAGAAAAGACAAATCCAGTCAAGCCAAAATCCAGAAAAGAAGCTGAGTGAAATTGAAGTGTGTAAATGAAAATGTAAATGTTGTAATTAAATTTTTTATTGTTTGTGATGCATTGGCAAGTCTCCAGAAGAGAACAAATATCCCACTGTAATGATAAATTGGTACCTACAGTTATTTTTTTTGAATGAGCGGATAAAAGAGATGAGAAGGCATAAGGCAAAGAGACATGGTTGTCCATTTCGAATTCTGAGTAGAATACAAATAGCCATGAAGCTATTTTGTATAAAACAGGGTAATATCCAAGGGGATAATGTTGATGAAAACAGAGTGAGAGAAGAAGAGAGTGTGCAGCAGAATTGAAGAGAGTTGAAGAAAACAAGAAAGCTGCAAAAGGTGAGAGAGAGTGAGCATAGAGAATGCTGAGTATGGAATTGAGGCAAAGAAGATAAGAAGAAGGAGGAGCAGAAAAAGATGTTTTGAAAAGTTAAAGAATGCAGAAATGAATCAGTGAGGCAGAGAAGAAGGAGTAGCTGAGAAGAGAAGGAGGAGCTAATAGTGAATTTGAGAAGATGCAGAAATGATATAAGGTAGATATGAAGACTGATGCACAGCAGTGAAGATGATACAGAACAGAGCTGATAACCAAGGTAAATCAGCAAGTGTTTTCCTTTTGAAAGAGTAAGGAATTTGGAGCTTCCTTATCAATTTGTAGCTTGATAGATGTCAGTTGTAGCTGACTGAGGTTGGAGCCTCCTGTAGGTTGGTGCCTGCAGAAGATAGATGGGAGTTGGTGCTTCCACATTAAGTTGTAGCTTGATAAACTGTGATGGCGAGGTTGGAGCCTCGTAGGTTGGTGCATAAAATTGATGGGAGTTTAGACCTGCGTTGCGGTTGTAGCTTGTAGATTTGAGTAGAAGCCTCCTGTGAGTTGGTGCCTACGAGAAAATGGTGGGAAAAGGGTTAGACTTGCTTTGCAAATCCAACAATAATAAGATGTGGTTTTCTCCCTTTATGGGTTTCCACTTATATCTGGTGTCTCTGTGCATGATGTCTATGTGTTGATGTGGTTTATCTAATCTGCTTAATACATGTTGCTTACATATTAAGACTATTGTTACATAAACAAATCTGCTTGATACTTGTTGCTCACAATTTGAGATTTCTCACATATTAATTTTATCATGAAATGAAGGTGTAAATAAGTTTTAAGGGAAAAGTTTTAAAAGTCCATGTATGTGTTAAACTGATTCAACCCCCCCTCTCAGTTTAACTAAGGGTTCAACAGTATCATGTTCAGATTTAGACCATATGTTATTGTCAACCTTGCAATGCTTGGTCTAATTACATCTCTAGGCAAGCGAATGAGGAACACCAAAGAGAATGTAATATCACCAATTTTGATTTTTCATTTAACAAGATTAATGAAGTTTACTAGGGGAGTGCCAAGGATAGCACAATTTTTTAATCTGGGCATTTGAGACATTTTTGGTACATGGGACTTAGTAGAAATAGAAAATATAAACCTTTTTGGAATGTGGGCGCCACCCCTCAAGGAATAATTGATTTTGTGGAAAGGAGATCAAAATATTTTGATGAGGGACCCCCAAAGAAAGGCGAAGCAACAATTATAAATAGAGGGTTGAAGGCAACATTGAGTACATTTTGATAATTTTTCATTTTACACATTGTTGCTCAAGTTTTTCAACTGAGTCAGAGGTGATGTTTAGCACTAGAGGTTTCCAAAGGGAAATATCACCATATTCTTCGGCGAACCACAAGTGCCACTCTAGGGAGGCAAGTTATACTAATCTTTGGTAGTTGGGAGGATACCACACATTTCAGGTTTCTGGGATGCAGGAAACGACCCACATAGTTCTTGTTGGAGAGTGGTGTCGGAGATAGGGGCTGCACTATCGTTGAAGCATTCCTTGACCAAATTCCAAGAAAAAGAGAATTATTTACAAGAGTAGGAGGTATTTCCATGACAGTATGAATTTTTGGAGCAGGGGCCTACATCATCTTGCCCAGGAACTACACAGTCTTTCATGGGGGCCAAGTCACCCTCTTCTTCAGTGGACCACGAGTGCCACCCCAGGGAGGAAAATTCTACTCATCTTTTGTAGCTGGGAGGATACCACACATTTATTGTTCAACTGGGAAGCATGAAAGGAAATTTTGGGGGATTTTCTACCATTTTGGTGCTAACTCAACTAGGAGTTGGAGGAGCTAGGGGGAAATTGGGCCAAAATGTCTGAGGTCAACATTTGGCCAATTCCTTTATGGATTTTTGGAGCAGAAACTGAGTTTAAGTTCCCGAAATTTTCTGGGCACTGAATGAGGCCCTAAAAACCATTGTTCGTAGTTAGCAATGCAATTTTTCACTAGGTCAACGTAGAGATTGTTAGGGACAACCACATTGCGTGTTAGAGTAGCCTATTTCATCACATGGGAATTGTTAGGTTTCCTCGGGCAAGACCAAGTGCATGCTTTCTGATCTTACCTTTGTACCCAAAATTTATATTAATAAAATGGCTCAGCTCAACACAATTAATGGATATTTCTTGGTGTTTAATGTGTTGTAAATTATGTGTGTTTTTTTTTTTTGCTATTCTTGGTTTGCTTATCATTGTAAATTTCCATTTGGAATATTACAATGGAATCAAAGCATAATATTGGCCAGCTGTGGGGATGCTAGCAAGATCATGAAGGTGTTAGACTCGCATGCACAGTGATTGGTGAGCTTATAGACACTCCAATGATGCAAAAAGGGGAAAGTACACAAAGGCTCTTGGAGGAGTTGATGAGGCAAAGCCAAGAATTGGCTTGTGAAAGGGATTGAGGAGCTGGGGTTGTTTGGAATTAGATTGGGGGAAATCATGGGTGATTTTATAGCATTTTTTTGGAGGAGCAAGCCCAACATCTGCTACAGGTTACAATTTCTACTTGTGGAGGAGGGCTAAGCATTTTGAGGTCAATTTTGGAGCGGCAAAACTAGAGCATGCCCTTTTTGGGGTTTTTTTGGGTTTTTTGACAAGGATCTCAGAAATGATATGGCATAATTTTCTGAGTAGATTCGTGGGGTCAAACAGGGGTCCCAACTCAGCCAACAACTGGAGGAGCTATGGGGAAATTGGGCCGAAATTCTGAGGCAAAGCCAATAATTGGCTTGTGAAAGGGATTAAGGAGCTGGGATTTTTTGAAATTAGATTGGTGGAAATCATGGGCGATTTTCTAGAATTTTGGTGGAGGAGCAAGCTGAGCATTTGGTTGTGGAGGAGGGCCAAGCATTTTGAGGTCAATTTTGGAGCGTCAAAACTAGAGCAAGCCCTTTCTGGTTTTTTTTCTGGGTTTTTGACAAGGAGCTCATAAATAATTTGGCAGAATTTTTTGGGTAGATTCGCTTGGTCAAATAGGGGTCCCAACACAACCAACAACTAGAGGATCTAGGGGGAAATTGGGCTGATATTTCGAGGTAAACATTTGGCCGATTCCTTCGTGGGTTTTTGTAGGTTACTGGAGGAGAGCCTGAGGTTAATTTCCCAAAATTTTCTGAGCACTAGAGGAGACCGTAACAACCATTGTTTGTAGCCAACAATGCAATTTTTCATTGGGTTAGCAGAGAGATTGTGGGGGACAACCACATTGCATGTTAGAGTAGTTGATTTCATCACCCGGGCATTGTTAGCTTGCCTTGGGCAAACCTAGGTGAATTTTTTTTCATCTTACCTTTGTACCCAACATTTATATGAATAGAATGGCTCAACTCACACAGTTTATGGAGATTTTTGGGTGTTTAATGTGTTGTAAATTTTGTGTGTTTGTTTTTTTTACTATGCATGCTTTGCTTATCATTGTAAATTTCCATTAGGAATATTATAGAGAATGCAAATGCAAGATTTGAAGTAGATCCATCAGAATACAAATCCATGCATTGGCCCCAACATTGTGGAGACTAGGTCTAGTATACATATCAATTAACTAGAGATTTCTCTCCATGAACCAAGACTCCTGGTCATAACTTCTAATGGTGGCTGCTCCAGAGATTGATTCTCCAAATTTTTTTACGATTGGAGCTCTAGAAACTAATGACAACCGAGCCACTTCCCTAGTTGATGATATGTAATATTAATGATACCATATTTGAACCCACTGGTATAAACACAATGAATACCTGCCAAGAAATCTGAGACAGGACTACAATGATCCCCAAAAGTTGTATAAATGCAAAAACCAAAGCTCCTAGTTGTGTAGGAATGAATGTGTCCATTGCACTCTGAATAGTTGATGCCTGCTTCAGTATTCACCCAAATGGAGTTGCATCAATTGTGCAGATTGTTGAAAAGATGATTGCTAGTTGTGTTCAAGTCCAACCAATGAAAGAAGAAAAAAGCGCACAAGAACACATGAAGAGCTACTTAATTTCAAAGCAACATAAATGAGAATGAGAAGGGAGTTTCTAACAGGGGAAATCTCATTTTCTTTTGTAGGGGTTGCCCATGCCACCCAATAGTTACTAATTATTTGAAGTAGCTGAAATACTATTTCGGCTATTAGTATTATACGTATCAAATTACCATTATATGCAACAATAATGTAAGACCAATATACCGACATGTTTACCCATCTTCCTCTACATCAACCCCTTCCCATAGCTGAAATGTATTCACCTCTCTGGAATTTGAGATGCATAGAGCCAAAATGGAGAAGCAATAGCTCTGCATACTCAAACAAGCCATATTAACAAGGGCTTATCTGCACTATACTGCTACCCAAAAAAACCAGTGTTAAATATACAAGCACCTGCTCCAACTTTATATTATGTTGGTTCAATTTTTTTACTAAATGCAGAATATTTATATTGTCCTCTCAAGATCGGATTTAGACATCCATGAAAGCGGTCCAACATTATCTATCCAGACCCCTGTGTTAAACTAGTTAGTGCTCTACCAAACCACTAGAACCCAACCCCGAGTTACATATGAGTAAATTGGCATGGTTGGTTGCCTTTTCAAAATAATTGTTACTGCATTTTCTATGCTGCTTCATGGAGAAAAATCCACAAAGCCTGGAAAGTTTTCTAATTTCAGATTGTTGTTGAAAATCTAGTTGTTTGTACTAAAATGAAATGTAGCACACGTTATATTTCATTCCCCTTGTAATGTTATTATTGCCATTGTGTTTGTGTTTGTCCTAGAAGAAAATTTAACAAGTCCTAGTTTTCTTTTGGCATGCACCTTTGTTTCTAGTAATATGCTTGTCTTTCTACTAAAAGTAAATCTAGCACATGTTAGATTACTTTCACCTTTCAATGTTGCTATTGAGAATGCCTAGTGTCTCTGATAGAAGAAAATCTAGCACAAAATAGATTTATTTTTTCCCTGCAATATTTCTTTTGGAAATATACTCGTGTTTTTGCTAAAAGTAAATCTGGCACGAGCTAGATTTCTTTTACCCTGCCATGTTGTTATGTGCTTATGTTTTTGCTATAGGAAAACTTAGCATGGATTATATTTCCTTCACCTTGCAATGGTGTTATCGACAATGTACACATATTCATGTTAGAAGGAAATGTATCACTCATTATACCTTTTTCATCACACAATGTTGTTATTAGCATTGCACTTTCATTTATGATAGAATGAAATCTAGCACGTGTTAAATTTGTTTTGATTGATAATGTTGATGTTAGAAATAAGCTTGAGTTTTTGCTAAAAGTAAATATAGCACATGCTAGATATTTTTTTCATTACAATGTTTGTTATGTGCTTGTGTTTGTGTTACAAGGAAATTTAGCACGCGTCAGAATTCAACTTGCAAAATTTTTATTGACAATGTGTTTGGGTTTGAGCTAGAAGGAAATTTAGCACGCGCTAGATTTGTTTCATAATGCCATGTTGTGGTTGGAAATCTAGTTGTTTGTGCTAGAAGGAAATATGCTAGATTCTTTGACCTTGCAATGTTGTTATTGGAAATATGCACGTGACTATGTTAGAAGGAAATTTAGCACATGTTAGATTTCTTTTCTTGTAATGTTTCCACTGGCAATGTGCTTTAGCTTGTGCTAGAAGTAAATTTTGCATGTGTTAGATATATTTAACCCTACAATGTTGTTATTTTATTATGTGTGTGCTAGAAGGAAATATAGCACATCCTAGATTTGTTTCATCTTATAATGTTCTTGTGTTGTGCTGTAAGGAAATCTAGCACATGTTAGATTTCCTTTGCCCTATAATGTTGTTGTTGTCAACATGCTTGTTTTTTTGCTAGAAGTAAATCTAGCATGCACTAGAATTCTTTCACCTTATAATGGGTTTGTGTGCTTGTATTTATGCTAGAAGGAAATCTTACAAACATTATATTTCTTTCACCTTATAATTTTGTTATTGGCAACACACTTATGGTGGGGCTAGAAGGAAATATAGCACACATTATGTTTCCCTCACCTTTGAATGTCATTGTGTTTGTGATAGAAATAAATCTATAGCATGCACTAGATTTCTTTTGTCCTTCAATGTTGTTATGTGCTAGAAGGGAATATAGCATGTGTTAGATTTATTTCAATTTGAAACGTGTTTGTGTTTGTATTGGAAGAAAATTGATCACACGTTAGATTTATTATACTCTACAATGTTGTTTTTGGAAACATGTTTGTATTTGTGGTAGACATGTTAGATTTGTGGTCACATTGACTATGTTAGAAGGAAATTTAGCACATGTTAGATTTATTTTCTTGTAATGTTGTTATTGTCAATGTGCTTTAGCTTGTGCTAGAAGTAAATTTTGCATGTGTTAGATTTATTTAACCCTACAATGTTGTTATGTTTGGGTTTGAGCTAGAAGGAAATTTAGCACGTGCTAGATTTGTTTCAGAATGCCATGTTGTGGTTGGCAATCTGGTTGTTTGTGCTATAAGGAAATATGCTAGATTCTTCGACCTTGCAATGTTGTTATTGGAAATATGCATGTGACTATGTTAGAAGGAAATTTAGCACATGTTAGATTTCTTTTCTTGCAATGTTGTTATTAGCAATGTGCTTTAGCTTGTGCTAGAAGTAAATTTTTCATGTGTTAGATTTATTTAACCCTATAATGTTGTTATGTTTGGGTTTGAGCTAGAAGGAAATTTAGCACGCGCTAGATTTGTTTCAGAATGCCATGTTGTGGTTGCAAATCTGGTTGTTTGTGTTAGAAGAAAATATGCTAGATTATTTGACCTTGCAATGTTGTTATTGGAAATATGCATGTGACAATGTTAGAAGGAAATTTAGCACAAATTAGATTTATTTTTTTGCAATGTTGTTATTGGCAATGTGCTTTAGCTTGTGCTAGAAGTAAAATTTGCATGTGTTAGATTGATTTAACCTTACAATGTTGTTATGTTTGGGTTTGAGCTAGAAGGAAATTTAGCACGTGCTAGATTTGTTTCAGAATGCCATGTTGTGGTTGGCAATCTGGTTGTTTGTGCTAGAAGGAAATATGCTAAATTATTTGACCTTGCAATGTTGTTATTGGAAATATGCATGCGACTATGTTAGAAGGAAATTTAGCACCTGTTAGATTTATTTTATTGCAATGTTTTTATTGGAAATGTGCTTTAGCTTGTGCTAGAAGTAAATTTTGCATGTGTTAGATTTATTTAACCCTAAAATGTTGTTATGTTTGGGTTTGAGATAGAAGGAAATTTAGCACACGCTAGATTTGTTTCAGAATGCCATGTTTTGGTTGGCAATCTGGTTGTTTGTGCTAGAAGGAAATATGATAGATTCTTTGACCTTGCAATGTTTTTATTGGAAATATTCATGTGACTATGTTAGAAGGAAATTTAGCACATGTTATATTTCTTTTCTTGCAATGTTGTTATTGACAATGTGCTTTAGCTTGTGCTAGAAGTAAATTTTGCATGCGTTAGATTTATTTAACCCTACAATGTTGTTATGTTCTTATGTGTGTGCTAGAAGGAAATCTAGCACGTCCTAGATTTGTTTCATCATCTAATGTGCTTGTATTGTGCTGTAAGGAAATATAGCACATGTTAGATTTATTTTGCCCTATAATGTTGTTGTTGTCAACCTACTTGTTTTTTTGCTAGAAGTAAATCTAGCATGCACTAGAATTCTTTCACGTTATAATGGGATTGTGTGCTTGTCTTTATGCTAGAAGAAAATCTTACGCACATTATATTTCTTTCACCTTATAATTTTGTTATTGGAAACACACTTATGGTGGGGCTAGAAGGAAATATAGCACACATTATGTTTCCCTCACCTTTGAATGTCATTATGTTTGTGATAGAAATAAATCTATAGCATGTACTATATTTCTTCTGTCCTTGAATGTTGTTATGTGCTAGAAGGAAATATAGCATGTGTTAGATTTATTTCAATTTGAAACGTGTTTTTGTTTGTGTTGGAATAAAATTGATCACATGTTAGATTTATTGTACTCTATAATGTTGTTGTTGGAAACATGTTTGTATTTGTGGTAGACATAAGTCTAGCACTTGCTAAATTTCATTCACTCTACAATGTTGCTATGTGCTTGTGTTTGCGCTAAAATAAAATCTAGCACATGTTATATTTCTTTTACATTGCAATGTTGTTATTAGTAACATCTTTGTGTTTAGGCTAAAAGGAAATCTAATACGTGCCAGATTTTTTTTTGTCATGCATTGTTGTTGTTAGAAATATATATATGTTTGTGTTAGAAGTAAATATAACACAAGCTAAATTTTTCTCAACCTACAATGTTGTTGTGTGATAATGTTTCCATTATAAGGAAATCTAGTATGCATTATATTTCTTTCACCTTGCAATGTTATTATTTTCAATTTGCTTTTGTTTCTGATATGAAGAAATCTAACTTGTGTTAGATTTGTTTTGCCCAACAATGTTGTTGTTGACAATATGTTTATGAATTTGTACAAGAAGGAAATCTACTATGTGTTATATTTTATTCACAATGGCATCTTACTTTTGAAAATATAGTTATTTATGCTAGAAGGAAATCTAATGCTTTGCATTGTTTTTATTTGAAAATGTGTTTATGTCTATGCTAGAAGGAAATTTTGTAGACACTAGATTTATTTTTTCTTGCATTGTTGAAAATATGGTCATGTTTTTGATAGAATTAAATCTAACAATATGCTACATTTCTTTCACCTTACAATGTTATTATTGGCAATGTGTCTTTGTTTGTGCTAGAAGAAAATCTTGTGGGTGCTACATTTCTTTTTCCTTACAATGAAGTTATTGGTAATATCCTCGTGTTTATGCTAGAAGTAAATCCAACATGTATTAGGTTTCTTTAATCGTACAATGTTGTTATTTTCTTATGTTTGTGATGTAAGGATATGTTGCATGTGCCAGGTTTCCTTTTACCCTGTTACAATGTCTATGTTGGCAAGGTTGTTATGTTTGTGCTAGAAGTAAATCTATCACACGCTAAATTTCTTTCACCTTGCAATGTTGACGTGAGATTTTATTTATTCTAGAAGGAAATGTGGCATGCTTAAAGTTCTTTCACCTAGCAATGTTGTTATTGGAAATGTGCTCATGTCTTTATTAGAAACAAATCTAGCATTTGATAGAATTACTTCTAGAAAAAACATGAGCACATTGCCAATAACAATATTTATAAGAAAATTAAAAACAAATCTAGCATGCTGTTCATTTAATTTTGTTAGCAATATTGTTGTTGGCAATGTGCTCATGTTTTTTATAGAAGTAATTCTACCAAATTCTAGATTTATTTTACCGTACAATGTTCTTAAGTGTTTTCTTTTATGCTAAAATGAAATTTAACATGCGTTAGATTTCTTTCAACTTGAAAATTTTTATTGACAATGTACTTGTGTTTGTGATAGAGGGTAATACAGAATGCTTTTTTTCACAATGCAATGTTGTTGGAAACATGCTTCTATTTGTCCCATATTTCATTCTTAGACTGCATATGCCATACAAAAGGCCTTCTAGTGATTTGAGGGTTTAATATTTCTCATATTGTAACAACGATCTACATAGGCATGGACTAATACCTCATTGTCTTCAAAAAACAAGGACAAATTTCGTAAGCATGGAGATTTCCTAGGAAAAATTATTGTTGCAATGTTTTTTTTGACAATGTGTTTGTGTTTGTAATACAAGGAATTTCATCATGCACTAGATTTACTATACAATGCAATGTTGTTGGAAATCTCTTGTATGTGATAGAAAAAATTCTTCAATGTGTTTGCCTTTTTACAGTCTCTATAGCAATCTAAGAATATACATGACTAAAAGATAAATTTTGTGTAAACATGATGTTGTTGTAGTATCTGCTATTGTTGTATTTTGGTAACTTGCTTAATAATGCTTGTGCTAGAAGGAAAGCTAGCAGGTGCTAGCTTTCTTATAGAAACAATTAAAATAACATAATAAATTATTTAGGGGTGGCACCCATTTTCTAATCAACACCATGATTAACTATTATTGTGAGTTCTACACTTGTTATTGTTTTTGTTCATTTTGTTAGAAATATAATGATGCAAGTAGTGGTAGTATTTATAAATTCATATTTTTTTCGATAATTTGAAACTATGATAATAGTTTCTTACTTTATTTTCAGAAACCATGGACCCTCAAGCTAGTGGGAATTCAAAGGAATTGTCCAAGGAAAAAGGAAGTTCACCAAATACAACATCAAAATATTTAAATGGTATGAAAATTTTAAAATTAGTTTGTGCTTTGTTACAATGGTTGCCAATAAATGATTATTGATTAATGAAGTTCATGTTATCCTTATTTTTTAAGAAAACTTTCATATACTTTTAGCTTCTTTGCTTTTGTGCATATGTATGAAATGAGATTTCATAGAAGATGAATTCACATTATTTTTTAATTCATTTAATTTTTTTTCACAATGCAATGTTGTTGTTGGAAACATGCTTCTATTTGTCCCATATTTCATTCTTAGACCACATATTCCATACAAAGGGCCTTCTAATCATTTGAGGGTTTAACATTTCTTATATTGAAACAATGATTTACGCAGGCATGGAATAAAAATTCATTGTCTTCAAAAAGTAAGGACAAATTTCGCAAGCATGGAGATGTCCTAGGAAAGATTATTATTGCAATGTTTTTTTGACAATGTGTTTGTGTTTTTGATAGAAGGAATTTCATCATGCACTAGATTTTCTTTACAAAGCAATGTTGTTGGCAAAGGCTTGTATGTGATAGAAAAAATTCTTCATTGTGTTTCCCTTTTTATGGTCTCTATAGCAAACTAAGAATATACATGACTATAAAAGATAAATTTTGTGTAAACATGATGTTGTTGTGGTATATACTATTGTTGTTATTTATTCACATTGTATTGTTGTCTCTTGGTAACATGCTTAATGCTTGTACTAGAAGGAAATCTAGTAGGTGCTAGCTTTCTTATATACACAATTAAAAGAAATATTGTTGTTATTTATTCACAGTGTATTGTTGTCTCTTAGTAACGTGCTTAATGGTTGTACTAGAAGGAAAGCTAGTAGGTGCTAGCTTTCTTATAGACACAATTAAAAGAACATAATAAATTATTTAGGGTTGGCACCCTTTCTCTAATCAACACCATGATTAGCTATTATTGTGAGTTCTACACTTGTTATTGTTCCTGTTCATTTTGTTACACATACAATGATGCAAGTAGTGGTAGTATTTATAAATTCATATTTTCTTCGATAATTTGAAACTATGATAATAGTTTCTTACTTTAATTTCAGAAACCATGGACCATGAAGTTAGTGGGAATTCAAAGGTATCATCAAAGGAAAAAGGAATTTCACCAAATAAAACACCAAAATCTTTAAATGGTATGAAAATTTTAAAATTAGTCTGTACTTTGTTACAATGGTTGCTAATAAATGATTGTTGATTAATGAATTTTGTGTAAACATGATGTTGTTGTAGTATCTACTATTGTTGTTATTTATTCACAGTGTATTGTTGTCTCTTGGTAACGTGCTAAATTCTTGTACTAGAAGGAAAGCTAGCAGGTGCTAGCTTTCTTATAAACACAATTAAAAGAACTATTGTTGTTATTTATTCACAGTGTATTGTTGTCTCTTGGTAACATGCTTAATAATTCTTGTACTAGAAGGAAAGCTAGTTGGTGCTAACTTTCTTATAGGCACAATTAAAAGAACATACTAAATTATTGAGGGGTGGCGCCCTTTCTATAATCAACACCATGATTAGCTATTATTGTGAGTTCTACACTTATTATTGTTCCTGTTCATTTTGTTACGCATACAATGATGCAAGTAGTGGTAGTATTTATAAATTCATATTTTCTTTGATAATTTGAAACTATGATAATAGTTTCTTAATTTATTTTCATAAACCATGGACCATGAAGCTAGTGGGAATTCAAAGGAATCATCAAAGGAAAAAGGAAGTTCACCAAATACAACAACAAAATCTTTAAATGGTATGACAATTTTAAAATTAGTCTGTACTTTGTTACAATGGTTGCTAATAAATGATTGTTGATTAATGAAGTTCATGTTATCCTTATTTTTTAATAAAACTTGCATATGCTTTGAGCTTCTTTTCTTTTGTGCATATGTATGAAATGAGATGTTATATAATATGAATTTATATTGTTTTTAATTCATTTAATTTTTTACCATTATAAATTCTTACAAATGTTTGCAGATTCTAAGAACTATGGTACAAAATGTGAGATTCTAAAAATCTATTTGATATTTATTTTCAAATAGTTTGACAAAATTATAGTATGCAATTTACAACTTAATTAATTTTGATTTGTTATTGAATAATCTCCTACCAAATATTGCTATGAAAAATTGAAATACACCATGTTAGTTGGACATTAAAGATCCACTTTTACACAAAAACACATGCAAATAACACTATGAGTGAGTTTTAATGTGGAAACCCCATACTAAAATGGGTATTTTGCTTTTCCTAACAATTTTAGCTTTGTGATTAAGTTTGTTTAATAATATTTTGTATTAAATGCCTTCCATAATTTATTTATTTATTTTTTACATAAGTTGTGGATTCTCGTGTCCCTGAAATTCCAAGTGAAGGAGTGAATAAAATGCGGAAAACAAGTGATATACAAAAAATGTCTCCTTCAATTGGTATGGTTGTTTTATATTTTATGTATAGTCTCTTATAATTTTGTTTTTCCTAACAATTTTAGCTAGGTGATTACTTTTGATGTCATATAGTAAACTTGCATAACACATGTACTCCTTTATTATTGTGTATGTAAAGAAAATAGTGTATTATAAGGTTAGTTAATAATATTTGGTATTTCATGCCTTCCATAATTTATTTATTTATTTATTTTTATTTTTCATAAGCTGTGGAATCTCGTGTGCCTGACAATCCAAAAAATACAACATATCTAATAAATATGAGTTTGTGCAAGATTGTTATGTCCAAATAGAAACTTCCATGAATATGTATCCTGATATGTACTTATTTGGATCCATCGATGAAAAATAACCTAAGATATTAGGAATAATTATTAATTTCTATGCTTACAATGAAAATGACATTGAATTTCAAGTGGAGGTGATTAAAGAAAATGAAGTAAAATTAATTTCTTTTCAAGTGGAGTATACAAAATTTAGACCAGATTTGATTGAAGCTTCAAGTAAAAATTCACCAAATACGATAAAGAATTCAATGTTTAAGTTGGACAACTATGAGAGTTTTGCTACATCTGGATTGAATAGTTGCATATATCTTTTAGAACGCATCACTACAATTCTAAGATACCGCTATGTAAGATGTAAAAAAACATCATCTGTACTTCTTTATTTACAACAAAAAGGAAAATTCTTGACAAAATACCAGATGATAAACTCGATTGTCATTTACTTGCTTTGAGAAGAGTATATTTATCTGAATTAGAAGAGAACATTATTGAAAGTGATTTCAAACCTACTAAAAAATTTCAAAAAGATAGGAAAGTTGAATTTGAGACAACAAAACTTGCAGATCAATGTGATGAAATTCATGAAGCTTTCAAGCATTGCTATATATTTTCAAACACCTTTAGTAGAAAGGTGGATGTCGTAAGATGTAGAGAAGCCCCCAAAGTGTTTAAATCGAGATCAGGAGATGATTTAAATGTTCAAGTATTAGTGAAATCATTCCTAGAGAAATTTCAAACCTCATTGCCTGATGCTCTTCTGATTCCATTTGACATCAATGAGTCTGATCCATCGGTGAAGTCTATCAAAATTATAAATGAGATAGATTTAGATGCTAAGAATATCAATTTTTGGATATTTGATGGCCAACACACCATTCAAGCAGCAAAAGAAATTTTATCAAATCCTAAATATAATGTATCTATGGAGGCAAAACAAAAATATAAAAAACACAATGCTCGATTCTTGTGTCCGTTAGTTGAACCCATTGAGGTGATTCACATTTCTTGTCAACTAAATTCTGCCAATAAGGTATTCTACAAAACTCCATTTATTGATTGTGTCTGATCAACAAGAAATTTCTTAATTTCCAATGACAAATTAAAGAAAATGAGGATTGGATGTTCCAAGACAACTGAAGACAAGGTACATTATTCTATTATTTTTGCATTTAACATTTAAAGTCAATAATATGTGTCATATTTTCTCATATTTGTAATGAATTCTCATTAGTTTAATCCTTTTTTAATTTCATCTCTACATTGAATTTTTATTAGTTTATATGTATGATTTAATCAGGTCGATGATGAAATGTTGTGCTCCTTCGACTGTCCAATTACAAATTTTTTCTGATAAAAAAATTCTCTTATATATTAATCAAGATATTTGGGATAAGTGGGACATTGTGTTTAATTGTTACCAACTAGACACATTAAAGTGTTCTCCAAGCCGACCTGATTTTGAGAACTACAAGAAGAACAGTCTACACAGTTTGACAGCGGCTACTTTTCGTCCCCTTTAGGGATTAACCATCGAAGAAATTGGTTTAGTAGCATAAAATTTATTGAATGGAACCATTTGGTTTTCTATTCCACCTAATCATCCAACAAATGCCATAAAATTAAAAGATTATTTTTCTAAATTGAAAATCAACAGAACAATATTGGATGCAATGGTTGCATATTGTCAAAGCCATGATGAGAAATTGAATGATAAGACTCTTACCACATTCAATATTCTTGAGCATTATGAAATTAACGAGCTCATATTTTCCAATTTCTGCAAAATTTTGGAGGGGTATACTTATGTAAAAGGAACACGAAATACAAAGATAGATTCCCTTTATAAACAAGCATGTGGATTCCTTGACAGAATGATAAAAGAATCAACAAACATTGAACAGACTGACAACAATTTTTAATTTGGTTGTCATTTTGGAGGGCCTGATCTTTTGTCAACACTTTGGCACTCTCTTCCATGTCACTTGCAACCATTTTTACATACCGACCTTGTTGTTCTAGATACAATGGATTTGAAAAAGGAACCATTCCACAAGAGCTATTATATTGATTTTTTTTTATTTATTATCGAAAAAATGAGTTGAATGACTTTACTACAGTTCTCTTAGTAGAAATTTGGTTTTGTAATGATGTACGTCAAACTTTGGAAATTTCCATACAAAACTCCAAGTTCAAATATAAAATTACTACTGGAATTTATGAATATAAGTCCAAAAATAATTATAGTTATGATATAGTTTTGACTATACATTTCTATACTTCAGAATTAAAAATGTTCGAGGCTTCAAAATACTCTCACACATTTGAAGACACACTTGATGAAAATGAGAGAGATTATGATTTCTGAATGGATTTATTGGAAAGACATCAACAATGTAGTGATGAAAAAGTGGTTATTTCTCTTTATGTGGGGTGAAATTTAATCAAGGCTTGTTGTACATATAGAAGAAGAATTGCATGTGTTGTGCAAATAGAATCACAAAGGACAATAATGTTGAATAGTTACAAATATTTTCAATTATCAAACCAAGGATCCATTAGCTTCTTGGAAAATTCAGGTACTATAGTTTCTTTGTTGTTTCTCTTATAATACTTTGTATACTATTTTGGTCAAATTTCTTAATTGTCAAAATGTTTACTACAATGACTAATGATGGGGATTCTAAAATAGGGAATGATGAAAGTGGGAAGCAAACAAATAATCAATATAGTGCACATGATGTTGAAACAAATTTAGAGATGGAAATAGGAGGAGAAGATGTTATTATAGCAGGTACATAATTTGTTTGGTTATTGCTTGTGTTACTTTTTTAATTAATTTAATTTTCATATTTATAACATTTTCAGATGTTTATTATAGGGAATTATGAGAAGAAAGGAATTAATCAAGACATTGACCATGAAATGATGGAGATAGAAATAGGTATTACTCTCTCTCTCTCTCTCTCTCTCTCTATATATATATATATATATATATATATATATATATATATTTTTTTTTTCTAAATTATTTAAAAAGAAAGTATATAATGACAAGGGAATATCCCAAAAAACTACAACCAAGACCAAGATATTATATGGATGATTAAAGATGATTCATTGTTTATATAGTTGATTGATGCTTTTATTCATTGTCACAATTTATAACATTTTTTATGTTTATCATAGTGACAAGCAAGGAGAACAAAAACATTGATCAAATGCATGTGAAACAAAGCTATAATAAAGCGAATGATATCATATTAGGTAGTTAACATGAACTTTGTTCTTTATTCTTTTGTTATTTTTTTATTCAATTAATAATTGTCACAATTTATAACATATTTGTTGTACATTATAGAGACAAATAATGAGAACAAAGACAATAATCCGAAGATTGAGAAGCAAAGTTGTAATCAAGATCAAAATATAATATCTGTACTTGTAATTTTCCCATTTGTTTTCCTTATTAGTTAATGATTTTTATTCATTTTCACAGTTCAAACTATTTTATATGTTTAATGTAAAGACAAATAAAGAGAACAAAAATGATGATGAGGTGCAAAGTTATAATTATGAAGATAATTCCATATCAGGTACTTATTGCTCTTTTTTCCTTTTCTTGTTATTCTAATTTTTAATTTTAATTATTATTATTATTATTATTCTTCAAATTTTAATGCTTCTATACCATAAAATGGTATTTGTTTATTATAAGAACAAAAAAAAAAAAAAAACTAACAATCAAAATAATGTTAAAAGTGTGGGGGTGTGTATTTCGTAGGTTACATTGATAAGGCTTTTCTTTAATTGCGAATTTTGTATTAAATATATATTTTATTACATAATTTGATCATATTTAATTGAAGATTTAATATTTTTAACTCCAGGTTCCGTGAAGATGATAAAAGAGAAGATTGTTTCATCTATAAGTAGTCAAAAGAACACTCATGGTAAGTGTATTGTTTTGATATTGTTTTTAGTAATTTTTGTAACAAGAATAAAATGATTTGACTAGACTATTTTTTATTGTATTGCAACCCAAATAAATGAAAAGAAATTAGTTATTTTTGAATTAAGGGACATTTTTTACCATAGCATCGATGATGAAGCAACAAACAAAGGATATATTGTGAAAATGGGAACTGATGCAGATTAAAAAATAGAGAAAAAGTTATTTTGGATTCATCCACATGAAAATACATTTTTTGAAATGTGTTTCAAAAATTAATATTTTGAAATTGAAATTTGGATGACAGCTTCAAAACAAAACACAACAAGAGTTCTAAAAAAATCATTTTCAGAAAAAATACAAGATAAACTTGTGTTTATGTGGACTGCTTTAGAGTGTAAACCAAAAAAGGGACATAAGGCCATTGACAATCCAAAAGAAGGTATACACACTAAATCATTGAAAAAAGTGTGGGAAATGCATACCCAATATGATGCAACCAATACTATTATAGTGGATTGTTCACTTGAGAGAATGCAAGGAAATCCAAAAGAAAATGTGATTCTTGCCCCTCAATTCATTGGAACAAATAAGAGGATGTTTGGTTGATAAAAAAGATATGGAAAATGTTGATTAAATACAACAAGGAAATAGATGTGCGGGGTATTTTGAAGGATGTTCAATAACATCTAATAGTACCTTAGGATGATTGGTGTCTATTTCATGTCATAATATGTATGACATCATGAATTATTAATATATTTTGTAGCCCTTTTAAATTTAAGTTGACTTCTATTTCACAATACTAATAAAATAATTGTTGATTTGGTTTGTCAAAAGTAGAATACAATAATTTTATGTTATTTATTTTTGTGAGATATTATTGTATTGATAACAATTATTGATTTGAATGGTTGTTTAATGTTTTCGTATCAAAATTTCTCATGCTATAGAAATTTTTACAATGGATTAGATTGTATGTAAAAATTAATAGATAATTGTTCTATTTGTATTGAAACATTACAATTTTTTTTTTCAATTGTGGTTTAAGTTATCATTATACAAGCTTTGAAATTAGTAATGCAAATGATGGTTCACTGCATTGTTATAATTTTTTTTATTTCATATAAGTTGAAAAAATATATTAGGATGTATGTAGCCCCAACAATAGAAATATAATCTTTACTAAAAGAAGCACCAAAAGAAAATAAAGTAGAGACCCTAGAGCGTATAATTAAGTAGGTTTGAAATTTAAAAATTGTATTATATTACATGTGGAAACTAATATATAATTAGTTTGTTTAATTGCAACCATTGTAATTATATATTTCAATTCAAATTAAACAAATCATTATAAGACTTAAAATCAATGATTTAAATGGTGGGTCAATGTGATCCTATAAGACTTGCTTATTCCAAACAAATTAAATAAAGGTATTAGGTTGTACATACAAAGTAAACATATCATTAGTTTGTTCACTTTGCTGGGGCCAGTAATTATAATTTGTGATTACCGTTAATTCATAGCAAATATTAACATCATTTTTGAATTGTTAGGTTTTTATATCATTAAGCAATAAAGTATTGAAGTGGAGATATGTTAATATCATACATGTGGTTGTAGTGCAGTTGCAGATGCAAATGAGCATCACTATAAGTCAAAAGATGTTGTTGATATTTGAAATGGAAGGAGTTTTATTCCAATTGTACACCAAAGATGAACAAAATTGTTATATTAAAAGAGAAGTAGATTGGTAGTTCGGTGATAGGTCCTATTTTTTAAGGCCTTTTCATTCAGAACTGTTAAAATATTGCTTAAAAAATATGACGTTGCAATATGGACATTAAATGTCACTGGAAAGTACATCCGATGAGTACTTGAAATTTCAAATATTGATATAGAGGACTTTAAATTCACATGGACCAGGTCTCATTGTCATTTGCAAACAAAATTAGAACCAGGGAGGACAACACAATTTTATGAGAAAAGGTTGACTGATGTGTGGTCCCAATATGGAGATAATTATGGAGAATCAAATGTATTGCTATTAGATACAACAAAGCATACTTCTGAATTCATCGGATATCGATCAAACCACGTCTTGATAAAAGCCTATATAGGAAAAGAGCAAGATACTTGGCTTATGCATATTTTATTCCCCTTTCTTAAGACACTTCATCGTATGAAAGAGAAACGTGAGTACATTCGAATGTTCAATAGAACATGTACTTCATTGAAGTGGATGAAGATATTTTTCTTTATAAATTTGTTCACAAGTACATTCCAATTTTTGAATGCAATTTGAACATAGTTTTTCTGAATCAATTTGTATGATTTTATATCTTTTGGAATCTTATATGGGAATTTTTAGTTTTAAATTTTTTAAAGGAAAAAAATCAGAACTTTCTATTAATAAAAAAAAATTACAATGGGAATTGTCAGTTATATTATTATTTATAATTATTTTTGCAATGACTTTGTTGTATCAATTTTTTTTGCTAATATGTGTGTGTATGTGTGTTCTTAAATGAATTATTTTCCATTGAAATCATCTTATACGAACCATCAAGGCATGATTGTATTTTTATTGACTTTTATTTACTTATATGCATAATACTCATATATAAATGTGAAATAAGTTTTGAAATAGAGCTCATTGCAAACAAAAGTGCAATTCTTATTGAATAAATTATAATAATTTACTTGATAAATGCCACAAGCACTATTGGCTATTCAGGCTAATGGGAAATGTGTCATAAGAAAATGATTTGAACTGTTTGAAGCATAAGATATCTGTTTTCTCAATCCATATTTTACATAAATTTATATACTTAAATCAATTAATGGTTGTAATTAAAATCATATATCATATAGAAAATCAACAACACTCAAAGTTCGCTATTGACCTTTTACCTATAAAACACATTAATATGAGTGCATAAATGTGATATTTATTGTTTGAGATAAAAATCTATTATAAATAATTTTTCATTTGTAAATAAAAACATATAATGAATGATAATGATTGCTAAGTGGACTGTCAAGGTTTGATTGGACGCTATCATAGATAATTATGTCTTTGAACTTTATTTTTATTTTTTATTTTATTTTTCTTCGTATTTTAAATAAACTGAAATCATATCATATAAGCCATAATTTTTTAATATTATTATTTTTTAAATCAACTATTTGCGTATGTAATCATCTATCCCATATAAGTTAATAATGAATCCATTTATTGACCTTTATTTGTCTACCGTAATGAGTATTAATTTCATATTGTATTTTAAAAATAAAAATAAAAATCCATGTAAAACAAAAAGATCTTCTTAATAAAACATGGAAAAATTAATTAAAAACGTGTTAAGTGGGCCATATAGATTAATTAAAGAGATAGATGATAAATGTTTGTATTTAAACTTTTTGCACCATAAGACATTTATTTTCCCATCCATTTTAACATATTTTCATTTTCAATGCTTAAATAATTTACTTGTAATTTAAACAATCTCATAGAATCCACCATGACTCGAAGCCATTTATTGTATTCACTTTGGTTATATGCATTAATGGAAGTTTATAAATGTGATATATTTTTGAAATGTAGCTCATAATGTAAACAAATATATATTTTTTATAAAACAAATTAAAAGTAATGGATACTAAGTTATAAGTGGTCTATATAAATCCATTTACCAGCTTTTATTTGCTTATCATGAAGTTTAATATAAGTGTATAAATGCGACATTGTTTTTTTGAAATAAAACTCCATGTAAAATGAAATGTTTTTCCTAAAAAAACATCAAATAATTAATTGATAATGAATAGTGATTAGATTCCTCAAGTTCTCTTAAGATATTGGTCATAAATAAATGTATTTAACCTTTTTACAACATACACCATTTTATTTTCTCATCCCTATTAGCATTTTGTAAATTTCCATTCATAAATAAATCATTTATAATTGAAATAATAAAATCCAAATAGACATACAGCATGACATATTAAATTCCATTTAGTTGTATGCATTGATACAAGGTTATAAATGTATTATATTTTTTAAATAAAGCTCTTAATGTAATTAAAGATACATTTATTATAAAAAATAATAATTTAAAAACAATCGATGATGAGTTCTAAGTGGTTTATTATATTTTCAATCGATAAGTTTTTCTATCTATGCATTTTTAAATCAATTACTTTTATATACAATCATGCCATATAAGTCGATAAGTCAAGAAACAATCGATTGATTTTTATTCACCTATCATGTGGTTTAATATGAATGTATAAATGTGACATTGTTATTTCTAAAAGAAAACTCTATGTAAAAAAATGTTTTTTATTAAAACATGGATTGATTAATTCATAATGTCATGCATTAAGTAGACTATTCAGGCTCATTCAAGAGTTGCATCGCAAATGAACATCTTTATTACCTCTCATGTGGTTTAATATGAATGTGTAAATGTGACATTGATATTTCTAAAATAAAACTCTTTGTAAAAAAATTGTTTTCTATTAAAACATCATTGGATTAATTAATTCATAATGTCGAGCATTAAGTAGTCTATTCAGGCTCATTCAAGAGTTGCGTCACAAATGAATATCTTTAAAAAAATTTCCACCACATGACATGATTTTCCCATTAATATTAACATTTTGTAAAAATCAATTATTAAATAAACTATTTGTAATTAAAATAATCTCATAGAAGCTAACAAGGCATGAAGTTATTTATTGTATTCCTTTTAGTTATATGTATTGATATAAGTTTATAAATGTAATATTATATTTTCGAAATAAATTTCTTAATTTAAGTAAAGATACATACTTTACAAAACTAATTAGAATTTATTGATAATGGGTTTTAAGTGGCTTATTTAGATCGTGACACAGAAAATCATGTGCAATAGATAAATGACTTTTAGTACACATTTAATATTCAAAATTAATATTTTACTGATAAATTATTAGTAGTTACATTAAGTATTTAATAATCAAAGAGCATGAAGACTATATAAATTTCAACTAAAATCCATATTAAGTTGTGTTTCACACTTAAATTTTCCCCATTAACAATTCTTATAATTTTCTCCTCTTGGTGAAAGTACAATAGGTTGTGGGAAAGGGGGTTAGAGTTGTCTAACACAAAAATCCAACATCGATGGCTCTATTATGTTATCCATAACTATAATATATTTCTTGGATGTTAAGCATACTAATATGATTTACCTTAAATAAATTGTTTCTAAGATTTATGTTTTACACTCTTATTGTGAATTTATACTATTGTACCTAAGAATCCCATGTTTGACCTATTCATGGTCTCTAATTCATTTGACATTCCTAAATTATTTTTATCTTAAATTAATTTAATATGATGATTTACAAAAGAATGAATGTTTTTGAAGGCCTTGTAATAGAAAACATCCAAATTTAATGAAATATGTGTTGATTAAGAAATATTTAAAACAAAAATTCCGGAAGCCCAAGTTTTACTCGCAGCTAGTAATTGACCTAAAAGACTTTAGACAGGGGCCCACTAAGTCTGTATGGGAAGCGGATCAACGGTTAAAGAAGGTTATCAGAGATGGGGAATTTTAGTATGATGATAGGCAACATAAGGAATGGTTTATCGCTATGTTGCTACCTCACCTCCGCGGACCTATGGGTCAGCAGGCGATTGAGACACAAGAGAAAGCCTTGGAGATTGCTATGAAACTAGATGCTGTGCCAAGAGACGATGCCCAGTTTGGGGTGCAGCAGATCCAGGGACAGTTGGAGGCAATGCACTTTGAAATCCAGGATCTGCAAAAAGAACAAGGGAAAGAAGCTAGCCCAGAAGTATGGTGCATACGATGTAGGGTGTTTGGCCACACCAAGGATTAGTGCCCTTTGTTGGCAGACTACATGCAGGCTAGGGGACCTAGCCCATTTCTACCTAAGGAGGCTGTGGGGCCAAGTGGTCTGAAGTTATGGTGCACTGATTGTCCTGTTGTCGGACTACATGATACCAACCACTATCCCCGTCTTCGTGCTTATTTTCCAGAATTGAAACAACAATGGTGTCGATTATTCTCCTTGTTGGGACATAACGAGCATAACTGTCGGACCTATGACTTGATGATAGATTGAAGAAACTTATACAGGGTACAGGCTAACCCTTCTTCACCACTATCTCCCTCAGGCAGAGGAGGCTTCCCAGCAAGGGGCAGGGGAGGGGGAAGGGGTGGAGGCGCCAACCAGGGAAGAGGGAAATTGATATGTTACAACTGTGGAGAAATAGGGCACTTCGAAAGGGACTGTCCAAACCCTGCACGATAATCTTGTCAATATTGTGGAAAATTGGATCATGTGATCGAAGACTGCCTAATAATGATAGCAAAAATGTAGGAAAAATAGTAGACATCAATGCAGAATGTGTAGAGGGTTAAGGTGGAACCGCGCTATGAGGGACCATGTATTAATTTCATAACGCACGGCGACATGGCTACTGGGGGAGCTTAGGAGAAAACTGCGGCTGAACCCCTTATTTGAAAGGCTGCTATCAAACAAGAAAGCCTGGACCTACAAAAGGAGAAAGAAACATTTGTTGCAACCTGTAAGGAATTTAACAAGGATGAGGCATCTACCTCCAAGGCTCCAAAAAACCCAAGAGAAGATGAAGAAGTTAAACCATTCCTACAAGCATGTATGAAGCTGCTACACAACCATAAGGCAGTAGAAAATCTCCAAATACTGATAGACAGCTGCGCAGAAAGAATTGTACCTCGTACAGAAGTTAGAGATGTTCACAAGTTGTACAAACACATAAAGTGCACTGGGCAGGAGATGCGGCTAACAGTCTAGATTGATGACTATGAAATGGATCAGGTCATCTTGGATCTGGGATGAGATGCGAATGTACTACCCAAGCAAACATGGCAGCGAATGGGAGAACCTAAGATGGAGTGGTCTACTATACAACTGCACATGGTTGACCAATAGAAGATCATACCATTGGGGAGGCTATCAAAGATTATGGTGGATATCACAGGAGTTAAGGTACACGCAGAATTTGAGGTAATTTAGATTGTGGAAGATGTAGACCCTTATCCTGCACTCCTAGGACTGGATTGGGAAATAGAAATGGGAGGTATTATCAACTTAAATAAAAGGAGCATGGTTTTTGAGAATGAGGGTATGAGAGTGATAGTCCCTCTAGACCCTGCAGAAGGAGAGCGGTATATAGAACCAGTGCGTGAAGGAGACGACGTATATCATATTTATAAACTCACTTTATAGGACGAGGATTGGATTAATCCTATAGCTGATGGTGTGCTTCACTGGGAGAAAGACAATGAATGCCTCTCTGACTCCGAGGGGGAGATAGAAAATTGGAAGAATTGGTTAGATGACGTATCTGCATTGCGATGTCTCAGGATAACGAAAAGCTTCCAATGTATCTCCTCAGAGGTAAGAGAGCTACCCTACTTTGATTTTTCTGGTAGTATTAGATATTTTTTGCGAAAATTTGAAGATGTAGTCCCAAGGGAGTGAAGAATGTGGGTGCTTAACCTAGAAATGTGCACAACCTCGGTGCGGTTGTGGGAAACGCATAAGGGGGCATTACAGGATTGGGAGGAATGTCGCGAGATGATGGTCCTATGGTTTGAACCCTTGCCTCACTTGCGCATGAAGACTTTCCTTGGCCCAGGAGACTTTCGCAGGAACTTGTCTACATGGATGGAGGAATGGTGTGAAAGAAATATGGACGAATGGGTCCACCTGTTCATTCATGTCTTTGGGCCAATCCCCACCACATGGTATTTAGACACAGAACTACATCAATGCACCCGCCACTGGGAAATAATGAAGGATGCATTTGTAGAACATTCAGGTTTATAGGTGGAATGCAGGCACTCGATGAAGCCCTACAGGATATAGATGCCTTAGTATTTGATGAATCACGCCCTCACGTGGAATATAGGAAACCAACTTGGGATACATAGATGCAGGATATTGTTATCTTCCACAATCTATCAATGGAGGAATGCGAAGAAGACTCGCGAAATGTCACTATCCTAGAATAGGAGGGAGAATGCGTAGTTGCTGGACCTTCGTTACAGACCGTTAATGTGACCAAGCCTCTTAAGCTAAGGGAAGTCAAAGTTGGAACAGAAGAGCAACCTAAGATAACTAAAATTGGGGACTACTAGGATGATGATATTGTTGGGAGGGTCACAGAACTCCTCACAAAATACCAGGACCTATTTCCTACAAAATTCTCATAACTCAAAGGGATTACAGGGGACCTAGGGGTCATGCGCACCACTTTAAAACCATATGCGCGCCTTGTTAAGCAACACCCTTATCGATTGAACCCTAGTATAAGCAAAAAGTCAGGGAAGAACTTGACAAAATGATAGTCGTAGGTATCATCGAACAAGTAGAACAATCCGATTGGGTAAGTCCTATGGTGGTCTAGGAGAAGAAGACCAAAGGAGAAATAAAAATTTGTGCTTGCGTTCAGAATACCTTCCCTATGCCATTCTCTAATGAAATTCTTGATAGCATGGGAGGGAAGGAACCATACTCATTCACTGATGGGTTCTTGGGCTACCATCAGATCAAGATCGCAGCTGAAGATCACAAAAAAAATATGTTCACCACTGAATGGGGATCCTTCCAGTACACTGTCATACTATTTGGGCTCAAGAATGTCCCTGCCATATTTTCGTGGGTGGTGGTCGCAGTATTCAAGGAATTCATCCACAAGTTATTGGAGGTGTATTTTTATGATTGGATAGTATTTGGTTTGGTAAAGAATCACATCCCAAACTTGCGCATCATGTTAGATGCCTGTAGGAAGCACCAGATTTCCCTGAATATTAAGAAGTGAATCTTTTACGTACCTTTAGGGATCTTGCTAGGACCCATAGTCTGTCGGCAAGGACTGATGGTTGACCCCACTAAGGTCGCATTTATCATCAACCTAGTAGTCCCTACAACTGAGAAACAACTGCGCTGTATCCTCAGACATACAGGCTACTACAAGAAGTTCATTCAAGGGTACGCACTAATCACAACACCCATGGAGAAGTTGCTAAAGAAGGATGCTTCATTTTTTTGGGATGCAGAATGTCAGAAGAGATTTGAGTTACTCAAGGAGAAGATGGTCTTTGCACCTATCCTTTGATTTCCTGATTGGGTGAAGGTTTTCCATGTACATGTAGATGCTTCAGGGATCGCCCTGGGAGTTATCCTTACGTAGCCTGGGGAAGGAGACATCGACTATCCAGTTGCATTTGCTAGTCAAAAACTCCCTAGTGCGGAGCACAACTACTATACTACTGAGTGCGAGGGGTTGGACATGGTATACGCCCTGCAAAAATACTGACATTATCTGTTAGGCGGGCACTTCAAGATTTTTACAGATCACTCAGATTTGAAGTCGCTAGTGAATAAGCTTGTGTTGGGGAGGAATATTTGCCAACGGCTACTGATATTCCAACAATATGACTTTGAGATCGTCGTGAAGCCAGGGAAACTAAATTCCAGGCCAGACCACCTATCCCAAATAAAAAGTGGTGAAGAGCTGACCAACCTAGAAGAAGGACTGCCCGATGCGCAACTCTTTTTTGTTAAGGTATTTGATGCACTCTTCACCGACATCATTCAATTCTTAGCTACGAGGATGGTGCCTGCAGAGTATTCGGTACAACAGAAGAAAGAGGTGGTAGCCCGTGCAATGGATTTTACCATCATAGCGAGCCATCTCTATAAGTAGGGAGCTAATGAGGTGCTGCGAAGATACGTTTTGGAGCATGAAAGACACACCATATTAGTAGAGGCCCACGGGGGTGTAGCAGGAGGTCAATACGTAGGAAATGAAACATCGCAGAAGACCTTGAGAGCTGCGTTATGGTGGCCCACTGCATAGCAACTGTCACGATTATTGTAAAGCCTATGACACATGCCAAAGGATAGGAAGACCGTCGCGGAGAGAAGAAATTCCCCTGCAACTGCAGATGGTGCTGCAAGCATTTGAAAAATGGGCCATATATTTCGTTGGGAACATAAACCCGCCATGAAAGAAGACAAGTGCATGCTACATCATCACTGCGACTGATTATGTAACCAGATGGGACGAAGCACAAGCTGTGAAGGATTGCACCACAGATACTGCTGCGCACTTCATTTTTGAAAATATTCTAACCAACTTTGGCCGTCCAAAGATCTTGATGAGCGATAGAGGTACGAATTTTATCAATGAAACAATATAGGCCTTGACTGAATAATTTCAGATCCACCACACGAAAAGCACCCCGTATCATCCATAAGAAAATGAAGCTGCAAAAGGTTTTAATAAAATATTGGAACATGCAATGACCAAGGTCTGTAATGTCGATCGCAGCGATTGGGATGTGCGCATCCCGCCAGTCCTTTGGGCCTATCGAGGCACCTGCAAGAAACTGACTGGGAAAACATCGTTTTGGATGGTTTATGGAAAGGAGGCCATTATACCTAGGGAGTATATTGTTCCTAGCCTACGCATTGTAGCCTTTACGAACATGGCAGAGCCTGATATCATGGAGGAGTGGTTCGCGCAACTCATGGCCTTGGAGGAAGATCATTTCATTGCTAACTTCCATCAGCATGTTCAGAAGACCCAAGAAAAAGCATGGCATGATCGACATATTCAAAAAAAGATCTTTGCGGAAGGAGAATTGGTCTTGCTATACGATAGTTAGTTTGTGAAACACCCGGGGAAGTTCCGTCAGCTCTGGCTAGGTCCCTATATGGTGAAGGAAATTACTAATGGAGGAGTTGTCCAGTTAGCCACATTGCGCAGTGATATGGTAGCAAGATATGTCAAAGGCAGCCAGCTCAAACCATAGCAGATCAAATGAATATATGGCAGGAGTAGCTGTATGGGGCAGAATACGCATATGCAGGGGGACAAACGCAGGCCAGACCGTGGTATGTGAAGGGATCGATCGCAGGTTTGGAGGCCCGGCGAGGTGTGCTGGGAGCGCAAGAGGTGAAATAATAGTGTAGGGGTAATATATAGCTACCCAAACTAGCCATTGGAACAGTAAAACTGGATAAAAATTAAATTTTACCATTGAGAGGAGTAGACAGCCGGCAATTAATGCGGTGATTTTCGAAGATTTTTTATTGTTTACTTTATGGTAAGTTTCATATAAACTTAACCCAACCGTTGGTCACCACCCAAGGCTATAAAAGTAGGAGGGGAGCTCAGAAGAGGGTTCCGTGCATCCTGAACAACTTGTGCCTTGCAAATGATGGTGAATATTGTACTATGTTCATGTCTCGGTGTGCTACCCCCTCTGATAGTAGAAACTATGAGTTCATCTTCCGCGCAAGAATGACTGCATGCAATCCCATTGAATCTTCAAAGACTGTGGCCTCGACAGACAAGGAATCTAATGAAATACTGGAAGTCATCCCTGAGGTTGAGGAGGTTGTATCCACACTAAGCAAGGGAAAGCAGGTGGAGAAGAAGAAGGGGAATGGAAAAGGCCAGGAGCAAGGGCCGAGGAGGATTGTGAAATGGGCTGGGGTGAAGCTGCATACCTCCCCTCGAAACGTGAAATCCTCGCGAATGGTGCCCCAGGCACATTCGCCTAACCCATCAAAGAGGCCTTTGTCTACTCAGGAAGAGGCCCCGATCGTTGAACCAATAAGCTAGCCACAACCCTATGTTCGGCCTCGCAGGCCATTGATGCGCATGCCCAAGAATCTCGATGGGATGCACACCTATCTGTAGACGCCTCTGATTCTAGGCGATGTCCCCATCATTGGAGAGTCCTTTGGCAAGCTTGACATGGTCAAATTTGACAATCATGACCTATCCAACCTAAAGGCCTTACCAAAATTGGCACCAGAATTATATCTCGAAAGGGTATTGGAGAATGACGTGCCAAAGGTGGTCCCCATGCCGTGGGCAAGAAGATTGGTTGGTTCCGGGTTATTAAACCTGCTGCGGATGCCTCACTTTGGCCGCTACAATATCATCGACATAATTGTGCGACAACTACTAGCTCTAGTCCATGACGACTACTTGTGGATCCAGGACTACATTCCCCCATGAAGGGGTTTAATCACATGGAGCGTGGCAGTAAGAAATATGAGCAACATATTGTGGATAAGGTGTGCAATGATTACCACGTTGAACGAAACACTAGGGGGTTCACGATCAGCACTATTAACGACCCCAGTGCGTGCATGGGCACCTTGTTGTTATCATGAAGAATGATGCGCAAATTCCAGGTTGCCACGGTCCCCACATATGTAATTCAGTTGGTTGGATGCTACGAAAAAGGGGTTTGAATCAACTGGTCCCAGTTCCTGTGTAATGAATTTCTGGAGAACATGTGCGAAGCCTAGGATCATGGAATGGCATTCTGCTACACCTAGTTGCTTCTCCTCATCGCGTTGGTCACATGGGAAGCCTCAGAAGATTTGGTCCTCCCTGAGATCGCGCTGGATATATACGAAGGGGCGCAGTATGCGAATATGTGGAATTCAAAGGATGGGAAGTGTGTTGAAGATAATAAGGTCTTCTGGGTCCTATTTCAGAGCGGGCTTGCAACAGCAATCCATTCCTGGCCACGCTTGTCACCAGAAATCTAGGACAAGTATAAAATAATCACAGCATTCCAGGTTATGATGCACAATGTGAAAATCCAGGTCCATAAGGATCCAACGTGGGTATCTGCCATATATGGTTGTTGACGAAGAGATTGACCACGTTATTGCTACTTGGCCTTCGCACTGGAAACTAGGCTTAAAATCAGGTACATAGGGCACTGTAGGTACGAGTGCCAAGAAGACCACCTTGCTAGATACCACCAAGGAGACAGAAGGACATGGCAAGGATGCTGAAAAGGATGTGGAGCAGGAGTCGCAGCATGATATGGGCATGGAGGGTCTGGATGCGTAGGGTACTGACTCCATGCATGGTGCGAAACGAATTGGTGACCCCCTTAAAGGCCAACGAAAGAAACAATGAGAAACAAGGTCGGGTCAGAAAACTGAAGTTACTTCGACAGAGGAAGACCTAGAGCAGATCGCAAATGCAGTCACCCTCGCCTCAGAGGATAAATGGATAGCTTTGAAAGAAAAACAGAAGGCGACAGTTTCTACGCTCCAGTCTGAGCTTTGGGCTCCGCAGCTCAATACTGACACCTTGCAGACAAGCATGATTCAGACAAGGCCGCCCCCAGTGAAAAGAAGTGAATTAATCATCACAATAGAAAGACGCCTCTACCCTCTGCCAACTGCAACATTCGTCTTGAGCCCACCTGTCTTAGGAGTGCAAGTTTAGGCCTACGCAGAGGTGCAATTGGATTTGGCCCGACTTCCACATGAACCATTGCAGGTCCTCCATGTATCCCTTTTCAAATATATTTAACATAGAAACCACCCGAAACACCAGTAGCTTAATACAGCTAAGCATACAATTATGGAGAAAATTGCCGAGGTGTCCTAGGTGCAAGCTGCATGCACCGTTGCCACCACATAGTAGACCGAGTTGGACTGCCTAATCAGTAGGTTCTGGGTAGATGTAACTGAGGATATCCTGGCTTCTTATACCCCCCAGGCCAAGATTTAGGGCCTTGTTGCCACACTAAGGGCTTCAAGGACTGAAATTTAGGCTTTCAAGATAGAGATGGAAGATTAGATTACTGGCTGACAGGCCAAATTGCAGCTAGAAACTCCACCTTAGGTAAGAGCCCAGCGAGCCACGCTCATCATAGAGACCACCAATACTATTACCGCTCAGATTTCTTAGGGCATAAAGTTGCTAGAGACATCTATGCAGCTCTGGTCTAAGGTACAGAACGACCCTCTCCTCCGTGATTTTACTCAAGAGCTGCGTCAGAACAAGGAAGAGTTTGAACAGCTCGAAGCTACTATGTCCACTCTGATTCCAGCTCAGCGCCTAGCATGAATATGTACCATTCAGACACTTAGAAATGACATTGAAGAGCTTTTCCACAAAAGGAAGGTTCTCAGTGACCACCTTAAGCCTTGGGTCGATGAAGCCCTCAAGATCTCTCAGGAAGTAGATATCGCAGTCAAGCAACTGAACTAGACATTGGAAAGCATCACTGCTGCTACAAAAGGTCCAACTTCATAGAAGTTGGTGGATATTGCTTAGAACGCTATTGCGCAGAGTGAAGGAGTGTTGCCCCCGCTGGTTGATGCGATCAAGTAGCTTCAGGCGAATATGCAGTCGCCACGGCCATAGTGACTCAGAATGAGTCACAATATTGTGTTGGGAGCTTGTTGGAATGGGGTTCCCTAACCTGTATTTTGGTATAATTTTGTGATAGTCGGTCTTGCATAGGGATTTTGGGGTGAGTAAAAGCCCCTAATGTTTTTTAATGGGTTAAAAGGTAGCTTTAGGGTCCGCAAACCATGGTTTGCGAACCATCGGATAACAAAGGCTATGATGTTATAAATATATAGATAGTTGGGTCTAGTAGGTAAGAAAGACATAAGATTGATGCTACTTGCAAATTGTTAAGATCTATTGGGTTGTTTTGGGTAAGAACTCCTGTTGGCTGTGTGCACGGAGATCTTCAGTCCTACTGTGCGCAGACCCTACTAGGTTGTGTGCGTGGGTTGTTTTTGGGTTATAAGTATATCTTTGATGCTAATGAATGTGGAATACATTTTAAGTACCTTTGTGCTATCTAGATTGATTGTGTTTACTGCCGAAGCGCATCTGTGATATTTATTTAAGCTACGAAAGTATCTGTAATCCGGAATTAGCTGTGATTACAACGTTCTGTGATGGTATTTGCTGATGCACATGTGGATGCAAGTGTATTAATTAGATCTGATAGAGATAGTAGCTTTGTTATGGTTATGTGATGGTTATACTATTAAAGGCTTGTGAATAGATTCATTATGTGCTAACTTGATAGGTTACAACGCATATCTGCCTCAAATTACCCACTCTCTCCCAGGGTGCAGAAACCTGGTTCCAACACCCTCCCATATTACTTTGGGTGAGACCTTGGCTAGTGAAAGTAGGTCATTGCTGAAAGGGCCAGTAGTATAGGGGTTTGTTGGCAAATCTTAACCTTCGAACCTGGTTTAGGACCCCTAAAGCCGACAATACCTTCATCAGATTATTCATCTTGACACTTTAAAAAAAGGACTCCTAGCAATTGACAAAAAAAAATGGATCTACAAATGGATCTACCCCAGATCTATACAAACAATCTCAAGAAAAAATCCTACCTAATATTTGAACACTCTAGCAAGTTGCCTCTATGCACTGCATCACCGGCTCACGACCTCCTCTGCCATGAACTCTTCTGCTCTGAGCTCACAGGTTCCTTTATCACAGACCATGCTTACAATGATCCTCACACTTTACCAGTGATTTGTTACTGCCTCTACTGCCATGGCTCACTAGCTCCTCTAGCACGACGTCATTGGATATTCACGCATGAGCTCTCTGGCTCAACATGCACAAGCTCTCTTTGTCAATCAGATTTCCATAGAACGAGCTCTCTAGCTCCATGACGCTCCACAACATGAGCTCTCTGGCTCCTCCAACACAATCTCACTGGCTCTTCATTCACCTTCACAGTGAAGTCATCAACGCTTGATATCCTTTATGATGTCGCGCTGGTCGCGCCTGGAAAAATCCTCGTAAGGGTTTGATGGATCAGCATTGGTTTTCCATTCGAGTCCATGCATATTTCAGATATCAACACTGTTCTCTGGCACCGGTCCATGCTGATCGACGCTTATGTGCCTCCAACGAACGTGTTGATTGGCGTTTCCTTAAGAAAATAAATAAATAAATAAATAAAAAATCTCACTCAGTCTCACTTAGACCACCAGGGGCTTCTCTTCTGTCGCCTGGACACTCACATGGATCAAAGCACTTTGGCTTTGATTCAACCCTGAAGCTCTGTTACCATGATAAAAACAACAAGATCAAATTTATCAAACAATACTGGTTAGCTCTACAATGAGAGACTACAGTAGGAGGGACTGCGTCCGCAGGTCACTCTACATTCTCATTACACTATAAACAATATATAGCTTACATGCATATACGGAAGTTAGAACCAATACCTAATAAATAGGAACAAACTCTTAATCTAAGGTTTTGATGAGCCAAATTTCTCTAATTAAATTTCTCCATTATCTTCAACAATAATTTGTTTAGTTGGTAATTCGATGAAGCTTGAGAAAACTAAACCTCGTATATCCCTCATGTTATATTATTATTATTATTATGAAATTTTTAAGGTCACGGCGAAGCCAAACAAAAAATTGGGGTATGAGACCCCCTTGTTTGTGGGACTGACTGCTAAGTTTACGAAGGCATACATACTCTATCCCCCTCTGGTTTTGAACCCGTGACCTTGTATGAGGAAACACATGCTCTTAACCATTAGGCCCACTCAAGCTGTATGTATAAAACAATATCCATTATGTATAACATTTTTATCACATTGAATTGAAGATTATTCCTAAAAAAAAAAAAGAAAAAAAAAGAAAAATCAAAATCTTCATATATATAAAAGCATTTCATTAAACATGTAATTTCAATATATAAAAATATTTATATGAATTAGAAATATATTTATATGAATTATAAATATATGAATTTTGAAGGTATAAATATGTTAATACAAAAATACGGATTTTGCACAATGTAGATTTTATCTTCTTATAAGATATTCGAGTTTTATAAAGTTAACGTTCTCCCGTATGAAATTAATAAATCCATATAAGATCCTTCTCCTCTTTTTGATTATGATTTTGCTTTATTTCACTATTTTCTACTAATTAGGATAAATTTTAAGTATAAATTGAATTTATGATTTTGTCATCTTAGCTATTATTTTTACAACATAGATAGCTTTGGTTTTGAATTCATAAAAAAATATTATAATATGAAATTTATTATTTTTAAAATCTAGATAGTTTTGGATTTGAATTCATAGAAAAAAAAATATTATAATAAAAAACTAAATAAGATATATGAATTCTCTACAAATAGGAAAGAAATAATAAACTAGTCTATCGAAAGCTACTAACAACAACTTAGGAATAACAAGATAGTTTGAAAAACCATATTAATAATAAATAAATGCATTTTAGACCATGCCAAGATGCCAACGTGTTATTTAAGGAGTAATTATAATTGTTTGATTGTGATTATTTGGATGTGTTATTTACCTTAATAAGGACTAAAAATAAATATAATTGTTTGGTTGTGATTACTTGGATAGTGACCAAGCATGCATGATGTGACCATATTGTCTGGAGTTTTAATCTTTATATAAATGAGGTGTTTTTATAATTTATTGATGAATTTGTTGAGGTATAAATGTAGAAAATATAAAATATAAAATTAGTATATTATAAATTCGTATTTTGTAATATATATGACGTGTAATAGAATGACTTAAGGGCTTTCTATCTCCCTCTGTCCATGGTAAATACCACTCCTCTGAATAGTGGCTCGAAATATCCTAACAATGGAGAATTTTTTTTTTAAGAGCAAGCTGCAAAATTATATTCTGTTTTATTAATCTTTTTGTTTTTGTTTTTTTTTTTTTTTAAATTATGTTGAGGGTAAATTGACATAGAAAATGGTTCATATATGTATTCAAACATAATAAGAAGCATTATTAATAGTATAAAAAGAGGATAGAAGTTGAACATGTTGTGAGGTGCAATGGGTAATCCTATTGATGATTGTTGGAGCATCTACCCTAATTAGAAGAGAAACAAAAACGAATGGCAGATTGTGGCGTTGGATTTGGAAAGGGTGTCATTAGAGGCAAGTTTTATGTCGTTGCGGATGCCAGTGATACTGTCTTCAATCCATCCATTGGCACACTATGTTAAGTCATGATTTAGATAGGTCCACTCTGGATAATCTTCTAGAATGACATGGTCATCCAGTTAAAAGAAGAGTTCGTTATTAACAACTGCAAAACAATCAATGGAAGGGGGTTCTACATACACATTCCTAATGGTGCATGTGTTACAATACAAAATATGAAAAACATCGTGATTCATGGCATCCACATTCATGAGTGTAAGTGTAAATAAATCATAGAGACGGGAGAGATATGGCAACATATATTTTCTAGGTTATAGCTTATTCAATGTTTGTGGGAATATTTGTTAGATTTAAGTTTATTTAAATTTAACTATGAAAATGTACTCCTCACTAACATTTAATAATTTATAGTCTGGAAAATAATATTCTGCCCACTAACATTTAATAACTTATAGCTTAAAAAATAATGTTCAACTTTAGATATGAGTAGATCATCTTTCTATATATAAGTACAAAGATGGCTAATGAAGTACAAAGATGGCCTCATTAACTCAATCAAGTTATCTACCCATTGTTTCCAACAATTATTTCACTATCACAACAACATTGGTAAAATATTCATTGATTCATTGTAATTCACTGTATTTTATCCTTTCTCTTCTAGCTTAACAATGGTGTGGTTTTATCCAATGGTAGGAGATGTTATTGGATCATAGTGACAACCACCATAACGACAAAGTAAAGGGAAGAAAGAGTAAAATTTTAGTAATAAAAATTTCATTCCAATCACCTACTAAATGAACATAGATATAAATACATGAAAATTTAAATTGATAATAATAAATATGAAGAATATATCATTTTATTATTAAAAAAATATTAATATTATTGAGTAAGATATTTTTTTTTGATAAATAAAATTAAAATATTTTTTAAATTAAAAAATAATATGAATTATTATCAAAATAAAAAAACAAATATACATATTTGGTTAATTATACTTAAAAGTATTATAAAACACATGTGCACCTTAGTTATAATTAAAAATATTATATATTTCATTTTTACTTTTAATTATAAATAAAATATTTCGATGTCTATATCAAATAAGATAATTTATATAACTTTTAGAATATTTTAAAGTAATTAAAAAAAAAAACGAGTAAAGTTTGTAATATTTATTTAGACATTATATGCACTACGCATGCATATGTCCAAGATTCTCCTGATCACACACTATTTTATCTTCATGCACAATACAAAATCTATTCCACCATTGATCATCACATGCGGAAATTAAATCAATTGCAATGCACACATGAAACCATAAAATTTCACACACATTAACACAGTGTTTTAACGGGAAAGCCTGAAGCTAAAAACCCAACTATCTGTATATAATATATGTCATAGAGATCATGTAACAATCCTCATACAAAGCTTATCACAAGCTCTTAGTACAATCCAATCACTACACACTAATCAGGCCCAATCTTGCAAATCCATGCACCGATCTTTACCAGCCTTTAGCCTGCCTCTACTACGCAATCCTTGCCGAAGAATGGCTCTGGATGAACTCCAATTGCTCCAACCTTGCTCACGCAATCCTTAAAGGCATCTCCACTAAATTTGTGGTGCAAACAATGCAACACTATAGTCACAATTGATAGTCACACTTGCTCTTTCACCTACCTCTCCACTGGTCTCCACTGAAACTGTCCATGCACTGTAGTTAACTGATGTATTATTTAGTTGATTATTGAGTTAATATTTAGTGAATTAATTAACTAATTAATTCACACCACTCTCACTAGTGTATCAATCAGTTAGACTAGATACAACTAGCTCAACTGAGTCTAACTGAGTTAAATTAAATACAACTCCACCAACTACTTCTCCAACTCCACCAAACTCTGTCACATGAGTTCTAACTGAAGTCCTCCATGCATTAGATCCAGTAAACCCTCACGAATAGCGTAATTCCTTCTGTGAGCTGTTGTGCCACATCTGTGCACTTAACTAAAGTGCTCCAAGAGAATAAGTTAATGTTTAGAGTCCAAATATTATTAAGAGCTAATAATATTCGACATATCTATTTTTAGACTAGTAATCTAAAAATAGATTCTGCCCAATATGTCTAAAAATAAAAATCCATCTATTTTTCCATCTTGACCAACCATCCACAAATAGAATCCCGCAACTTATAGAATATGCTCACCATGTCTAAAAATAGTCTTTGCGCCAAAAATCACCTATGTGGGCTCCACCTAGTTTAGGTGATCATTTTCCAACTAGGATCAGGAATGATGTTTCAGGATGCCTCCTTCACTGTTTCTTGTTGCAATCTTCAACACTCCCTCTCAACAAGAAAGGACTGTGTTTGCATGCGACATGCAACTCCATGCATTCACCCTGCAACCTTTACAAGCACCCTGCAACTCCATGCATCTGCTCTACTACTCTTCCGAAACTAAATAGGCTCCAAACAACTCAATCAATCTGATGCATCTATCATCAAAGTCTTCGACTTATTCTTAGCTACTACACATGTCTTCAGGAACCACTCCGCTGTTGAACTCTGCACTCTGCACTTGCTGTCAACTCTAAACCGCACTCCAGTATTCGACACTGCCACTTTGATCTGCCCACATCAATCCAATTGATCATGCTACTGCTGCTCTATGGGTTCCTCGTAGCCAGGTTGAATTCATGAGATCCACACCATATCAATGAATCCTGCCCAGAAATCTCCTCTTGGGATTAATCATGCATGTCACTCCACCTCTCACCTAGTGGTATAGCTGCATGCAATCCCTCTGCCCATTTGGCATGAAATTTCTCTGCATGAGTGGTTGCTCCCACTCCATGATCCTCATCTTGTGGCTTCTCCACATCTCGAGGGTCACTCTTACCTGCATGCAAATCCTGCTCCCTCTCAAGCTTCAATTGCATGGCTTTCTTGCACTTTCCAATAGTAGGAAGTTATGTAGAAATCCCATCTACATCAAATCTATAAAGATTATTTTGCATCTCTAGTCATGGTTGCTCCACAACCTTCTGAGAATCCTGCTCACGCTGCATGTTGAGAGGCTCCCTCTCAACCACCAAGTCACTAACCTCTTCTTTGCTCCTCAAAGCTTTGCATGCATCTTGTACCTCAGTGCATGTAGATTCTTGGCTTGCGCACATTGCAATTGTCCCACTGTCACAGAAGTTTCTAACAAAAGAGTTGATTTTAAATCGATGATATCTCCCTCATCTGAGCTCCGATTCGACCGATTTTTTTTCCAATTTGGGTGTTTTCTCACAAGGAATCCAAATATGCTATTTTTTTTATGAAAATATTACACCAAAATTTTTAGATATTCTCTGCAAACTCGCCACCCAAAAATTTCTGCTCTCATTCCATGTAGAAAATCTATAACATAGCTTTGATACCATGTAAAAATTATATGCACTACGCATGCATATGTCCAAGATTCTCCTAATCACACACTATTTTATCTTCATGCACAATACATAATCTATTCCACCATTGATCATCACATGCGGAAATTAAATCAATTGCAATGCACACATGAAACCATAAAAATTCACACACATTAACATAGTGTTTTAACGGAAAAGCCTGAAGCTAAAAACCCCAAATATATGTATATAATATATTTCATAGAGATCATGTAACAATCATCATACAAATATTATCACAAGCTCTCAGTACAATCCAATTGCTACACACTAATCAGGCCCGATCTTGCAAATCCATGCACCGATCTTTGCCAGCCTTTAGCTTGCCCCTACTGCACAATCCTTGCTGAAGAATGGCTCTGGATGAACTCCAATTTCTATAGCCTTGCTCACGCAATCCTTAAAGGCATCTCCACTAAATTTGTGGGGCAAACAATGCAACACTATAGTCACAACTGATAGTCACACTTGCTCTTTCACCTACCTCTCCATTGGTCTCCACTGAAACTGTCCATGCACTGTAGTTAACTGATGTATTCTTTAGTTGATTAATGAGTTAATATTTAGTGAATTAATTAACTAATTAATTCACACCACTCTCACTAGTGTATCAATCAGTTAGACTAGATACAACTATCTCAACCGAGTCCAACTGAGTTAAACTAAATACAACTCCACCAACTACTTCTCCAACTCCACCAAACTCTGTCACATGAGTTCTAACTAAATTCCTCCATGCATTAGCTCCAATAAACCCTCAGGAATAGCGTAATTCCTCTTGTGAGCTGCTGTGCCACATCTGTGCACTTAACTGAAGTGCTCCTACAGAATAAGTTAATGTTTAGAGTCCAAATATTATTAAGAGCTAATAATATTCGACATATCTATTTTTAGACTGGTAATCTAAAAATAGATTCCGCCCAATATGTCTAAAAATAGAAATCCATCTATTTTTCCAACTTGACCAACCATCCACAAATAGAATCCCGCAACTTATAGAATATGCTCACCATTTCTAAAAATAGACATAGTCTAAAAATAGACTTTGCGCCAAAAATCACGTGTGTGGGCCCCACCTAGTTTAGGTGATCATTTTCCAACTAGGATCAGGAATGATGTTTTAGGATGCCTCCTTCACTGTTTCTTGTTTCAATCTTCAACAATTTATATTTTCATATTTAAAATATATGTGTAAATAAACAACTTTAACATATGTGTTACCTAATTTATTTTAATATCAACTTTAGAAAAAGAAAAAACACACACACACACACACACATATATATATATGAAAAGTAATAGATATTTCAACATGAAAATAGAAAAAGTAATTGAAAATGAAAAGATTCAATTCCTTCTATTAAGAAGAAGATTTGTAATTAATTCAATTTTCAATATAAAATTATTACGTGACATTTAAAAAATATTAAATGGTTTATTTTAATATCAACTTTAGAAAAAAAACATATATATGTATATTTGAATGACAACAAAATATTTCAATATGTAAAGAGAATAAGTAATTCAAAGTAAAAAATCTCAATTCAATAATAAAAAGATGTCTAATTAATTTAATTCTTAGTATAAAATTAATATGTCACATTTAAAAAATATTAATAGTGATTAAAAACTTCAATGTACATAATAAATAAAATATTTCAATATGATGATGATGATGATGATGGTTAATGTCCACTGAGACCAATTTTTGGTCTATCAGACCTAAATAAAAGAGTTATGTAATTTGATTTAAGATTTTATTCATATGCCCAAAAAGATTGGAAAGAAGCCTCCCCAACTCACTATAATTTTGACATCTTAAAAGGCTAGGAAGGTCAATATTGCAACAAAGATTATGAAATTGAGCACTAACGTGGTTGTACGCGGGGCACTCTAAGAGGAAGTGATTTTCATCTTCGATGTTCATATTCTCACAGAGATGGCAGATCCTTTCAATCCATGGTGTTTTAGAAACTGTCCAACGACCTGTTTCACTATGGAGCTCATGAGAGTTTGTTCTAATCTTGGCTATATTAATTTTCTTCCTTGAGCTAGTTAAAACAGAGAGATAATTTTGATCTTTTAAGGTGGGGTTGATGACCTCCTTATAATACCTTATTTTTCTTTTAGTTGCTAGATCTTTCTCACACCACATTTTTTCTTTGAACTTAGAAGTAACAATTTTTTAATGTTATTGATGTTTTGCAATGCAACATTCTCGTCGATCTCCCAATGGTTTAACCAGGCCCTGATGTCTTTATACCAACCTCGTTTAAGCCTTAGGTGGAGAAAAAAATATTAATAGAAAAAAAAACCTTAATGTGGAGAATCTAATCCATAAATAAAATATGTTGGGTTCATATTAACTAAATTATTTAGTTATCAACAAGTTATATAGTTTAAAATAATAATAATAATCATTAAATGTCTATATATTATATAAAGTAATTGAAAAATTAAATTCTTAATTTTATAGTATTTCAAGTATTATTATTTTAGATTTTGACCATTATCTATCAAGTCCCTAGAAGAGGGATGTTGTCTTTAGAGGTGGATTTTCTTAAGTTTTACAGTATAAAAAGTGACCTCACCTCAAGAGATTTGATCCCTCTAGGCTCTTGCTAAATGTTTAGATAGATTTGTAATGATTCCATAGCCTAGTATGAGAGAAATGTGTAATTCAATCCATGCTCAATTTAGAGTTTTCATGTGTCCCTTTTAAAATAAAATAAAATAATGTTTAAATTAACAAATAATATTGGTTATAATCAAAAGTATTACAAAAAATAGTCCCACTCGGGCTGTGTTTTCTTTATGAGTTGTTGATATTACAACCCACTATAAAGGAGATATGGTAAAGATGTTCACTTTTACTCTCAAGTATAAATAAGCTAATTCCATGACCATAAGATATAAGATAATTTTATATCAAATTTTAAATTTATTTTAATGTAATTTAAATAAAAAATAAATAAAGTTTATATTATTTATATTTTCATATTTTAATTATATATGTAAATAAACCATTTTAATATTTAGTTAATTTATTTTATCTACTTTAGAAAAAACATAAAAATATATGTATATATGAATCATAATAAAATATTTTAAGATGGAACTAGAAGAAGTAATTGAAAGTGAAAAGATGCAATTCATTTCTTATGATAGTAATAAGATGAAGATTTGTAATTAATTCAATTTTTAATATAAAATTAATATGTAACATTTAAAAAATATGAATACTAATTAAAAAATTCTATAGGAATCATAAATAAATCATTTTAATATTGAAAGATATTTAAAAATATATTAATAATTTTTTTTAATGTGAACAATGTAATCCATAAATAGAATATCTCAATCTAAATATTAACTAAATTATTTAAATATAAAAAATTTACATATAAAATATGCTTTAAAATAATAATATTAATAAATATTTGTATGCTTTAAAATAATAATATTAATAAATATTTGATTTCGTTGTAGCTCTATACCCTTCTCTCTATTCAGCGAATGTTTTTTACTCTCTCTGCTCATGCTGTTGTGGCATCCTTTCCTTTTGGGATGGCTCCTTCGATGGATTCCAACGAAACACTTCCTATCAATTCTGCAAGCCCGAATTCTGGATCAAGTCTTGCTCCTTTCTCTGTTCCCTCATTGGCGGGTTCTGGTTTGAACCATATGTCTAGTGGCACATCAGAGTCGTCGATCCTTCTTTTTGTTTCAGTGGCTAGCAGTTCATGTGACGTCCAATCTGGCAGCATCTACTCCAACTTTCTGTGAAATTGTAGTCCATTTCCAGTTACCCCCCTCGACTGTCGTCTTCTATGCCTACTCGAGATTTTTAAAACCCTTCCTCTGGATCCCACCCCTCTGGGATTCTTGTTCTTGATGCTCTCCTGATCTAGGTTTCAGTGTGGTTGAGGCAATAAGTGAGGAAAAACTATTTTATGAAGCTATATTAATCTGCAGATTTGATGGTCTATGGCCAAGACTGATTGACCTTCACTCTTAGATTTTTTGAGCATTGGAAACCATATATTACTAACAAAGTGAACATCTATCCTTTATCACGAGGTTTTTTTTATAGCAGTTGTCAGCAAAGCTGAGGACAATGCTCAAATATTTGACCCTAGTTCGTGGTTCTGGGGCAGTGTAGGGCTCGCTATGCAGCATTTATTTATCTCCTTTTACCTTCTCATGGCATCAATCCCAACTGTTCAAATTTGGGTAAGGATTCCCAACCCCTTTTCATTGGTGGAATTTTTCCTCTTTGACTGCAATGGTTAACATATTAACGAAAATTATAATTCTGAGGTGTAGATACAAAATAATAGTTGTTGAAGTTAAGTTAACAGGTCCCTAATTTTCATGGATGCAAAAATTAGACTATGTTGTTATGAGACTAGGTATTCCATCAAATATTCCTAGAGGAAAAGAAAATTGCAATAAATAAAACTAGTCAAAAACCTCAATTGTGCAAGGGCGCCAAATTTTATTATTACTCAATCTCTAAGGAGGAGCCTCCACCAACCTCTTGTATAGAGGACAAGTTTCAAACTGACTAAAAATTTTCTACACAAACCCAAGTAAATATAAATTCTAATGCATAAGATATTGACATCTCAGTGAAAGATAACATATGAGATGCTTCACCAAGTGCTTCCCTAGTGAATTATAATGGGAAAAGGCCTTTATTTTTAAGCATTCTAAGCATTCTAGTATGGATAAGGGAAATAATATCTCTATGTTCATTTCCTTTGTAGATGCCTCCTTAGGAATTTAGTTCAATAAAGCTCTTCCTCCTTGGGAGGATTTGATGGACGTGGATGAGGGTCCACAGTCTCAAAAGAATGAAGATGATAATAGAGACCATGCAAAGAATGGTGGTAATAATTATATTTTAGAAAATATTTGTTTCTCCTAAGCTCGAAAAAAGAAGAAAAGGAAAACTATAATTCAATCCAAGCTAAAATGAATTTATGTTGAAAATGGGATGTAAGTACATATGGTGTTTAGGGGTTTTTTGGAATGTTTTTAGCTCGAATGGGAACATTTTTCTTATGCTATGGGTTTCTCAAGTAAGCTTTTGGGATGAGCTTGCGTTGCTTTTCTCAAACCTTCAAAGAATCATGAAAAATCTTCTTTTGAGAAAAAGTGTAACATTTTGGGTAGATCACATTTTATTAATATAGTTTTAATACTCATTTATTTAAAAATAATAATAATAATAACATGTCTAGATATTTTATAGAGTAATTGAAAAAATATATTGTTATTGTTATAGCATTTCAGGTATCATTATTTTACATTTTGGCCTTTTCTTTAAGGATTAATTTTGAATGAAAAAAATAATTGTTGGAATTTCATGTTTAAGCTATTTATAAAAATGGTTTTCACCTCGAGATATTTGATCCCTCTCGATGCTTGATAGATTCTAGGTTAATATGGATCTACCATTATTTTAGTCATGTGTAGTTACATTTTTTTTGAACATCTAATTATTTTGATCATTTAAAATATGCTAAAAATGTATAAGATTAATTTGGTCATTAAATTTAAATTTTCTTAGTTAACTTAGTTTTTTAAGATGATATAGATTGTTATAAACTTCTATAATGATAAATGTTGAAATACAATTTTTTAATTCAAAGTGACAATGTAATAGTGTTCAATGATACATATTATGAACAATAAAAATGTAGACAATTACAAATTGTCTTCATTGTGAGCAGTCTCAAACTATTTTCTTCTATTGTTCTTATTGTCAACCTGTTAGTTTTTCCATATTTTCATTTCAATGAGATGAAAAGGGTGGTTGAAAGCATAGACCATTCAAATATTTAACTTGATTTATTGTAGCAAACATCATAGCTTGTCTCTCTTGCTCTCCAAAGTCAATCATTGTGACTTCTAGAGTGTTAAGCCAAAGTAAGTTTCAATGGTAGTTGTTTTATGTTACCTCGTGTGTATGCAAAGTGACTAATAATGTTGAATGATGGAAAATTGAAATAATAAAAATGTATTGAATTACAAATATTTTATAGTTTCAAGAAGAAAACATTTCAGTAAGTGAACAATTTATTTAGGATGAAAATTCAAGAATATTATTTATGGTTAAATTACTCTAACACCTCTAGATGTGGATGACTCCAGCTCGTGATGGGACGCTCATCCCTTGTCGCCTCCCGAGGCTGTCACTTTTGGATGGCCATCTGGCCTCCCACATTCGCATTAATGGTGGCATTCAATATGCCACCCCACGCTGTATTAGTTACGCTCTCTCGAACCGTCGATGCGCTGAGAACTTATTCTGGTATTCTTCGGCTCCTGGTATGGAAGGTGATCTACCGTATGGCACTTTCCCTGTTTGCACCACCATTGTGATTCAACGAGGTTCTTGTCTGCCCGCCTGCGCTGAGCCTAGCGCTTGAACGCAAACAGGCAGATGGTGCGAGCTTCTTTGTTTTCTGGAGACAGTTCTGGAGTTCCACCATTCGCATAGTCAGTTATGCTATTCGAATTCTCTGTGCATTTCTTCTGGCCCTCCACTGTCTATTCTCCTTTTTCCGCTTCATCAACCTCTCCCCCTCGCTATGCCTAGACTGCTCCAGTTGTGGTCGTGTCTATCACTCTCAGTCTTCTCCCACTTCAAACTCATCCTCTGAAGATCTCCCCTGCGACCACATTCCGGAAACCTTAAGTCGCAGGGGTAGGCCTCACTGCCCTGACTCAACTCATTCTTCTATGCGTCCTCTGCCTCTCTTTGTCTTCTCCTTTGCACCTCGAGTCGACCCCTCTGCTGCCCCCTCCGTTCCCCATCCACCTTCCTCTTCCTCCCTTCGCCAAAATTACCAACGTGCGGAGTTTACTTTCGATTGTGTGTTTGAAAGGCCGGTCCTCAAGGCGTACGTCACGATCACTGTTTGTGAAGAGTCTTCCCATCTGGCGCCTCCTCCGACTGCAATTCCCGGTCCCTCTATCGCTCTTCATGGCCCCACTGCACCTAGCCCCGCCTCTGCTGAAAACGCCAAGGTCGCCTTGGCCTAGTTAAATATTTCACCTGACGTTTCAATGCAAGTCCAGACTATGGAAGACAAGGATAAAGGCAAAGTGCTCCCCTCGACTGATGAAGGCGGAAGCAGCGACGAGTATGGATGCATAATTTTTGAAGAACCGCCTTCCCCAACCAATGAATAGTAGTTTGAATTTACCTTAGAGGTTTTTGTTCTCCATGCACAATGTCTTTAAGTTAATTCTGGTTTTCTTGTTTATTCACCCTCTGCTTGCAGAGTGGCCAGCTATACTTTTTTATTTTTGGAAAACAATTTGGATGAAAGGCCGGTTTCCCCTATGAGGGAGGCTACTCTTATCTTGCAGGGACTGGCTTCCCCTCTGTGGGCAGTCCAAACTCGTGTTTCTCGTGGCAGTCAAGCCCTGTGCTCAGGCTCCCTCAGCTGAGACAGCGGCAATTTTGTACTTTTATGTTATATATTAATAGATTTAGTGTTACTTAGAAAAAAAAATTACTCTAACACAAAAATCAATCAATGTCATCAATAAATTTTTTATGCTTACACTAAAATCAATGCACACTATTAATCTTCTTTGAAATTTATGTATATCTTACATCTAGTTACATCAATTTTGAAATCAACATCTACACTAAAATCAATGCATCTACTGTAAAAATTCAAATCTAATTAGGAACCAACATCTATATTGAAATTAATGCATCTAATGCAAGAAATTAAACAATATTATCAATCAACATCTACACTAAAGTCAATGAATTTGGTGTAAGAAATCAAATATGATTAAAAATCAGCATCTACAATAAAATCAATGCATCTAGTGCAAGAAGTCTAATAAAATCATAAATAAAAAACTAAAAAGAAATAAATGAATCTAGTGCAATCAGTCTAATAGGATTAGGAATCAACATCTACTGTGAAATCAATACATCTAGTGCAATCATTCAAATAGGGTTAGGAATCAATATCTACACTAAAGTCAATAAATCTACTTCGGTGAAAAACCCAAATATTCATGTCTTTTTAAATGAAACGTATTTTAGCTTATGTAAAAGTCTTACTTCCTCCTCCTCTATAGTTAATAATATTAAATATTAGATAATTCTATGTAATATTTGTATTTGTGTCTTTCTTTCTCTTCTCCATCCCCCTCCATATCTATCTCTGTATTGTTGATGTTTTGGAAGGGAATTGCAACACCTCAGACTTCTCTGCGACTGACGAGAAGTAATGGGAATGCTATCCCACCATTTAAATCTATTTGAGGCGAAGTAATAGCCAATGAGGAAAAGTATTTTAGCTAACATCTCTAACGGCCAAACAGAAAAAGGAAACAAAATATGTTTTCCATAACCCTCGACACAAAATTATGTACAAAAAACAGCAAACAAATCAATTCTCTAAGGTTTAGATCTCAGGTCACTGTAGGGCCTCAGTTGCATCTAAGTTATAGAATAAAGAAAGGAAATTGACCACAACTCCCTTAACAATAATTGTTAAATAAATTATACCTCTCCTTGCTAATGTTAAACATTAAGTACATGAATAAATGAAAAAGTGAAGGAATAGTCATGTGTTAATCATTTATTTTTTTTACTTTAATAGTGATTTAATGGTTTTTTATGTATTAGTACTATATAATTTGAAACTTAGTCCATTATGTAAAATATATAGGTGAATTATTATATAATAAGACTTCAATGAACACAATTGAACATTGTAAAATTAAACTTCCCTTAATAGTGTTTGAAAAAATGACCCGTGAGTTACTTCTCAAGTGAATTTACCATTAGTCCACTCGTAACTTTGGAACATGATCTTTTTTTGGCTTACATGATACCTCGTTAAAAACATCTATTTAAGGACAACAATTTTTTACTACAAAATTAAGGGTTGTTGGCCACCTATTTTCCTGTTTCTCAAAAAAATGTCATTGAGGGCCTTAAAAAAACTATAGAAGTTCAGGACCTGAAAAACTACCAAAAAATAAAATATATCGTAATAGGAAACTGTGTCAGAAATTAGGAAACTGAAATGAAGTAGTGTCGGGGTTCCAATTGGAATAGGAGAGTGGCCACCAATATCCATCTAGATCAATTGCAAGTACGATTTGATTTAGCTACAAATTAAAATTTCTATGGAATTTCTTGACTTTAAAACATGATTTGTATTCCCGGGGTTGTACACTAATTTTGATGATGCATCCAAGATATCTCATTCTTCATGTGGAGCTTTGAATAACATAAGCAGTGCAAAATTATACATATATATTTTTGTTAAATAATAGATATTTCCCACATGAATTATGAGTTAATGTGACAAGAAGTTTATATATCAATTCCATTTCCAATATATCTTGATGATAAAGGAATCCCTTGGAGCTTACGAACCTTGGAATGGGTGGTAGGGAGCTACCTCAATGATTGTTTTGCACTGGCTATATGATTTCATGTATATATTTTTAAAAGAGTGAGCATAAAATATCCCACATCGAAGGATAAAAAAGTGCATTGCATTGAATATATATTATGTCTATCTCCACGTGAACCCAACAACAAAAATGAATATTTGGTCTAGGTCGAGGAGGCATAAATTTTATTTTTTGGACCTTGTATGATAATATGTAGGGGGTCAAAGGGGGGACACCATAATATTTAAAAGGAAATATTTGATATAAAAGGCTTGGCCTGGATATTAATAGTGTTTAGGTAAATAAATGTACACAGCTTCAATTTTATAGCCATAAACACGAAAATGCTGAGAACTCAAGGGTTTAATTAAAAAAACCGTTTCCAATGTTTTTATGACATTTTATGGAACACACTCTTTAATAGGAATTTGGATACATTTTGATTTGAAGGAATCGTGGAGGATATTTTTATTTCGTCTATTTTGTGAAGGGTATGAAGGTTCATGATGGAAAATTCACAGGTAATAGTAGTTATGAGTACGTTTGAAGATGGGAACCCGTAATGGCTTGTGGAACTCTTAATATCATTGAAGTGCCTCAACATATCTCCATACCTATATCCTTCTCTCTTTCTCTCTCTACCCCTCTCCCCTATCACTCTCTCTCTATGCCTCTCCATCCCTCTATATTTCTCTGCTTCCCTCTCTCCCCCATACCATATAACTCTATCTCTCCCTCCCTCCCTCTTCTTCCATATCTATGCCCTCCATCTATACCTCTATCTCTCTCTGAATCTCCTTATTTGTCTCTCCATATCACCCCAAAAACAGAGTCTCTATATCCCCTCTCTCTCTCTTTCTTTCCCTTTTACCTCTCTCTCTTTCTTCCCTTTATCTCCCCCCCTCTCTCCTCTCTCTCTTCCCTTTTGTATCTTCTCTCCCTCACACTTTCCATCTCTTCGTGATCACTCCCTCTCTCTCTACCTTTACCTCTCTATTTATTTCTTCTTACCTCCTCTCTCACTCGAACCCTATCTTTCTCTCCCTCCCTCTCTCCTTCTCTCTTAGAAATATTCTCACAAATTCAAACCCCACAATTCTAATTAAGGGCAATAGATTGATGGAATCTTTAAATTACTTTACTAAATATGTTACCAAGATTAAAAAAACCATAGAAAGTGAATTTAAAAAGTGGAACTGGATATCAGAATATTATGTGATGCTATATAGTGCTTATTTCATGTCATTGGGATCATAGGTGCATTTGACTGATGCAACCACATACAGTGCCGCACTAAAGAGTTCATCCCTTGTGGAAGAACTCATATGGAAAATAGGCATGCTATCATGAAAGAAATGAAGTGGGTTCTAATTGGGTTGGAATTTTTAACCCTCCTAAGTAGGTTTATAAGTGTTTTTGTACTTTATTTTGTTGTTTTTCCTACTACGTTGGAGAGTGTTAGTATGAATCTTAATCGCAAGTGTATGAAAAGGCTCACTTTAGCCACGCATAACAAACAACCCTAATAGAAAAGATGACTGCAAATATCTTTAGATTTGAAATTAGTTGACCAAGATAAATGCTACAAAATATATATCTATGCATTAAAAGACATTAAGGAAGAAACAAAAACAAGAGTTACTCCATGCATCCAATAGACAAGACAGGAATATGTTTAAAGAATTTTGTATTTATGGCACCTGGGAGGAGAACATAGAAGGATGTTACCAGTCCTCCTCAATGGGATGGGTTCTTGTAAGTCCTCACTACTTCATATCTAAAATCCCTCTCTCTTGATGGTGTAGAAAACCCAGAAAAAATGGAACTCAAAGGGACTCACAAGAAAAATGATAGGAAAATATGACAATGATGGTGGATCAAAGTCAGACCAAAAGTATAGATCCATAGTGATATTTAGGCAACAAAAGGTAGGGATTGAATGGAAAAACCCTTCTATTTATAACAAAATATTGAGTTAGTCTAGATATTGGTGCATAGTTAAAATATTATTAACCAATTCTAGATCCAAATTTTATGGAATATTTTATTATATTTGTTGGAGGGAAAAAGAATTTGGCTTGGGTTAAATCCCTTTATTTGTAAATAATAAATAAATAAATGATTTATTTATTATTTTAAGGATGTGGTTGAGTAATAATCAAATAAGTAATTATTTATTTAATTATTTATGAATGATTTTGTCAAACTTAACAAGGAATATTATTTCAATAAGGTTTAAATAATTATTCCTAGAAAATAATAAGTTAAATAATAATTTATCGAATTAATTTTCATGTTTTGCATTAACTATGACCAGGGATATTAATTAAACTGTTGTTTAACTAATTATTCCTTGAGGAAAATTAAACAAATGTAGATTTATTAATATTTCCTCATGGGGTTTCTTGTTTAGACCATAAACACATTAATAAAGGTGGTTTACTAAGTTATTTTTCATGGTGAAAGCAATTTTACTTAGGGTAAAATTGGTCTTACATGCTATACTTAGGTCCATCTAATAGTAATAGGTTAGATGACCAAAAAATGGTGTAACATATTTCCCCACAGCGTGTGAGCGTTAGGAGCTAATCGTATGACTGAAGTATGTTGTAAGAACCCAATCACTAGAAACCGAAGGGGAAGTCAGAGAGAGAGAAATATAAGGCAGAACAAAATGCTAGAGGACTAGACCCTTAGGAGGTGAGACTTACAGGTGCCAAAAGTCTCTTTTATGAGTGAGTACCTATGCAATAGGAGGTGGGGGAGGCATACCTATGCCCGTCGAGAAAAAGTAAAAATAATAATGCGTCCAGTAAACAAGGGACTGAACTATATAGTACATGTTGGCATAAATATGAGCCAAATAAAAATATGATAATGAATCCCACATACATACTATGCCTGGGATAACAGCCAGGACTTATACAATAATATTTGAGTACATGATATACAAATACAACCCAAATTCCCCTGTAAACAGGAAAGGGCTCTGAAAATCTGACTGATACATGCAAACAAAAAGGCGCTGCAAACAGCTGAGGCCGACATCATCAAATATGTGGAGCTGCATCAAAGGCTATAATGAAGAAGTCATCTAGGCATGTGGGGGGCTACCTATAGGGCCACCCCCTCATGAAGGCTGAAACATCTCACACACACCCGGGAATCACCGGTATCATCTGTTGCATCATTGAACTATCAAGTATATGAATCTCGATCATGCTAAAAGGAGCTGGAACTAAGAAATAACCAAGTCAAAGGGTGATAAGGATTCCCTTTGCCTGATTCGAGGCACCAAACAAGAGTGGAAGCTGGAACCAAGGTACACCTCCCTCTAAACCTATCTTCTGGAATGAATGATCTAATGTCGACAGAGGGAGGTCCTCCATAGGTGAGGCAATAAGGGATCCTCAACTAAGGCATGAGACAAAATAGTAGAGCGACTGAAAGACTGGCACTAGGGATGATGATGGAATGGGGGGTCCTAAGTAGTGGACAGATGACTTCCCTTGTTAGAGAATAAAGGGCATGGATGGCCTGGTAGCGACTGACCCAATATCAAAGGGGACAAGGGACAGTAGTATTGAAGGCCATGATGTGCAAAACGAGAGATAAATCAAGGAATGAAGGATTGAGGACTATAACGGGATACAAAGGGACTGGGGATAGACTCCATGGCTGCGATGGTGACTCAACTTAGATGCTCTAAACAAGGGCGAATCGATGATGCTGCCACATAGAAAAGGTCCAATGGGGACCATAAAAACATGAGTACATAATGGTTACTCATGAAGAAAAACGACACGAGTAAGGAAAAGTATGGAGGCAAAGTGGTGCCCCAAGTACAAGTGTTGTAAGTGAAGAAATTCAATTTTGAGGAGTGGTGAAGTGACCCTTCTTGGACAAAATGTGTCTTGGTGAAGTATTAAATAATGAAAAACTAACAGATACCCACTTTATGGCTCGATGAGAGATTTCCAATGGTAAAAATGGTTTGTCAAACTGAGCTACGGTTTGGCTGCAGCAGGTGAAAGAAAATCACGGGTTTCTCTTTTAATAAGGCATTTTCCCTCCAAATTCACTCATTTGCAAGTGGATATGTGGTGAATGTAGAGAGGAGAGAAGGGCATGCATCTTGCGGTGATCATAGCAGACAAATCGACTGTTGGAATCGAGATCTGTTAGTTGCAGGTTAGAGGCCTAACCCTACTCTTTCATTTTAGTGGATTGAAAGTTCAGTTTAGGTCCCCAAAGTTCAGGAACAGACCCATGATCCTCTTCATGGCCAGGTCACACTTTTTGGGGCAAAAAATGCGACCTAGGTAGTAGGCTTTGGGCAGAAAACTGCGACCTATCCCAGGATTGGGCCTGAAAAGTGCGACTTGATAGAGGGGTTTTTCTGTGCTATTTTTTAGCTGAGAAATGGGTTTTTATGTTTGGATACAGTATTTCCTATCTGTACACTAAAAAATATGATGGTTTTTTGTAGATATGGTAGAATTACAGATCTTCTGGAGAGAGAGAGACCTGTGCACATTACCATTGGAGATCCAAGAGGATCATGGTGTCCGTAGTGCATTGGCTAGGTTTGGGGTTCTGAAGTTTGTCGAGAACCCTCTTATGAGAGCCTGAGAGCCCTTGTTGGCACAAATTTTTAGTTATTAGGATCCGGACCATGAGGTCTTTATAGTGTAGGGGCACCGGATCGAGTTGAGGGTCCAAGATATATATTTTCTGACTAGTCTCCCACCAATTTGGATGGTAGTGAATGCTCAGCCAGTGTTACCACGAGGGCGGAACATCATGGAGTTTGTAGAGCGCCATTGTCGATCAGGTATCCATGTCAAAGGGACATGGATACCCATTTGTTACACAGCATTTTGTCACCGTCCCTATAATCCCTCACCCTGCATGTTGGAGGGTCTTTCTCGTGACTTGTGAGCAGTGTCAAACTCTGCAAATACCTTCTTTGCATCCTTCTGCATAAGGACATGGTTCTTCCCGTTGAACATTTCCTCAGAAAGCACTCAAAAACTTATGTTTTGGCATTGGTGCGGGTACCCAGTTCACCCCTCGCCCCAATGGGGAAGATTTGTACAAGGGGCCGTGCCAGCTGGCACTCTGTCCCTGTGTTGAGCCCGCGCTAGCCCTTTTTCGAATGTTTTTTAACAAATTGGAGGCAGAAGTTTCCTTTAACCACCTCAGGAATGACTCATTGCAAGTGGTTAAACTCGATAAGCCACGGATATCTTCCTTTAGGAAATGGTTGATGGAACATTCTTAGAGGATAGGACTCCCCCCATGATTATGGGGATCCTAACCTCTCCTTCTCCCTCTATATAAAAAAGCCTTCTCCCTTTACAAAAGCTAGCTGGACATATAGCCAAGAAGCTGAAATTGGAGAAGAGACATTATAGTTGAGTAATCATTATAGAGAAGGTCGAACCAAGGAGGATCTCGTAGAGACAGCCTCATCTGAATTCCCAACGAGCTTTGTGAGACGTGCTCTACTGGAACCTTGCTGGAGGAGATCGCAACGTCGAAGATTGGTTGTACTCTTCCTTCTTTGAATTAATATACTCGACTATGATATTGTTTCCATCTCTGTGTTATGTTTATTTAACGCATTTGATTTAGTCTTCTTCGACTAACTGATAGTTAGGAATGTGAAGTAGTATGTTGTGCAGCGCCTTCATTTCTTGCGTATGTGCAGGTATCTGAGCGTGAGGGCGAGCGGATCGTGATCTGTCGAATCAGGAGCGAGAGACAGCCATTCTTCCGGACGACACAGTAACGCAGGACCTATGGTAAGTGATCTACCAAGTCGTTTTCCATTCTTAACTAGGAATTGATGTCATAGCGTGTCTCGTTTGTGGCTAGGTCCACTCTAGGGCTAGTGGGATCACCTTTTTCTACAGAGGGGATTTACCTTACCGAAAAATTGGCAACTCCACTAGGGATCAGTGCAATTTTGTCTTTTTTATATTAGATCTTGTTCTTGGTCTTTACTTTCTTATCTTGCCTTTATGGATTTTTTTGCTGAGTCTTAAGCCCCTGTTCAGCCCAGAGGATCAGTTTTGACCTCTGTTTTTCCAAATTTTCATCTTTTCAAGGTTGGCTTGATTGGCACAGTTTCCAGCCTGACAGTCGCGCCCACTGGTGCGATTTGCCAGTTTATCACCTGCGCCATCCCCTGTCTAGCGTGGATTATAGCCAGACATTGGTGCCAATCCTGTAGGTGCTAGGGTTTCCCTTGTTTTGGAGTTTTTGGTCCATCTTGGTGTCTCTGGGTGTTTTCTTGACTTGATTTGAATGCTTTGGGTTTGTTTGTGACTGTGATCATCCTTCTTCCTTCGGTTGTTTGTCCATTTATTTCGGCATCATGGCTTTAGTGCTTTCTAGTGCTTTGACATGCTGAGCCTCATGTTGGAGTTTGGGTCTCTTGTTTTGCAGTCACCTTCGTTATTTGCTCGATTGCAGTTAGCTCCCTGGATCTGTTTTGAGTGGTTTCTTTTGGTGAAATGAGTCTTGTGTGAGTCTTGTATCTTTCATTCAGTTTTGCTTCCTATCACTCCAAGCATAGCTCACAATTCTTGTATGCATCCATTTTGACATCTTTCTTTGATTTGAGAGATTATGACATTTGTTTGAGTTCTTGTCTTGTTTGCTTTTGAGTTGTTTGAGTTGCTCTGTTTCGACTCTTGCATTGGAATTCTTGAATTAGTGTTAAGATTCATTTTTCATGTTATTTAGTGTGATGTTTTCTCTATTTCATTGAAAAAATAAAAAATAAATTTTGTGCTTGAATTTTTTGTTTGCATCGTAGGATTGGAAAATATTTTGCATAACTAGCATTCAGCATTCTAGGAAATATTTTTCATTCTCATTAGTTTGCATCAGGTTCTCTGGTGAATACTTTTGTGTTTTCTCATTATTTGCTATCGCTTGAAATTCCTAACCTTCTCGTAGATAGCTCTTCATTGAACGAAATGGTATTTTATGGCATGTATCTTGCATTCAGGAATTTGTGAGATCCAACATTTGGTAGGACCTTGGAATTGAAACATAAATACAAGATCAACTTAAAATTTATTCAATTAACCTAAGGAAACATTGAAACTTAATGAAACATTTAGTGTTCTAATTTAGAGACGTGTTCCGACATCTTAAAACCTAGCAGTTGTCGCTCGCCATCTGGCTTTTGACAGTGCTAGTACGGACTTGTGCTCCATGTACCATCGAGTATATAAAGGGAGACACCTATAGGTTGCAACCCTTTTATCTGTAGGAAGTTGAGTCTACCGCCTTGTAACCGTGATACATCGAACACATCATTCGGGGAGATTACCTGCACGTACCTCAAGTCCTTGGTTGATTCTTCTTTCATTTATAACCAAGGTGTATATGGCAATTCATGGGAACCCGGTACACCCTTTTACCTAGACTACCTGAGTAGTAATTTTCAATCTTTACTGACTCCATAAACTTGAAAATATCATCGAGAACTTGTCCTTTCACTCTCGCTTAAAACTGAAAGAGACTAGAGTCATATTTGACTGTTTCTTGACTCTTAAAACATGAAACAACAAACTTTTGTTTCAAGGTGGTAAAATAAAATACCTATGATTACACGCCCATTAAAGATTGATTACTTGGCCTGTATTTGTTTTCCTTGGTTTTGATCCAAGAGTCTTGATTTTCGATCTTTTTCCCTTTTCTGGTGTGCTACAGTCACAGTGGCGGAACCATAGTTTTTTTCTACTGGCAGTCCTTTCTCGGATGATTCATCTGAAACTTCAAATATATCTAGGTCTGCTGAGCTTCAACAGCCTATCATCCTATCAGAGTATCCCTTTGGGGAACCAGTTGAGTTCCATTGGCCTCTTTCAAATGCTTGGTTTTGATTTGGGGTTGGGTAAAATTTCCCCCCTCTTACATTGAGATCACCATTTTTGGCTGTTATCATACCTCCTAGCCCCCGTACTCTTTTGCAAGATATTACGGTGGATTCAGACATGGATTCGTCTAGTCCTAATGGCAGTGAGGGAATTATAGTTTTTGATGAACAATACCAACTCTTCCCAGAAGACATCCAAATAGAACCTGTTCAATCTTCAACATTGGTGTCGCTTCCAGCTGGCTATAGGTCTTTGGGGCAGATTATGGCCAGTATTGCTTCCATGGAAACGTCAAATCCGTTAAGGGGTCTAGTTCTTCCATCTTTAGGTATATCTCTGACAACACCTGTATCATCATCGACACCTTTTTTTACGTCTGTTCCCACTAGGCCCACTGTCTGTGTGGCTGCTTTGGCACCGATTGTCACTGCACAATCGTCAGGAGTTTCAACTTCAGTAGAAACCTCGATTTCCATGGAAATCCTTGAAGGCCTTTCGTTTGAGGAGTATCGGCTAGCTGTTCGACAGCAGAGCTCCCATACTTATCAGTCCCCTTAGGATCATTATAGTATTTTTCTCATTATGGAGTGGACGGTACCCCCGTTTATTCACTTCTGTTTCAGTATGACGAGCAAGGGAACCCCATCTACTTCCTTGCTCTTGAGGCTTATCAGTTTCTTTTCAGCTTTATGCAACCCTCTAACCAACAAGGACAGCCATTTTAGGGACAACCTTCAGTTCAGCAGGGGTATGCTCATGACCAACAAGTACAACCCTTTCAGGCACAACCTTCGGTTCAACAAGGGTATGCGTATGACCCACAAGGGCAACCCTTACAGGGACAACCTTCGGTCCAAGAAGGATTGTTTTATGGCCCGCAAGGGAAGCCTTACAATCCTCAAGGTAAATATTTACCAGCTCAGCCTGTGATCCAACCACGACAACCTCAAGGACCAGCTAGGCAGCCAGTATATCAACCCAGACGTTCATACGATCTTGGGGGGAAAATTCATCCATCTCAACCATTGGTGCAACCTCAATAGCCTTATATTTTGATTATTCCAAATGTTAGATAGCCAGGGCCATATTATGGTCCTGATCCAGGTCAACCTGTTTATCAGGCACAACCTAGCCCACCACAGCCATCAGGCCAACCCGCTCAACCGGGGAACCTGGTGGCCCTCATTAGTCAGGTCAACCTGCTTAGTCGGGCCAACCTGCACAACTTATTTACCCTGCTCAGCTACCGCTCTACTCTATGCCATAGCCAAATCAACTGATGTGCCCAATGTATTCAGATCAGTAGGGGCCTACTTATCAATAGCCTATTCAACCCCAAGGTGGTTATTTTCCTCAAGGTCAATATCGACTGGTTTATAACCCATCTCAAGGTCCTACTTATCACCCTCAACTACTAGGCTATACTTATATTCCGCAGCAGAATCCTTATGCTGCTCAACCGGGACCCTCATATACTCAGAATTAGTATCGCGGTTTTCAACCACCATATCCTAGTCCTTAGTCGTAATATCATCCGAATTATCTGGCTTATGCCCCTTATGGTCAGAATCCCCTGGGACAGAACCAATGGGGGCAGAGTTATACTCAACCAGGATGGAGTATGGGTATGCATCGTTATCGAGGACCTGCTATGTCGTTTAATCCTCAAATACCTTTCCTCCCTACGTTGGATTTAGTGGATGTGTCCAAATTGACAATTTATCCCACTTCATAATTCGTTTTTGGCCTCCGGTTCCAATGAAGGTTCCTGGTGATTGTCCCAAGTTTGAGGGCAAGTTTGGAGAAGACCCCTAAGCTCACGTCATGACATACTATTTATGGTGTCTTCCAATTCTTGGGTGGACGACTCTGTTTGGCTCCATCTCTTTGAGTGCACTTTTACTGGAGCTACTGCTAAGTGGTATATCAAACTACCTCATGGCATCTTTCAAGATTTCAATACTCTCGCTATGGCATTCCAGAATCATTTCTAGTTGCTGGTTCATTATGAAACTGGGACACATCTCCTCACATCCTTGAAACAAGACCGGGCTACCAATATCTCGGACCACATTCATGAATGGAGACAGTGTCGTCATCTGATCAAGTTTGAAATTCCTGATCAACTTCTTACTCATTGGTTCACTACGTCTTTTGTCAATCAGATTGCAAAAGACATCGCCATGAGGGCATGTGTAACCGAGGAACAAGCCATCGCTCATGCCCAGTACCTTGATTTCGTGTACTCTCAATCAGGCATTTTGTACGACATCTTGACTGAAGCTCCATGTCCTGGGACGTCTAAAGTGTTGGCTACCCCATCAGTCGATGAAGTTATTGGTTTCGTATCTCAGACTTCACGTAAGTCTTCCAATGGGAAGCAGAAATAAAATTCTTCCAATAATTCTGCTTCTCATTCTACCCCAGATTCAGGTAAAACCGCAAAGGTCAATGCCATTTAGGCCAATCCTGTGGACAAGACTTCCAAAGGGAAAAAGAAGGGAAAAGGCAAGGCCAAATCTGATGCCCCAAAACTGAAATCGTCTAAACCTCATGCTGATGATGGTTCACAGCGAAAGCCAAAGTATCCCTGTCTGATTTGTGATGAGGACCATTACACTAAGTATTGTCCTAGACGATCCGAGGTTAGTCAACTACTCAAAGGCGCTAAGGGAAATCTGGCGGTCCCTAAATAACCTTTCCCATCTTAGCAGACCCAGATGGTTGAGCAACCTCCGCCATCTGCATTGTTTGGCTCTCAAGTTTTCATGATGAATGGTTCTGCACTCGTTTCCATCGCTACTTGGTCGAAGGATTATGCCGGATCATGCCAGGCAGCCAGGAAAGAGGTCGTTGATGGTCCTCCTCCTCCACCTGCCTCTAGTCCTCTTGAAATTGAAAGGCCGAGTGCTGAACCTATTATACAGCCACCTTCTAAAGGTTTTCTCTGAAAATATTCTTATAATCCTGACGCCTGTGCTGCTTAGCATGAAAATATTGTGAGGATTTAGCATAGGCACCTTCCGCGATGTCCGCGTTAGAAGTGCTCCAGAGTTTTCTGTCTCAACGGAAAGCGTTATTATCTGCGATTGGCGGGATTGACCTGCTGACCCTAACCTTCTCTCCTTCGATCTAGAGAATTTCGTCCCCCAACTTCCGCACTAGATTGCGCTTGTCATAAAAGTTGGTATCAATGGTCTCAACATCCATAGAGTCATAGTGGGTGAAGGTGCATCTACCTGCGTCATGTCATCTGCTTGTTGGAAGGCTATTGGCTCTCCAACCCTCAATTCGTCACCCAATTCCCTTGAGGCATTCAATGGAAGGGAATCAAAACCCTTGGGTGTTCTCGCTAGCTTTCCGATTACATTGTAAGGAAAGACAATCAACATTGAAGTGGAAGTCGTTGATGCCAAACTCAACTACAATCTTCTACTCTGTCGCAGTTGGACTCACACTATGCTGTGTGTTCCGTCCACCCTCTTTTGACTTCTGAAGTTTCCACATGAGGGAAAAATTATTACTGTTGATCAGTTGTCATTCTTTACCTCATCTTCTGAGAAGAACGTACCAAACATGGATCAAATTCCCAATCTCCCTGACAATATTGGGTCAGGTGTTTTCAAAGATATCGCTCTCATGGGTGTTTCTCCTCTTCTGCCACCAAATACCGTTAAAGTCAATATGGTCTCTTGGTCATATGACCCTTGGATCATCCCTTCACCTGAACAGGTTGATTTTTTTGGAGATTCAATGCCGCTCAGTCCAATCGAGATCAATTATTGTGAGCTTACAACTACATCTAATTCTCCCCCTCCTAAGGCTGCTCCTTTGAGCATGTCTCTCGACGTGTATTCTCAATCCCCCTAGCTCAGCGATGTGGATTTGCCCGATCCTTTGAAATAAGTGTTTCCATCCGACGAGACTATTATGGAAAAAATTTCTCTCGAGGATCTACCGTGGAGCGATGGGCATCATCATTCCTCTTTTATACCTTTCCTTGGGGCCATGTCTAACTGTCATGAGTGCTTCGCGTCCCAAGTTCCTTCTCTACCACTTCAGACACCCATTTTGACTCATGAAGTCTTTGCGGAAGGTAACTTGGGCAACATTACTCAAACGATGCCTATCAACATTTCTGTTAAATCGGGGATCGTCGAGAACATCCATGTGGGAGTCACTTGCTCTTCCGAGGAAGTCCAAGTGTACACTAGTCTCTTTCACAAATTCTGCAATGTTTTCGCCTAGTCTTACGAATAAATGCCTAGAATTGACCCCAATATTATGGTGCACGAGATTCCCACCTACTTAGGTGCGAAGCCTGTTCGCCAGCGTCTTTGTCCCGTGCATCCTTGAAAAGCCGCCGCTATCAAAGCTGAAGTTGAGAAACTTCTTAAAGTGGGTTTAATTTATTCGATTCCCCTGACTGAATGGGTTTCTAACATAGTTCCTGTGGATAAGAAACAAGGTGCCATTCGTGTTTGTGTTGATTATCATGATATCAATCGGGCCTATCCTAAGGATAACTATCCCACCCGGTTTATCGATCAGATCATTGATGATTGTGCGGGAGTGAAATATTCTCCCTTATGGACAGTTTTTCTTGCTATAACCAGATTAACATTCTCTCGTCAGATCAACACAAGACCTCTTTTATCTGTCCATGGGGAATGTTCGCGTATAGGAAACTCCCGTTAAACTTGAAGAATGCTGGGGCTATGTTCCAATGCACGATGTCCTATGCTTTTCATGATATTCAGCATATTGACCAACCATACCTAGATGACCTTCCAAATCATTCAACTGCATAGAAAAGACCACCCGGAAAATCTTCATCAAATCATTCTTTGTTGTAGATGCTACAATATTACGCTCAACTCGCATAGATGCGTCTTCTGCGTCGACTCCAGTAGACTCTTAGGGTTTATCATATCTAAATATGAAATTTGCCTTGAACCTCTTAAGGTTGAGGCTATTTTCAATCTCCCCTCCCCGTCCTCGTTACTCCAACTCCATAGTCTCTAAGGGAAAGCCAATTTCCTACGTCGTTTCATCCCAAAATACACTGAAGTATCCAAAGGATTTACACGAATTTTAAAGCAGGACACCCCTTTCCACTGGGATGAGATTGCTCAGTAGTCTTTTGATAGACTTAATACGTTGCTTGTCAACGCTCCGCTATTGCGTCCTCCAAATTACCATTGTGATTTCACTCTCTACCTAGCTGCCACCTTCAGTATGATCGCCATGGTATTGGTTCAAGATGGTGATGACGGTAACGAACATGTCATTTAATACCTGTCTCAGAACCTTCTCGACCCTGAAACACGTTACACACATGTCGAGGAGTTAGCGTTGTTTGCGGTCCAGGCCATCCAACGTTTTCGTCATTACATTATTTTACGCATGGTGACCATGATTTCTGATTGTAACCCCATGACTTATATTCTGTCACGGTAGTTGCTGGGGGGCGAATACTCGAAGTGGATCATCATCCTCCAAGAGTTTTATTTGGAGTTCACTACTGCCAAATCAAAGAAATCACTTGTTTTCGTTGATTTTATTTGTTCTCTCCCCACTGAATCTGCTCCTTCTTCCTCTGAAGATCACATTATAGAAGAAAATATCTTCCTGATTAGCACCCTCGATCCATGGTACGGTGATATCATCGTGTACCTCCAAATGTCTACTTTTAGGTCTGTGATAACGAAAGATTCCTGACGCCGCATTCGACATCAATCGCAACCTTATCGTATTGTTGGAGATACCCTTTATCATATTGGAGGCGATTTTGTACTTCGCCGATGTCTGACCCTCGAGGAAGTGGAGAAGGTTTTAAATGACTACCACAGTGGCGCCTGTGGTGCTCACATGTCTGGTTATGCCACTGCACAGAAGACCCTTCATGCTGGCTATTTCTGGACGCTTATTTTTAAAGATTGCATTGTTGCAATACGTAAATGCCATGCATGTCAGATTTGTCAATGCAAGATGCGTGCGCTACCTGTTCCAGTACACCCAATAATTATTGTTGGCCCTTTTTCCAAATGGGGCATTTATTTTATGACGTGTAACCCTCGTTCGGCTGGGGGGCATGCCTATATTATCGTTTCTGTTGATTATTTTATGAAATGGGTCGAAGAAATTCCTACACTGGTAGCGGACGGTAAGAAAACGACACAGTTCATATTCAATCACGTTATTTCTTGGTTTGGTGTCCCTCAAGCCATTGTCATCGATCATGGTTCTCATTTTTGGGATTATATGATGGCAGAGCTGACATCTAAGTTGGGTCTGCGTCACGATAGCTCAATGCCTTACTATCCTCAAGCTAATGGCCAAATTGAAGCTGTAAACAAGGTCCTTGTTACAATGCTTCAACGAACAATCAGGATCCACAAATCAAAATGGCATCTCATGTTGTTCTTAGCTCTATGGGCTTACCGAACATCGATCAAGAACGCAACCGGGTTTACCCCATTTCAATTGGTATACGGTTTGGAAGCCATGCTTCAGATTGAATGTGAAATCCCTTCACTGAAATTAGCCGTGGAATTATTTCCTGATACTTCGCCTAAAGAAGAACACCTCCTCTACTTAGAGAGTTTGGAAGAAACTCATCGCTTAGCTGCCTTGGTCATCGAAGCACAGAAGAAGCAAGTCAAAGCCCATTTTGACCAATCAGTTTCTCCTCATTCTTTCATCGAAGGTGATCTCGTTCTTCTATACGACCAAGCTCATGACAAGCTCGGGGCAGGAAAATTCCAACCCATGTGGCATGTGCACTACATTGTCAAACATGTGTTACAGAACGGGGCTTATGAGCTTATTGACTATGAATTTTTTCCTTATCGCAGCCCAGAAATGGGTTGTATCTGAAAAAATATTATGCTTGAATCATTCACGCATGATATGTGTACATAGGTGATTGTTTTTATTTTGTGTGAATGCTTTGGTTTGATGTGATTTGTGAGATTTTTTCTGCTTATTAGGTCTTGTTTGCTATGCAGATGTCTATTTCCCCTTATGTTAGTTTCACGGATGGTGCTTCTCGTAGTACCAGGAACTTGTCTTTGGCAGCCCGGGTAATTTATGATCCTATTGGTGAGTTCATTAACTTACAAGGTATTTGTCTAGGGCCAACTACAAAAAATGTCGTTGAATACAATGTAATTTTGGAACTATTAACCGAGGCGTTCAACCTCGGCATACGTGCATTGCTTTTCAAGTTGGATTCACAACTTCTTGTTCTTCAACTGAACGGTCATTATTTGGTTCGGAACCCATGCATTTTGAGATTGTATTTGCGTATTCGTTTACTTGAAAGACATTTTGATTTCATTACATATAAACATATACCAAGACGAATGAATACATTAATATATGCAATAGCTAACAATGTGCTAGATAGACATTTGCGCAATTTATAAAAACATCATCATATGCACGTAGACCCATGTAGAAAATAGATGTATATATATATATCGTTTGCTTGCAACCTGTGCATCATAAAACCCACAAAAAATAATATGTGTTTGTTTCAGTTACATCGTGAGACAACGTGTCTCTCAAAAATGTGCAAAAGTAAAGCCTAGGTGCCTAATCGGTGTGGTGCTCATGATAGCACGTCACCGCCCATACCAACCGCCTCAGAAAATAGTGGATATAGCTCGACAACGCTACAGTATGCCTCTGATAGGCCCAAGGCACATCATCTAAGTGATCATAGTCGGGGATACCATGGGCGATCCCCTCCAGATTCTGCACTATCTCCTCCTCACCACCCTCACCATGAGGATCGAAGTCGCGAGGGACCCGCCTCGCTACAGGCGAAATTCCTACAGGATGCTCTAGGCCAACATTTGCATACATATAAGGACAACTGTCAAAACATGCATATCTATCAAAAAATTATAAATTCATGAAAATAAAAAATGAGTCTTACTAAGTTCCTCGTCCCAATCCTCTCCCTCTGGGAGCGGGAGGTCTAGGTCTCCGGTGAAGTCTGTGCTAGCGTAGGGCCAATCCTCCATGACAATCAGTTGTCGTCGGAGCCAATCAAAAAATTATGGCCTCCAGGACATCTGCTAGACACCCCCTACTCTGGGCATTAGTGCCGCCCATCGGGCCATCTATGGTTCGGTAGGTGGTGGCTCCGGGACTATAACCTCCCTTTGCTATAATATGGGAAATCGTTCCAAGAAGAATGATAGTAGGATCGACCCATACCCAAACTGCTTGAGTTTAGTCTTCTTGCACTTCGTGAGCTGCCATTTGATATTGATGGTCACGGCCTCGGCCCAGTTGAAGATGGTCAAGTTCATACACTTTGAAGCAAGAAGAAGTTGTGTCTTTGTGGCCTCGTGTGGTTCCTACAATTCTGCAGCCCAGGTGATGGTGTGCAGCACTACCCTTAGTGCCAAATCAAGAACAGTTTGGATATCCACTTTGCCACTCCCTGATCCTTTTCGTGCCCCATGGAACACCCTGTCAGTGACCATTGCCCTGCTTTCTCCAGAATGGCAGGTACCAGTTAATATAGGGACTGCACCCCTACGTGACAACCCAGTGATGAAATACACATCTGAAACTTTGAGTTTGAGCTCTTGATCCCGAAGTACGAACTTTTCCTGATCTTCATCCCAAATGTTGATTAGATACTGAAGCAATTCGGGCTGAGCTCGGAGACATGGTGTCATAAAGAACTTCTTGAGCCCACAGTTCATGAGGGAATTCATATAATGTTCATTTCCCATTGCTTGTTCATCCTCTTCACTATGCCTCTCTCCTTCCACTCGATCACCATCTTTTTACATTTTGTACCTACCTGAAATGATCATAGGAACATTAGAAATCCCCTTGGGTGTTCAAATTTGCAATATATTGGTTGATTTTTCTTATATTTAATGTGGATTTTGGGTTGGCGGTTGGCGCTGCTGTTTGGCTAATAGTCGCACCAATTGGTGCAACCCTTGTGTAAAAATGGGTCGGTTGGCATGGGTCCATGCTCGAAACCCGTGCCAACTGCGATGCCATAAAAATTTGTAATCCTCCCCTAAGGGATCCTAAATGGCAGATAAGTGCCGTAAAATATAGCTTAAAAGAGGGCCAATGGAGTCAACTCTTACCTGAAACAGACAGAATCCGGATTGGTCCACTAGATTGTTCAAAATCATCGCCTGAAGATCACAAGAGAAATGGGTCACTATTTCTCTGCAAAGAGGTAAAAGTGAAAAGTAAATATTTTTTACCATTTATGGTTACACACGTCTTTTTGTGCAGTGACAGGTTTTTGGAATGGATATGATGAAGAAACGAGTTGTATTTTATACTTTTTTGAACTCAGTAAAAACACAAAAAAGTCACTACTGGAGTCACCTTTCAGCTCTTTTCTGACTCTCTAAAATTGAAAAGATCTCTAGGTCACTTGTCATTTTGAACTCGTTAAATTGGCTACGAAACAATATCTACCCAGTATATGTTTACCCCTTTTTCGAGCTGGGATAGATTACTTATGAAAAAGGAATACCTTAGCTGATCGCGACTAAGAGGTTCTCTCAAACATAATTTTCTACCTTTTCAGATTTGAGGGACTATTTACAAAAAGGGACTGCTAGAGTTTTTTTTCCTCCTTCTTTTCAAACTCTCTAAATATGAAAATATGCTGAGTTCTTCCTTTGTTAGACTCATTAAAAACTGATGACATCGCACTCCGTCATCATGATGTTACTCGAGTTCCTCCTTCCTAGGGCTCGTAAAATGTACTAGGTTGGATTTTTACGAAGGACAAACTTACATCGCAAGCACATGCTATCCCCTTCAATATTGTTTTAAAAAATAATTGGGGTACTCGACAGAAATGGTGGGGGAAAATGGAACCAAGATTGTAGTCATGTTGGCAGTATGTCCCTCTTGAACATGGCACTTGTCTACACTCGTGTCGGGTTGGGGACATCTCATCTCGTTATCGGCTTGCCTCCATGGGTTTGGGTAATCTCTTTTGACCGCTCATCTGCTCTTTGCCATGTCACCATGACCTTAGATCCCTTGATGTCAAATATTTCCAAATCTAGTGTCGTGCTGCCGATATGTTCAAGAGAAGTTTGCCTCTGTAGTTTTCAACCTCCCTATGATTATCTGTTGGTCTTGATTCAAAAACATCATATTCCTTTGTCTCATGTCAATGATGTGGGAAACATTATGGCCCACCTTCGATCAGGGTCCCTTCCTGTTGACTCTAGCTCATTATTCAGAAAGTTGATCTAGGGACTCCCTACGGGTACCTTGGAGCCTGCATACCTCAATGGCAGGTTCTTCACACACGACATAAGGTCCACATCATTGGCCTTCGATCAATTGACTCTGACGTCAGATCACTTTTCACATGCCATGGATTGTACCTTTTGTACCTTGAGATCCATTGTCGTTATTGGTGGTTTCTCTCAAATCTGTTAACAACTTTCATCATTGGCTGGTAATCAAACGATGTTCTTGCATGTTCAACTTCAGCTCACATATTCGCATGCTTGAATTTGTAGTATGTTCGGGTCGAGATGGAGTGCAAGACCCTCGGTTTTTTCTTATGAAATCCAGGCTACAGGTTCTTTGTGGATTATTATGACTTTTTGTATGAATCCTTTGATTGGATGGCTGCAACCATACTTGAGTCTATTTATTGATCCCTACTACTAGATGGCTGTGTCCATACCTCAGATCTCATTGTTTATATACTCTATTATGGATGGATACGCCCATGCCACATGTCATATATCAGACGTATCAGTTGTATTCGTACTTGCAGGTTTTCTGACAGCAGTGCTTTTGTCGAACGTGTTCTCATAAATAATTTCACCTCTCCCTCTCTCTCGGACCTCATGCTTTAGGGGGCATCTGTTACATAGAATTTTGTCACCGTCCCTACAATCCCTCACCCCACATGTTGGAGGGTCTTTCCCATGACCTATGAGGAGTGTAAAACTCTACAAATACCTTCTTTGCATCCTTCTGCATAAGGACATGATTCTTCCTGTTTAAAATTTCCTCAGAAACCACTCAAAAACATATGTTTTGGCATTAGCGCGGTTACCCAGTTCACCCCTCATGCCAATGGGGAAGATTTTCACTAGGGGCCATGCCAGCTGGCACTCTGTCCCTATGTTGAGCCCGTGCCAGCATTTTTTGGAATGTTTTTTAACAAATTGGAGGCAGAAGTTTCCTTTAACCACCTGAGGAATGACTCATTTCAAGTGGTTAAACTTGATCAGCCACAAATATCTTCCTTTAGGAAATGGTTTATGGAACATTCTTAGAGGATAGGACTCCCCCCATGATTATAGGGATCCTAACCTCTCCTTCTCCCTCTATATAAACAAGCCTTCTCCCTTTACAAAAGCTAGCTAAACATATAGCCAAGAAGCTGAACTTGGAGAAGAGACATTATAGCTGAGTAATAATTATAGAGACGGTCGAACCAAGGAGGATCCTATAGAGAGAGCCCCATCTAAATTCCCGATGAGATGTTAGATGATCCAAAATAAATTTTATCATAGGTTATAATGTTTGAATAAAATAATTATTAATTTAAGATATTAAATTAATAATTATTATTCTAGAATATTTAATAAATCTTTGAGATATTTAGAAATAGAAATTTGTTATTAAAAAATAGGACTCTAGAAAAGACTCGTTTCCTAGGCTATAAGTTAGGAGTAAGGTTAGTAGAATATTTAGAAGCTCATTTAATGTAATTGTGTTTTTGTGATTAATAAAATTATGTGTCTGAGGACACTTTGGCCATTATTGTGGTATTAGAGCCATAGTAATGCTATGAGTAGGATATTCCAGCTCTACTAGTTCTTGGAAAACTCAACTCCGTTGCATTGATCAGCAAAAGAAATTGGTATGCAATCAATTAATTTTTTTATTTTCAGAAAAAGAAATTTAATTGTGCTTTATTTCTAGATTTTTTAAATCTGAATTACGATACATGCCGGAGAATTCATGGTATGCCCATCTACCGATATTTGAAACAAGGTGAAGCTTTGTTTCTGCTGTTTCAAATTGTTGAGAGGTGATTGTGTTGATAAGAGTGCTGTAGCAAAGCGTGTCTTTTCTCCATTGGCTTGATTCTAGTACGTGGGTTTTTGGCTTGTCTAATTGTTGTTTTCTCGAATGCGCTTCTCGATTTGAACCATATTTTCCAAGAATTAGTTTCAAAGAAGATATTCCAAGTTGATGTTGTATTAGTTATATCTATACACCCCTTGAAGATCGTCGGAATAATGGTAGAAGAAAACAAAGCAGCCTCTACATCTCGTGGGGAGTGTGTGAGAAAAGAACAGAGAATGTGAACAAGCGCAGATAACCTCTCTAGATTTTTCATTCTAGGCCAGCGTAATACCATTGTGCAGCGTTTGAGTAAGTTAAAGAAGCGTTGAATAGCAGCGTTGAATGTTTTTTTTGTTGTTTTTTAATGTTGAAAGAAATTTTTAAAGACCAGCAGTGAAGACCAACGTTTTAACCAGCGTTTTAATGAGTCAGATTACTTCTTCAGCATTCAAACCAACGTTTGCAGTTAGCATTTTCAATGTTTGTAGTATTTCACCACATCAGCGTTCGAGTTGAATATTGAAATCCCAAGAACAAGAACAGAAAACGGCCTTGGGCATGCTCTCATAGCTCAAGATATATTTCCATATTTCCATACTAATTTCTTCCTAGGTGCTGAATGAAGTTCTTTAGCACTCAGAACGAATTGAATTGAAAATCATAATTCTTTTAGCATAAGTGAAGACGATAGTATTGATTCAAAGGCTCGATTCACAAATCTGATTGCGGCGTTTTGTTCGACTTTCGTGTGGAATATCTTGGCTTTCAAAAAAGGGGTAACGATATTGCCATTCTAAAATTCACTCTGAAATGTTGGGTTTCTGCACTGACCAGCTTGTAGTCTTTGTTTCTCTCTAGTTTTGGCTTTTGTTTTTGTCTTGCGCATTCGGCCATTAATGTTGGCAAAATTAAAAAGTGGACATGTAAAAGAGTTATTAAAGAATTTTCTTTTGTAATGGAGTGATAATATATATATATATATATATATATATATATATATATATATATATATATTTTTTTTTTTTTTTTATTTTTTTTTTATTTTTTTTATTTTTTTTATTTTTTTATGTAATGTTATTTGGAGAGATAAGGAAATTCTTTGTTTTTGAAAATAAGGGAGTGGCAGATTTGGAGGAATTTGGAGAAATAAGTAGAATTTTTTTAGAGCATTGTACTATTTTGTAATTGGAGTAATAAGGGTATTGTATTTTTTTGGAGTAATAAGGATATTTTTGTTTTGTAATTTGTTTCTAGGGTGATATTGTAACTCAAAGTAATTTTACTTTGAGGGGGGGTAACTTTTATTTTACCAGATTGTGCAAGCGCATCATTGTAAAAGTCAAATTTTGAAAGTTGCCTTGTAAATATTTGAGAAATTGACTAGAGCCAAGAGCAAAGCTCAGTCAATTTTCTCCTGTTTCAATGACTATTAGAGGGTCAAGGCCAAGCCCCAATAGTTCATTTTTTTGAGTCATGTGTTGCTATTGTGTTGCGCATCTTGATATTTTTTGGAGCTTGATTCATGGTGTGAAGTTTTAAACACTAAATGTCTAAGTTGATTAATTTCTTTTCTGATTTCGACAAAATTGAAGGCTCAAAATCTTACAAAACATGGCAACGCCTCATCGAAAGCACTCTCGTTTATAATGAACTATCGCATGATATTTGTGATGGAGATGTAAAGCCAAATAAACCTACAGATGCAGCTACACTAGCAAAATGGGAAGTTAAAAATGCCAAAGCATTAGCTCTCATTAAATCTTCAGTCAATGATGAAATATATGTCTATATCGAAAACGATAAAGATGCATGGTATGCTTTGAGAACTTTTAAAGAGTTTTTTTATACTCAGCCTCAATCAAAAAGATTTGACCTACAATTAAAATTGCTGCATCAAAAATTGACTGAAGAAGGAGATATTCTTGAATACATCTCCAGACTTAAGAATATTAAGCAGGAAATTGTTAATGCTAGTTTTCAAGCAGTAGATGATAGTTTTATGGTCACAATTTTAATTTCTGGCTTCCTTCTTCCTACACACATTTTTTGGAAACTCTACAAATAAATGAAAAGTTAGAAAAGCTAAAGTTTGATGAGCTCTGTGAAATGTTGACTCAACATGATAAAAATTTTGGGAAGAAAAAGAAAGTTGGTGAAGATGTTTTTCTCACAGAGGCTAGTACTAGCAACTCCTCAGCTGACAATTCCAGAAACAAAGGAAAAGGTAATTTTAATCAAAATAAAGTAGCACAAGGTCGTGGTCGCGATCAACATAGAGGAAAAAACTCCAACAGAGGCTCCAATTAAGGTAGAAACAATTCTCAAGGTAGAGGCAACAATAAAAACAGAGGATATCAGCAAGGCATGAGACAAAATCTAGGGAGAGGACAATCTCAAAATAGAGGACAAAGCAGAGGTCGAGGACAGTATCAAGGCAGAGGACAGTCTCAAGGAAGAGGCACCGATTTGAGTCAAATTGTTTGCAGGCGATGTAATAGAGTTGGTAATTATGCTTCAGATTGTCGCACATCTATCAATAAAATTTCTAAATTTCAACAGCCTTCAGCAAAATTTGAAAATGATCAAGATCAAGATGATAATGAATCAGAATATGTCTTCACTTCTTCACCAGCAATCCAAATTTCCTCCTATATTAAGAGTGATTATGAAGATGCTTGGACTTTGGATTTAGGAGCGACTCAGCACATGACCTGTAGATGAGATTTATTTTGGAATTTTCAAGAGTGCCATATTAATTCCATATTTCTAGTAGATGATACAAAACATACGCCTTATGGAAAAGGTGCAGTCAAAGTTTTTCTCCCTGAAATTGGAGAAAAATTGATTTCCAATGTGTGGTATGTACCCACCTTTAAGAAAAATTTGTTGTCTTTGGTCATGATTCGACAAGCAGGACATCAAACAATTATGGAAGATGGCTTAGTTAAGATTAATTAAGTCAAACAGAACTTCCAAACAGTGATGACATGATATGAAGACGGAAAACTCTTAAGGATGAAAGGGACAGTTATTCCAAGGCATTCTGATTTTGCAGGGGCAGTTACTACAGGAATTTCACCTATAATATTATGGCATGTAAGATATGGACATTTGAATTTTGATAGTCTTTCTCAATTGCAGAAAAAAGGGATGGTTAAATGACTTCCAACTTTCAAAAAGGAAAATGCTAAATGTGAAGCCTGCATTTATGGAAAACAGAGTCGAGAAAGTTTTCCAACAAGTACTTGGCGCGCAAACAGGCTGCTGCAACTAGTTCACAGTGATGTGTGTGGTCCACTACAAACTTCATTAGGTGGTTGCAAATATTTCTTTCTATTTATTGATGATTTCAGCAGAATGACTTTGGTTTACTTCTTGAAAAACAAGTCAGAAGCATTTGATAAGTTTAAAATTTTCTGACAACTTATTGAAAATGAGGTCAAAGAAAAGATAGGTGCTCTCAGGATAGATGATGGGGGAGAATTCAACTCAAATGAATTCAAAACTTATTTTAGTGAAAATGGCATCAGAAGGCATCTTACAAATGTTTACACTCCACAGCAAAATGGAGTCATAGAAAGGATGAATCTCACATTACTAGGCATGGAGAGATCCATGTTAACTTTCAAAGGATTAAGTCCAACATATTGGGTAGAAGCAATCCATACAACTGTGTATCTAAGAAACAGATTTCCAACTGCTTCTTTAGAAGGAATCACCCCTTATGAAGCTTGGTTTGGTTTCAAACCTAAAGTTAAACATCTTCAAGTTTTTGGATCCATCTGTTATGCCTTAGTTCCCAAAGAAAAGCGAACTAAGCTTGAATCAGGAAGTTTGAAATGCACAATGATTGGCTATTCAGATGAAAATAAAGGGTATCATCTTTTGACAAATGGAAAATTTATTGTGAGGAGGGATGCCATTTTTGATGAAATAAAGATTAAGAGTGTTGAAGAAATCGAAAATCTTCTTCACAAGTTAGAAACTAGAGGCAACAAAAGGAAAGGAAATATGCAAAGTCAACCAACTTCACCTAATTGGTATGAACTTGATTTTCCTTCCTCTGAAGATGAGTCATCAAGTCCATCTACTTCAACAAAATCATCTGGGTCTTCTAGCAGTTCATCAGCGTCTCCAAGTAGCAGCAGTTCTTCTGACAGTGATTCTCCACATTCACCACCTGAATGACGAACATCAATTTACATTAATCCCCTTTACAATGATGGGGACTTCTCAAAACCTCAAACAAGTGAGCAACAAATTCCAAAATGGGCAGTTCAACTATGGAAAGATGTAAAGCCCGATGAACAAAATAAAACAGGAACAAGACAGAAACACAAAAGTGAAGCAACTTTCACCTTGCTAGCACATGATTTTACTGAACCTTCCACATACAAAGAAGCAATCAAACATAAATAATGGCAACAAACCATGATTGATGAATATAGAGCAGTAATTGATAACCACACTTGGAAACTGGTTGATTATCCTCCAAATGTTAAACCCATAGGATGCAAATGGGTTTACAGAGTTAAGTACAACCAAAATGGCGAACTTGACAAGTATAAAGCAAGATTTGTTGCTAAAGGTTTTGCACAACAGGAAGGCATTGATTATGAAGAAACTTTTGCACCTATAGCTAAATGGGACACCATCAGATTAACACTTGCATTGGCTGCTCAGAAAGGGTGGACAGTTCATCAAATGGATGTCAAAAGCACTTTTCTCAATGGGGACTTACAGGAATATGTATATATGACACAACCACCAGGGCTTGAAGTTGAAGGGCAAGAACATAAAGTCTGCAAATTAATCAAGGCTTTATATGGATTAAAACAAGCTCCCCGTGCTTGGTATGAAAAAATGGATGAATACCTTCGCAAAGTTGGTTTTCATCGCAGTGAATCTAATGATACCTTGTATGTACACCAAAAAGGTAAAAATATGGTGATTCTCATTATGTATGTCGATGATTTGATCATCACAAGAAACAATGATGATCACATTGAACAAGTGAAAAAGGAGTTACATGCAGGTTTTAAGATGACAGATTTGGGACTACTTCACTACTATCTTGGAGTTGAAGTATTCCAACGTCCACATCAGATCTTCATTTCCCAGAGTAAATATGCAGCAAAAATTCTTCAGTGATTTGGAATGCAGGATTTTAAGCCTTTCCTTACCCCTATGGAACAAAACTTAAAACTTTCAAAATTTGAAGGGGGGGAAAAAGTGGACAGCACGATTTACAGACAGTTGATTGGAAGCTTGATTTATTTTACAACCACTCGTCCCGATCTATCTTATGTAGTTACTATTCTTTCACATTTTATGCAGGAACCAATAGAGATCCACTGGAATGCAACCAAAAGAGTTCTTCGATATATCCAAGGAACAAAATATTTTGGTCTTCTTTACAAAAAGACTAAAATTTTTGTACTTGGTGGATTTTCAGATGCCAACTTTGCTGGCAGTATTGATGACAGGGCATCAACCTCAGGTTACTTAATGAACATGGGGTCAGCTGTAGTTTCCTGCAGTTGCAAGAAGAAAACTACAGTGGCCACTTCTTTAGAAGAAGCAGAGTACATTTCAGCATGGGAAGCAGCATGTGAGATTTTTTGGTTACGTCGAGTTTTACAGGACTTGGGAATTCCTCCAGCGGAAGCTACTTCGTTATTCATCAACAATCAATCAGCAATAAAGCTTGCCAGGAATCCAATTTTCCATTCAAAGACAAAGCATGTGGACACCAAGTATCATCATATCAGATCTCTCATTGCAAAGGAGGTCATCAAGCCAGTGTTTTTCCCTTCAAAAGATCAGACCTCCGACATTTTCACGAAACCTTTTGGCAGAATAAAATTTACTAAGTTTAGGGATGAACTTGGTATTTGTTGTAATGTATATTTGGATCATAGGGGGGAATGTTAGATGATGCAAAATAAATTTTATCATAGGTTATAATGTTTGAATAAAATAATCATTAATTTAAGATATTAAATTAATAATTATTATTCTAGAATATTTAATAAATCTTTGAGATATTTAGAAATAGAAATTTGTTATTAAAAAATAGAACTCTAGAAAAGAGTATTTTCCTAGGCTCTAAGTTAGGAGTAAAGTTAGTAGAATAGTTAGAATCTCATTTAATGTAATTGGACACTTGTTATTTAATAAGTGATCCAAAATTAGTGGAAGTTAGGACATTGAGCTTATAAATAGCTCATTGCAAGAGTGATTGTGTTGTTCGGGTGTAAACTCTTGCATAATTCCAATGTAATTGTTTTTTTGTGATTAATAAAATTATGTGTCCGAGGACACTTTGTCCATTATGAGATTTTTGAGACGTGCTCTGCTAGAACCATGCTGGAGGAGATCGCAACATCGAAGCCTGGTTGTACTCTTCCTTCTTTAAATTAATATACTTGACTATGATATTGTTCCCATCTATGTGTTATGTTTATTTAACACATTTGATTTAGTCTTCTTCGACTGACTGATAGTTAGGAATGCGAAGTAGTATGTTGTGTATTGCCTTTGTTTCTTGTGCATGTGTAGGTATCTGGGCATGAGGACGAGAGGATCATGATTTGTCGAATCAGGAGTAGGAGGCAGGCATTCTTCCGGACAACAGAACAGCGTAGGACCTACGGTAAGTGATCTGCCAAGTCTTTGTCCATTCTTAACTAGGAATTTATTTCATAGTGTGTCTCGTTTGTGGCTAGACCCACTCTAGGGCTAGTGGGATAGGCTCTATCTGCAGAGGGGATTTACCTCACCAACACCATCGGGGATCTAGAGAGGTTAGAGATCCATGCTGTGGGTGCAGGGGTGCTGCAGATCCCGAGAAACCAGGCACTCCACAACATCAATGGAGGGTAGATGATGCTCATGGATAGTGCGTTTAGTGGGACCTAATATGGGCGGGCCTAGATGATGATGTCGTCATTGAATCGATAGTTGTCGCTATGCAAGTGACAAGTGAACCATGACTGTGCATATGGTACATTTTTGTGCTCTCTCTTCTTTGAGAAGATCTTGACACTTAGACCTTGCATAAAAATCCATGATGGGGGCCCTAGAGAGCCTAGAATGCATCAGTGGCGGTGAATACTATGCAAAGGAGGAGGTGGGGCAGTTGGACGGGTGTTCCGACCTGAGTTCTTTGCTCATTGGGATTAGATGACATTATACATAGATGACTATCCCTATAGTGGGATGAGTTATCGTGGGGACCCGGATTTGCTACTGCCACCTGGTCGAGTATGGGGGCCCAATGGTAAGTGAAAAATTGCTAATATTTTATGTGCATTGTAAAGTTTCAGAATATTTTATATGGTACTGATTCTTCTAATTTTGGTATGCAGATAAAACATCGATAAAACCGGCCGGGTATATGGGACGAACTGCAGTATCAGGAACTATTGGACCTAGTGGATTGAGAGTGCCACAAAATGAGGATGCAATAGCCCCCCTGGAGGAAATCCATCATAGATGTGAGAGGCTTCTGACTGGTGTTTCAGAGTGCGGCTGGTAAGACTTGGACGACCAATACATAGAGCCATGCATTGGTCTACCCTTGGAGTGGCGAGGGGCATGCAGTGCATGGCGACGGCCAGGTAGGGGATGCGTGATCTACAAGCTGCAGGAGCAGAGCCATTAGCTCGGGATCCTTCATGTAGTGGTTAGTGTGAAGGGGCAGGTGGTGCCCCCAGTTTTTAGTTTTTGTAACATGTGATGGGCATGTCATATGTATCAGAGTTGATGGAATCTAAAAAATGTTATACGACACATATTATGGATAAGCATCGTTTTGATGGTTTTATGTTATTGTATTGTCTTAAATGCATGTACTAAATTCCAGTCTAGAATATTGTTTGAAATGCTATCTACATAGTGATTTTGTGCTCTAAGTACATGAATGAATGTAATTATTTCAAATTCACACATCAAGAGCTTTTCTCGTAGATCTCTTCTAAAAAGGATAGGATTATTCATATGATATACACCATTCAATTGCATGACAAGATGCAGGGAATCTAAATGAACATGAAGGTGGAGGATGCGATGTGAAAGGGCATCGGCTCACAAACCTCATACTGCATCATATTTGGCCTGATTATTGGTAGCAGTACCAATGCATACACTGTTTGAGAGAACAAGAAAATGCAAGGGGGTAAAGATGGCCCAAACTGCCGAGGATAGATTCTGAGAGTAGCAAGTTGCACCATCAACATAAATGATATAAGGTGTGGAAGAGAGGTCCATCTAAAAGGTGCCACAAGATAATAAATGGGATGATGATGAAAAATTCTGGAAACCTTAGCGCAAAGTAGAAATAGAACAAACACTGCGAGAGGGAGTGATCTAGGTAAGATGTATACTACTCACACACCGACGGTTAGGTAGTATGTGGGAGCTATTGGAGATGTAGCTTGTGCTCAAGCCGCGAAAGTCACCATAGACACGGATGGTGCCATCCCGCTTATGGGCGGGAAAGATGAAGTTAGGGGTGGACAAGGCTTCCATGATGTCAGCATCACAATAGAAGATGGAGTGACTGGAGGAAGGGAGACCACATGACGTAGTGAAGCTACCTAAATCATCATCATGAGAATAAAGGTTTACATGTGCATCATCATAGGGGATAACGGAAGAACAAGCAGATAAGGGATCTACCAATGTTGAGCCCATGGTGATCGCTGAAGGAAGGTCGAGCAAAACAGAAGGGGAAGTATCAAAGAGAGCTTCCACCGAAGGTCTCATGAATGATGATAGGTAGAGGATGGTGGCCATAGTCTCTGTCATCTCAACATCGGGAGGGGGAATGTCAATGGGAGCGGGTAAATCCTCAAGCTGGCCCAAAGCATACTGCGCAAGAACTAGAGAGGCGGGCTGGTTCTGTTCAATCGCGTACTCCCGAACTACCTCGAAAGAGGCGCGGTAATGCGTGAGGCGGGAAAAGTGGTGGAAATAATGGCCATGGAGATCACACAAAGCACAGTTTTGGTTGGTGTGAATATTCTTAGGGTTATTGGATGTAGTCGAGGAAGAAATAGAGGCTTCAAGTACCGTAGACTCAGGGAACACAACATTAATCATGGGCTTGATACGGGGCAACTCAGGACAAGTGTGGGTGGCATGACCGATGACATCACGCAAAGCACAAGGCTTTGGAGGTGGAGGAGGAGCAGGTTCAGTCAGGGTAGCCTTGTCTTTAGATGCCTTTGTGCTAGCTTTTCCCCCGTTACGCGAAGCTGTCATAGGAGGAGGAGGTTCCTGTTGAGGTGGCTGAGGCACAGTAGCAATGAGTGGGGTCATTGGGACCGGTTGAACCAGGGTCAAAGAAAGATAAGGTTTGGGTTGACCAAGCGAGGTAGCAGCTGGGGGATCAAGGTAACAGATGGGAATTCTTAAGGTCAAGTTAGGAAGAGATAGGGTACCTATGATAGGTACCGAGAACACTCCAGGAGGGGGAGCTAGGAACGGTACCTGACCAGAGGGGTAATGGCCAAGTGAGATGGATTCGAGATGGTTAAGGCCTGGAGGAACCATTCTAGGATGGTAGAGAGGCTCATGGATACTAGCTGTAGGTGAAGGGCCAGGAGGAGGAGGTCTAGAAGGCTGAATCGAAGGGCTAGAAGTAGGCTGCGGAGGGTGAGGCTGCTGACTAGCCGAAGCAGGCCGCTTGAGGGAAGCCTGAGATGATTGCATCATGCAAAATTTTTTTGAGCTGGGATCAGAGACAGGAGGAGGAAGACTAGGGAATGTACCAAGCAAAGAGGAACATTTGTAGACTCTGGGTGAGACACTGGTCAAGGGATCGACGGTTTGCTTATTGGCCACTGAAGATATGATGGACTTAGGGGGGTCTGAGACTTCGGTTTGTAATATGTCAACTGGTCAATGGTGACTATATTTCCATTATGGGGAAAGTAAATATTGCGGTGGACCGCAGATGGTACAATAGACATCGCATAGGTGTAGTTACGACCAGATAGAATGTTGTAATACAAGGCAGCGTAAATGACTTCTATGTCAATGTAAATAGTCTTGCTCGCAAGAGTAATAGGACAATTGCGGAATAGGCCAATGGGCTGGGAGGCGTGGCCATCCCATGCTTGAAGAGTGATTATGGAAGGGGCCAACTCAGGTGATCCTAGTTGTTTCCAAACTGAAGCGGACATCACATAGGTGGATGCCCCCTCATCAATGATACACCGGGAAATGTTGGCATTCCGGATTTTGACTAGGTTTTGGAAGGTGACGAAAGAAAGAAGAGGAGGATGTTATGACCGGTCAACATCGAAGACGATTAATTGATCATCTGAAGGATCTACAATGCCCATGGCAGATAGTAGAGATTTTCATTGTGAAGGGCATGACTGGAGGAGTTCCAGCATTGAGATGGCCACAGGAGATTGCGCCAAATTATCTACTATACTATATGAATGGGTAGCTTTGCCAGAAGAAAAATTTTGGAATAATTCTCTCTTAGGGATCTTGGTATGAACCTCTACCTTAGGTTGAGGGATCTGCAAATGAAAATTAGGTGTCGAAAGAGGCTTTGTAGAACCTGAAGAAGGGGGCTCGGGGACAGATGTAGCGAAAGGCTTGTTGTACTGATGGGACCGAGTCTGAAGGTTGATATCTATGGTTATAGGTTGGTCAAAGTTCATCATGAGAATCTGGTAATAAGAGGTACAAAATGGAGGAGTTTTAGTGGCCGCCTGACTTTCAGGTGGTTTGGTAGCCACGAATCCTTGCTGAGGGAAAGGATTAGTAAACACAGTCGGCTGAATAGGTGTAGCACTAGGAGGGATGGAAGGGGAGGCTTTCTATCCTCGAAATGTTGCTTTAGTCTCCCACATCTTCCGCATCTATGGTTAAATAGGAAAATTGTGCGTGTAATGACCATAAACACCACAACAAGAATGAGGCTTATTCATGCGAACATGTTTGTCCTGCTTGGGCTGAGTGCCCTGTTGCTGGTTAGCAATGTTAGGTGCATTATTTTGAGGATTAGGTCCATGATTATTGAGGGAAGATTGATTTTGAGTGCCTTTCCTTTTCTTTTTGGAAGGAGGAGGATTAGTGATGTCCTGTTGTGCATACACCTACCCCTGAGGGGGTAGTGGCTGTCATTGTAGGGGTTGAGAAGGCAAGGGTGGCGGAGGTGCTAATGCTAGAGGATCTGGAGCACCAGGCTATAGATACGAATAATAAGGAGGTTGGGTAGCATTGTCATAAACAAGAGGTTGGGAAAAAGGAGGAGGCATGCCATATCCTAGATACATGCTACCGGGAGGGGGAAAAGTGCAAGAGGTGTTGGCCCCTCCCTGCGGAAATCCATAGCCCATGGGAGGCTAAGCGTATGGATGAGAGAGAGCTCCAATGATACCGTCAGTGGCATGAGATGCCCCCAGTGCATTGGTACTACCAGGTCTAGGAAGATCAAGTAGAACAATATAAACATAACCCGATTGAGCATAGATCAGGTCATATTTTAACGTAATTTGGAGAGTGGCTTCTTTGGTTTGAAGGAAATGTGATGCGACATATTTTCTTATAGCAGGCAAAAGGGATCTAAGAAACCAATCCATGTAGACATGATCTTCGAAGGTAGGGGCTTGAGATAGGTTCTTTCTTCTCTGCCATTCCTAGACATGATCGGATAGGCGGGCCACAGATGATTGACGGAAAGAAGTCAAAAGTTTGGTAATAGTGTCATAATGAAGGGGAAGATGGAAATAAGACATAAAAGCCCAGGCAAGAGTCAAAAGGGTGGTACGAGAGGATGAGGCTTGATCAACATACCACTTAGAAGCTTTGCTAGTAAGCGTATGTTGGAACTACAAAATACAGACAGAGTCATTAGTGATGGAGTTAGAAGAACACCACATGTGTAAAGATCGATCATGATTTGTAGGATCTTCTCCAGAAAGGCCTTCAAACTTGGGGATGTTAGAAGGGAGCTTGGTCGGCATAGCAAGACAACTAGTGTCATGGTGTATAGGGTCATTGATCAACTGGTTAAAATCAAGAAGACTGAGGCTTGCCATATAGGGGAGCTAGGGAGCAGCCGAGGTAGTTCATGTTGCGGTCCCACTAGCGGTATTCCCAGCATTAGGGCCGGGGCTACCACCAGCATTAGGTCCTGAACCAGACATGGTGAAGGTGACATGGGGAGAACTTGGGGCAGAGATAGAAGGGGAACCCAATGAACCAGAAGAGGAGTCAAAGTGCGGACTCGATGGAGGACTAACTTGAATCCTATGCGGAGGAGTAAGTCTTTGTACCGGAATCTGAGGATGAAGGCCAAGAAGTCTTTGGGATAAATGCCTTGGTGGCGCAATGGTGAAGGCACAAACACGACACAAAGGGAAGAGAGACCAACAAGGGTGAAGAGGTGCAGGATCAACTGATTACAATGTTGAAACAAGGGCAAAGAGGTGCAGGATCAATTGATTTCTATGTTAAAGTCTTTGCTTGGCGGTGTTAACCAAGCTCTTCTTCACTTAGGGTGTGTGTGTTAAGTGTGTAAATTTTAATTTTTAAACCCAAACATTTGTAGAGAAAAAGAAATAGTGTGTTTTATAACTGTAAATAAACCTGCAGATAATAGTATATGAAACTGAAATAACAGAAAATAAATAGCTAATAATACAATAATCTAAACCCAAGGAGGCGGACCTCTCAAAAATTAGTTTATAGTTGGGAAAAAAATCTAGTCCAAACATTCCAAAATAGCCAATAGATATAAGGTCGGGAGGGACAGGGATCTAAGGGTCAGATCTGCTGGAAATAGGTGCAGAAAACAACAAAAAATCAGAGGAAAAATTGGTGTAAATGAGGTGGCGAAAGACTATAAATTGGAGGGAAGAAGAGGGGACCCTAGAGTAAAACCAAAAAAAAACTAAAATGAGGTTACTTGGATGGATAAATAGCCAATCTGAAGTGGATCTGAAGATAAGGTATCAGATCAGAAAAATGGCTGAGCACTCTCAAATTTCAGACAACCTGTAGCAGCTAAAACTCTTCCACAAAAGGTGGAGGGTACTGAAGCCCTAGAGGGATAGGTTTCCACTTATATGAGTAAAATAGAACAATTATAGGTCCAAAATGGGCGGAGATGGAGGTTAGACAACCCTGAAAAGAGGCCCAGATAAACCCAGAAATATTTTAGAAAAACTCCCGCAAAAAGTCCAGGTCACAGTTTTTGACCTAATTTCTATAGAGGTCGCAGGTTTAGGCCTGTTTTCTATGTCCTGGAGGTTTATGTCACAATTTTTGGCCCAAAAAGTGTGACCTACACTTCTGGCACCCTCGGGAACAGGTTTCAAAAGAATGTGTCGTCTCAGCTGCGGCCGATGCCTGTCACCTGCACAAAAGGTCTGAAAACACATGGAAGTTAGAATTTTCAATGTTTTAGGGTTTTATAGGTTAAAAAAAACATCAATAAAAGACAAATAAGAAGTTTAAGATAAATCCTATGGTTTTAAGCAGCTGGATATGCAGGGATATGAAAAAACGATAGTGGTCGTAATCGTAAACCTGTGTGGAGTCGCCAATTGTTAGTATGAATATTAGTCGCAAGTGTATGAAAAAGGCTCACTTTAGCCCCACATAAAAAACAACCCTAACAACAAATATGGTTGCCAATATATTTAGATCTGAAATTAGTTGACCAAGATAATTTTTGCAAAATCTAGATCTATGCATTAAAAGACATTAAGTAGTAAATAAAAACAAGAGTTGCTCCATGCATCCAATGGAGAAGACAAGAATATGGTTAAAGAGTTTTGCATTTATGGCACTTGGGAGGAGAACATAGAAGGATGTTACGAGTCCTATTCAATGGGATGGGTTCTTGTAAGTCCTCACTAATTCAGATCTAAAATCCCTCTCTCTTGGTGGTGTAGAAAACCCAGACCAAAATGGAACTCAAAGGGAGCTTAGAAGAAAAATGATAGCAAAATATGACAATGATGGTGGATCAAAGTCAAACCAAAAGTATAGATCCAAAGTGATCTTTAGGCAACAAAAGGTAGTGAGTGAATGGAAAAACCATTCTATTTATAACAAAATATTGAGTTAGTCTAGATGTCAGTGCATAATTAAAATATTATTAACCATTTCTAGATCCAACTTTTATGGAATATTTTATTATATTTGTTGGAGGGAAAAAGAATTTGACTTGGGTCAAATCCCTTTATTTGTAAATAATAAATAAATAAACGATTTATTTATTATTTATAAGGATGTGGTTGAGTAATAATCAAATAAATAATGATTTATTTAATTATTTATGAATGATTTAGTCAAATTTAACAAGGAATATTATTTAAATATTATTTAAATAAGGTTTAAATAATTATTCCTAGAAAATAAGAAGATAAATAATAATTTATCTAATTAATTTTCCTGTTTTGCGTTAAATATGACCAGGAATATTAATTAAACTGCTATTTAACTAATTATTCCTTGAGGAAAATCAAGCAAATGTAGATTTATTGAATATTTCATCATGGGGTTTCCTGTTTAGACCATAACCACCTTAATAAAGGTAGTTTACTAAGTTATTTTTCATATTGAAAGCAATTTTACTTAGGGTAAAATTGGTCTTACATGGTGTGCTTAGGTCCATCTAATAGTAACAGTTTAGATGACCAAAAAATGGTGTAAAAAAGAGGATTCTTAGGTTGTCTATACTGCACCATATAAATTTTGGTGGTTTTCTCAAAAGATAAGGTTGGTTGATGACTGGACACAATTTTTCGTTCTTTTGAAGTAACAATTAGCTATCCCAATTACATAGCTAACTGGATCACATCATGAGAAGAGACATAACCAATTACACCATTGAAATGTCATTCTAGTTTAGGTTTGCATGGACTGGTTCAAGTATGAGGATAATTAGAAATTATTTCATATAAAGCGCCCAACTAAGAATAAATCAAGTCAAGATGTTCGACATGTAAAATGGGTTGCTCCTTAGTATCCTCCCCAACTATAGTTACGTCCTTGGCTATAGGTCATAGTAAGGATAGGGTAAACCAATATTTCAACAACTAGTTAGGAATTTTGGTACTAAATAGATTCTTTTGTACCTCCACTCATGAATGTCATCAGAGATATGGGTAGATGTGTCCTTCTTAAAAGGTAGATGTGAGATAAATTCTAACCTCTTAGCACAAAGGTAACCTAATGTGGTTCAAAAAAAATTCACGCCAATGAAGCATACTAACTATAGGATACCTTATCTAAATTGATATACCATTTTAATGCATCTCTGGACATGGTTATTTGGAAGAGACACAACCTCAAAGAATTGAAAAACAAGTAATTATATGAAAAACATAGAGAATAGGTGATGATATTTATGGTTGATTTCTCTCCTTTCTTTCCTTCAAACTTAGGAATATTAGACGATAATTCGGTGGGCATTGGTGGCTACCAAGAATCATGGAATATGGTTTTTTAAATTAATTGTATAAGAAAATGCCTAAAATGGAAGTTCATGTTGTGTTGAATGGCTCTAAAGGTAAATAAGAACCACCATAAAAACCTTGTAGTCCCCCTATATAAAGTTTACATAGGATGAGGGTTGACCAAAGAGTTGACTTGAGCTAGAGCACTAGGGCCCTAGACCAACCTTTGTAGTGAAAGGATGAATACCCCTAGGGTAATTTACCCTAGAGACAAAGGAACTCCCTAAATCATGACTATTGATGGGATTATACGCAATACTAGAAGGAATACCTCCTACTGAAAAATCACCACCTTAAGTGGGAAAAGTCATGGGCATAGTGATGCTAGTTGGGTTATTCCCCATATGAAAATTAGTAGCTTCAAAGGATTGAAAACCTCCAAAGGATGGAATTTCTCCAAAAATAGTACTCCAAGGATTAAAAGGTACCCAAAAAATAGTATTTCCCCTTGATGGAACAAAGAGAAATGTATATCCCTTAGGCAAGTTCATTAAATATGAATGACCCATACTTAAGATCATGAACATATGTATAAATGAGCTAGGTAGAAGCCACACGTCTCTTAGAGGTTGGATAATATTTACCCCTATTCAAAACACAAGGCTATGTAGAGGAAGGGACAAAGACAAGCTTGGAAAACTTATTGGGGTTGCAGTAGCAACTAGTGGGCTTGAATATTGTGAGGAAAAAGGTGTAGTTGAAAATTGAGGTTGTGGGCCCTATCACATTAATCGGTGGAAAAAATGACATTAATGATGATACTCCTAACATGGATGATTTTAAAGGATCCATTTCTCCTATAGTAGAAGCACCACTCTCACCAAACATCGAATGAGGGAAAAAGGAAAAGGGTTCATAGAAACATTTACTCAATTGTAAAAGTATGATGAAAAGAGGGCTAGTTAAAGGTCTATTGATGTGTTGCATTTGAATTTCATCTATAGTTTCAATGTTGACCAAGTGTCCCCCCCAAAACCATCGTTGTCTCTGAAAACTCAGGCCTGAACTAGTTCTTATAATATCGAGACTATCTTATGTCTTATGGGTGTTAGACATCCCTATTTAGGAAAAAATGACAAAATTTATTCAAGAATAAAGAATAATTTTGTTAGCTATAGTGAATATATTTTTTATTTAATCAATTAATTTTAGACACCCCTATGACCAACTATACTCCGACTAAAAAACACGTGGTATAATATCCCTAATTATTCAACAAGTAAACTAACTAAATGTTACACATAGTGCCATCATTGATGAACATAAGATGAAATTTATGTCAAATGGGATTTATTAGAAAAAAAAAGTACCACCTATAACGACAAAAGAAGAAATATGAATCTCTATGAAGTAATATGATGGTTGGATCTATTAAAAGCTATATTCAAGAGAAGTTAAAGGTGCTTGAATTTATTTTAGTTTTTTATGTTGTTATGATGTCCTAAATAACATACAAATAGCATGGTTTCATAGAACTCATCAGTAAATTTCCATTGATATATCATTCTTACAAAAACTCCTCCTTGATGAAAGCTATGGTTTGTTTAAGTTTCATTATTAAATTGAGGGAACATGTATTTCCCCATAGTAATAATGTTGGCATTATGATGTAATATGTTGTCCTTGACGGCAACCTACCCAATGAATTTATCCTTGATGGAAACTTATTTGATGATTTTAATTTTGATAGCAACCTATTTGTTAAAGATGTAAAAATGATGTTTCTATAGGTCAGTTCAAATGTGACGAAGAAAGGAATTCCAGTAAGTGCCAGAGAAATGAAACAAGAAATATTTCTCAATGTATACAGAGGTTTGATGAAGGAAAACCACGTACATATGCTACTTGGTATACATGCAACCCACATATACATGCATAATTAGTATATACACAGTTTTTATGAAGATAAGGTGCGTATACATGCGGGTATGAAGAATACAAGTCACATATACATTATGCACTCTAAAATTATGATACCAGGGGGCATTACCTTGTTATTAGCCCAAATTATTGAGATTTGTGTCGTCTATTTGATTCCATCCAAGAATGCCATTGATAGTTTGTGGTTTTGGCTAATGGTATTAGTAAAGGCTAAATCTATATAAGGAGAAGAAGATCATAGTGCAAGTGTATGCATGCGTAAGATATGTTACTGAATACTTCTCCCTAAATTATCTCTCCATGGGATGAACTCAATTTTATTGGTAGATTTGAATCTATGATGCACTCTTGAATACAATGATCTGGATATGTAGACTTGAAATAACTATGTACTTGCATGATCTAATTATGAGATGTTTGGATCTGTGACTTGGCGCATGTTTTCTGAAGTGAAGTAAATAAATCTCGGTAAGTTTATGGATCTACATCTTTCTGCAGTAATAAAATCTACCTATCTATACGCTAGTTCGTCACAGTCAAACCACGTATACATGCGGCTTTGTCTCAACTAAAGCATGTATGGAATTCAGGGTTTTCTGATGCTTACTCGAGAGGTTATATTTTTATTTCTACTATATCTCTGCTATCTGTCAATGAATTATTCATGTAAATATGGGTTTCTTGAATACTGTATATGCTGCTAAGTTGAATATGTACAACTTTAATCAATGAATGATTAAATATGTTTAATGATGACTGAATCATAAAGGGTTCCACAATACTGAAATGATATCTGAATGAAAGCCCCAGATCTGGTTTTGAGACTGAACATATTGTGTAAATTCAATATTCTTAGATCTATACGTAGGTTGGTGTGAAGTAAAGCGCGTATACACATGAGATCAATAAAGTAAAGTAGTGTATGTATTTTAATATAATGAATGAACATGGTTGAGATTGATTTTGAAAACTGATTCTGAAGTTTGGGTTTATTACTGTGTTCTGTTTACAATGATCTCACTATTCTGATTGAATTTTGGGTTAAGTTTATTATTTATGACCTTTATGATGAGTTGTGTTGAAGTTGGGGGATCTAGTGTGAAAATTGATGAAACGTGTTCTGCAATGGTTTTGAGGGTTGAAGTAGAAGCTTCCTGCTAGTAGAAGTTGGTGTTCTGATCAGGGGGTTGAAGCTCCCTTTTATTAGTGGTTGGTAAACGAGATCAGGGGGTTGGAGCTCCCTTGCATTAGAAGCTAGAGAATGAGAGAAGGTTGCAGCCTTCTGCAAATAGATGCCTGCGTATTGATATGAGTCTACATCAGTACAATATTGAAAGTACTTTTCCATATAATAAATATTGAAGACAGAGATAACAACAACGATGGTTTTCTCCCGAATTGGGTTTCCACCTTAAATCTTGGTGTTCATGTGTGATTCTCTTGTGTGATGACTTATTGTGTTATTACACATATTTACTGCTTAACTATCTGATGCATAACTGAAAATCTGGGTTAAAGAATGTTTCTGAAATTTTATCTAACAATAAAGTTATCTCAACATACACAAGTTTCTGTTAGTGTATCCACGTGTATACGCTAGTTGGGTAGTAAAATTCATGTATAGAAATAAATAAGAGAAAAGTAAAAGGTTGTGATTATTGAAAATATTGATTCACCCCCCCCCCCCTCTCAGTATTTTTCCCAACAATTGGTATTGGAGCAGGTCCTTCTGAAGAAGCTTAATCGCTAGAAGGAATATCAACTAAGATGAGAAATCAAGATGGGATAGCCTCTATCATGCCTCCTCTCTTCAACAAAAAAAAATTAATATTTTGGAAGACAAGGACAATATCCTATCTTTAGTATCTTGGAGCAGATGTGTGTGATATACCTAAAGGAGGTTATCAATATACAACTTTAGTCTCAATAGATCCAGCAATAATAAAGAACCATGAAACCAATGTAAAGGTGATCAATGCATTATTGGGAAGTTTGACTGAATCAAAATTTGTCAAAGTGATGCAGTTGAATACAACAAAGGAGATATGGGACCAAATCATTCTGAGCAATGAAGGTGATGCCAAGGTAAAAAGTGCTAAACTCTAAACTCTCAGAATTCAATATGAAAAACTTAGAATCCATAATGAGGAAAGCATTGCTAGTTTCTTTTAATGTCTAGATGATATTGTAAATCGTATGAGAAATCTAGGAGAAACCATAACTGACACTAATCTAGTAGAAAAGATCTTAAGATATCTAACTCCCAAATTTGAGTCAAAAGTGTCTACTATTAAAGAGAAGCAGGATCTACAAACTCTTACTGTTATTCAACTTCATGGGATTTTGAATAGAAGTGAAATTAGGAAAGGAGGTCCATCTGAAGTCAAAGAATTTGTCTTTAGAGCTACTGCAAAAGGAAAGGAATTAGAAGAACAAGAAGGATCAGGGTATGTTTCAAAAGAAGATGAGATAAATTTTGTAAAGAGGTTGCAACTTGGCACTTGAAGGTTCACAGGTAAGCTTCCTTTTAAATTTTTTGCTTGCGGAAGAGTTGGTCATTATGATGCTAAATGTCCCCATAAAGATAACCATGAAAAGGGAAAGGAAGTGGCAAAAGGAAATAATAAATGGTTTATCAATAGAAAAAGCTATTATACTCATGAATATAGTGATGGTCTATCAAATAGTTAAGAAGGAGAATCTGATCAAGATATTAGTCTGCTCATGGATTTTGAAAAAGACTCCAGTGAGGCTAAAGATAATTTTATAGATGCATTAGAAGAAAATTATTTTTTTGAATAAATAAATCAACTCAAAATATGTTTGGAAGAAAACAAAATTTCCATAGATACTCTAAAGAATCAACTTATAGAAAAGGAGAAGTTCAATGAGAAATTGGAATGTGAAATAGTAAGTCTAGGAAAGGAAATTGAGAAAGTGAAAAATTTAAATCTTAGATTTGCTAAAGGATCTGAAACCTTAGATGAAATTATCAAGGTACAACGCTCTCCTCTTGTAAAGAAAGGTCTTGGATATATCAGAGAATCCTCTCAGTCTTCAACACCAAGCTATCTAAATACAGCTAAAGCCAGCCAACAAAATTTTGTCACTTTGCAAAAGAACAAAGAGACTACCTAGGTAAAGCATGACCACTTCAATTCAAGGAAGAAAAATAACAGAAATATCAATCAACAAGTAAGTCTCTTGAACTTATACATACTGGTCTATGTGGTCCTGTAAGGAAAAAGTCACCCCGTGGAGAAAAATACTATATTTTATTTATTGATGACTTCTCTAGAATGTGTTGGATCGATTTACTAAAACATAAAGATGAATCATTTGAAAATTTTAAGATCTTCAAAGCTTTGGTTGAAATGGGGTACCAACTGTAATAAAGATCATGGCATAAAAAGACAATTTTCTGTAGCTAGAACCCTTCAACAAAATGGCGTGGAAAAAAGAATGAATAAAACAATTAAACAAATGGCTCATGCTATGATTGATGAATCTGGAACTCCCGATAGCTTTTGGGGAGAAGCAACACATAATGCAGTAAATATTCTTAACAAGGCTCATGTTTGTGTGAATAGTGATAAAAATCCTTATGAGCTCTGGTTTGGTAATCTTCCCACTGTAAAGCATTTTAGGGTTTTTGGAAGCAAATGTTTTATCAACAAAAATGATGAAAAACTTGGTAAGTTTGAGCCTGGAGTAGATGAAGGAATATTTATTAGTTACTCTTCTAGAAGTAAAGCATGTAAATGTTACAATAAAGGACTTCGAAAGATTGTAGAATGTATTGATGTTGTAATTGATGAGTCTCTCACAGCTCCTAAAAGGGAAATAATAACAAAAAATGAAGATGATGATGATGTATATTTTCCCTCATCAAATAGAAAAAATATAGAAGGAGAACCCAATGAAGCACCAAAAGAAGATATATCTGAAAAGGCTCCATCCAGGTATGTTAAAATGAATCATCTAGAATCTCAAATTCTAGGAGAAAAGGGATCAGGTGTCCAAACAAGAAGAACTCTTGTAAGATACCCTATTTATCTGGAATACTTATCCACTATTGAACCACAGAATGTAAATCAAGCTACTAAAGATAAATGTTGGATTCAAGCCATGAATGAAGAACTTGATTAGATTGAAAAGAATCATACTTGGGAATTGGTTCGAAGATCTCATGATGAAAATTTCATTGGAACAAAATGGATATTCAAAAACAAGTTAAATGAAAATGGAGATGTTATTAGAAAAAAAGATAGACTTGTTTGTAAAGGGTATGCTCAACAAGAATGTATAGACTTTGAAGAAAAAATTTCTCATGTAGCCAGACTTGAAGCCATAAGAATGTTTCTTGCTTTTTCAATTTTTCAACAATTCAAAGATATCAAATGGATGTAAAACCTGCTTTCCTCAATGGTGATCTAGAAGAAGAAGTTTATATAGAACAACCAGAGGAATTCATTCTGGGAAATGATGAAAAACATTTTTTCAAACTTAAAAAGTCTTTATATGGTCTCAAATAGGCTCCTCGGGCATGGTACTATCGTCTTGAAAAATATCTTCAACAGCAAGGTTTCACAAAGGGATCTCTTAACAATAACTTATACACAAAATTTGAGAATGATAAACTATTGATTATTGTTATGTATGTTGATGACATCATTTTTGGAAGTAATGGAGAGTCCATGAGTTAGAAATTTTCTTCTGTTATGCAACAAGAATTTGAAATCTCATTACTTAGGGAACTAACATATTTTCTTGGCTTACAAGTGCAACAATCAACAGATGTCATATGTCTATCATAAAAAAATATCTCAAGAAAATTCTGAAGAAGTATGGGATGGAAGAATACAAACTTGTGAGTAATCCAATGGTAACTGGATGTAACCTTAGTTCTCATGATGATTCTACCATGGTGAATTAACCAGAGTATGGATCCATGATTGGAATTTTGCTTTATCTAACTGGGACAAGACTAGACATTATGCATGCAATCAGGATTGTTGGACGATTCCAAGCTAATCTAAAAGAGTCTCACTTTCAGGCTATAAAAAGAATATTCAAATAACTGCAAGGGACTCAAGACTTTGGTCTATGGTATCCAAAAAATGTTGATCTCACTCTTAATGCTTACACAAATGTGGATTGGGCTGGAAATGTTGATGATCGAAAAATTACTAGTGGTGGTGCATTCTATATGGGGCCCTAATTAGTATCTTGGTTCAACAAGAAACAAAGTTTTGTTGCCTTATCTACAGCGGAAGAAAAATATGTGGCTTTCACATCATGTTGCACACAACTTCTTTGGATGATGCAGACATTACAAGATATTGAAATCAAATGTTAAACTTGCATCTCCATTCTTTGTGATAATAAACGTACCATTAGTACCTTGAAAAATCCTGTTATGCATTCCAAGACCAAGCACATTCCTATCAAGTATCACATCCTACGTGAAGAATTTCTTGAACAATATTTTAAATTGGAGTATGTTCCATCCAAAGAACAAGTTGCAGATATATTTACGAAACCTCTTCCCAGGGAAGCATTCAAATATCTCAGACATAAGTTGAGATTTGTCTCTTCCTCTCTTATCAAAACTTCTTAATTTCAGAAGATTAAATTCGGTACGCTGGTTTCATAAAGGAGAATCATGTATATACACGAGTTTCTGTGCATAAAACCATGTATGGATTTTGCTGAAAAATTTTCTCTGGCTCAAATTTCAAAACTGTCTGTGGTGCTATTGGGTGTTAAAGATGCACAAGTTTAGGGGGAGCACTTGCCTTGTTGAAAATGATGCATTGTTGGCATTCTGATTGGTTGTTGTGTTATGATCTCCTGTTTGAGATTCATTGGTATTGGTTATAAAAGGTCATATATGTTTTTTGATGAAAAGGTCATGTTGAGACCTATGATTTAAATTTGTTATATTCATTCATGTAAGGACTTTTTCAAATTTGTAAACCCACTTGGTTGGGTAGTTGAGTCAAATATGTAATTCCACTTGGTTGGATCATTGATGTAAGTATGAGTCCTTATTGATAGCAATGGTCATACTCATTTGAGTTATAAAGTCATGTAATTCATTGAAAAACATGTCTGAAGATTTAGCATGATCTCAGGGGGAGTATGGTCAATACGGTTCCCATCAGATCTGCATAGCTCTTTCTTCTACAAGGAAAGACAAACCTTGGTCTGTTATTGATCCTCCCTTTTCCATTGATGTCAAAGGGGGAGAGTAACTAGACGTTTAAATAATAATTTTTTTGATTGATGTATCTATTAGGTATCTACAGGTTGTTGTGATCAAACACCAACATGGTTGCGATCAAGTCCAAAGGGGATATTGTTGGCATTATGATGTAATATGATGTCCTTGATGGAAACCTAACCGATGAAGTTGTCCTTGATGGAACCTATTTGAAAATTTGTCTTTCGATAGTAAAAATGATGTTTATACAGGTCAGTTCAGATGTGACATAGAAAGGAATTCCAGTAAGTGCCAGAGGAATGAAACAGGAAGTATTTCTTAATGTATACACAGGTTTTATGAGCGAAACCTGCGTACATATGCTACTTGGTATACAGGAAACCCTCGTATACATCCAAAATTATTATGTACATAATTTTTATGAATATAAGGCACGTATAAACATAGGTATGAAGAATCCAAGTCGCATATACCTTTTTCACTCTAAAATTATGATACCAGGGGGAATTACCATGGTATTAGCCCACAATATTGAGCATGTGTCATCTATTTGATTCCTTCCAAGAATACCATCGATAGTTGTGTGGGTTTGGCTAATGGTATTGGTAAAGGTTAAATCTATATAAGGAGAAGAAGATCATAGTGCAAGTGTGTGTATGTGTAAGAGCTATTACTGAATACTTCTCTCTGAAGTATATCTGCATGGGATGAACTTTGTTTTATTGGTAGACTTGAATCTATGATGCACCCTTGGATTCAATGATGGATCAGGATCTCTAGAACTGAAATGACTATGTACTTGCATGATCTAATGATTAGATGTTTGGATCTGTGACCTGGTGCATGTTTTCTGAAGTGAAGTAAAGAAATCTGGGTAAGTTTATAGATCTGCATCTTTATGCAGTAATAACATCTATAGATATATACAATAATTCGTCACAATGAAATAACATATACATGCGGCTTTGTCTCAGCTAAAGTGCGTATTGAGGTCAAGGTTTTCTGATACTTATTAGAGAGGAAATCTATTTATTGTTGTTGTATTTCTGATGTCTGCCAATGAAGTCTTCATGTAAATCTAGTGTGCTTGAATACTGTATATACTGCTAAGTTGAATATGTACAAATTGGATCAATGAGTGAGTAAATATTCTTAATGATGACTCAATGATTAAGGGTTTTGCGATACTGAAAATATATATGACTAAAAGCCTCAGAGATGGTTCTGAGATTGATCATATTTAGTAAATTTAGTATTCTTAGATCTATATGCAGGTTGGTGTGAAGGAAAGCACATATACATGCAGGATCAGTAAAGTGATGTATCATATGTATTTTAAGATAATTAATGACCAATGTTGAGATTGATTCTGAAGTCTGGGTTTATTGCTGTGTTTTGTTTACAGTGATCTCACTGTTCTGATTAAATTTTGGGTTAAGTTTATTATTGATGATAATTATGATGAGTTGTGTTGAAGCTGTGAGATCCAGTGTGAAAATTGATGAAACGTGTTTTGCAGTGGTTCTAAGGGTTGAAGCCTTCAGTGTGGAAGTAGAAGCTTCCTTCTAGTAGAATTTGGTGTTTTGATCAGGGGGTTGAAGCTCCCTTCTAGTAGTGGCTGGTAAATGAGATCAGGGGGTTGGAGCTCCCTTCCAGTAGTAGCTAGAGAACGAGAGAAGTTTGTAACCTTCTACAGGTAGATTCCTACGTAATGATATGATTCTGCATCAGTACAATATCGCAAGAAGTTTTCCATATAGTAAATATTGAAGACATATACGATAGTAGCGGTGGTTTTCTCCCAAAATGGGTTTCCACCTTAAATCTTGGTGTTCATGTGTGATGCTCTTGTGTGATGACTTATTCCGTTATTACTACACATATTTCTTTCTTAGCTATCTGATGCATAATTAATAAGTTGGGTTAAAGAATGTTTCTTAAAGTTTATCTAACAATAAAGTTATCTTAGTATACGTAACTTTCTGTTAGTGTATCCGAGTGTATACACTAGTTGGGCTAATCAAAGTCACATATAGAAATCAGTAAGAAAAAAGTAAAAGATTGTGATTATTGAAAATACTGATTCACCCCCCCTCTCAGTATTTTTCCCAACAATTGGTATTAAAGCAGGTCCTTCTGAAGAATTTTAATCGCTAGAAGGAGGATTAGCTAAGATGAGAAATCAAGATGGGACAACATCTATCAGGGCTCCTCTCTTCAACGAAAACAATTTAATATTTTGAAATAAAAGGACAAGATCCTATTTTTAGTCACTTCAAGTAGATGTATGGGCTATAGTTGAATGAGGTTATCAATATCCAGCTTCATTTCTAGCAGATCCAACAACAAGAAAGAACTATGAAACCGTTACAAAGGCGGTCAATGCATTATTGGGAAGTTTGACTGAATCCGAATTTGTCAAATTCATGTAGTTGAATACAAAAAAGGAGATCTGGGACAAAATCATTCTGAACTATGAAGGTGATGCCAAGGTAAAAAGTGCTAAACTCCAAATTCTCAGAATTCAATATGAAAAAATCAAAATGCATAATGAGGAAAGCATTGCTAGTTTATTTTTACATCTAGATGATATTGTAAATCGTATGAGAAATCTAGGTGAAACCATAACTGACACTACTCTAGTAGAAAAGGTTTTATGATCTCCGACTCCCAAATTCGAGTCAAAAGTGTCTGCTATTAAAGAGAAGTAGGATCTACAAACTCTTACTATTGTTCAACTTCATGGGATTCTAACTGCATGTGAAATGAGGAAAGGAGGTCCATCTAAAGTCAAATAAGTCGTCTTTAGAGCTATTTCAAAAGGAACATAATTTGAAGAAAAAGAAGGATCCGGGTATGTTTCAGAAGAAGATGAGATAAATTTTGTAAAGAAGATAAAACTTGGCACTGGAAGGTTCAGAGGTAAGCTTCCTTTTAAATGTTTTGTTTGTGGAAGACTTGGTCATTATGCTACTAAATGTCCACATAAAGATAATCATGAAAAGATAAAGGAAGTGGAAAAAGCAAATAAGAAATAGTTTATCAATAGAAAAAGCTATTATACTTATAAATATAGTGATGGTCTATGTAATAGTGAAGAAGGAGAATCTGATCAAGATATTAGATTGCTCATGGCCTTTAAAAGAGACTCTAGTAAGGCTAAAGATACTTTTATGGATGCATTAGAAGAAAATGATTTTATTCAAGAAATAAATAAAATTAAAATATGTTTGGAAGAAAACAAAATTGCCATAGATACTCTAAAGAATCACCTTATAGAAAAGGAGAAGCACAATGAGAAATTAGAATGTGAAATAGTAAGTCTACGAAAGGAAATTGAGAAAGTGAAAACTTTAAATCTTAGATTTTCTAGAGGATCTGAAACCTTAGATGAAATTATCAAGGTACAACACTCTCCTCTTGTAAAGACATGTCTTGGATATATTGAAGAAGCCTCTTAGTCTTCAACACCAAGCTATCTAAATGCAGCTAAATCCAACCAACAACATTTTGTCAGTCAACAAAAGAACAAGGAGACTACTAGGTAAAGCATTACCACTTCAATTCAACGAAGAACAATAACAGAATTATCGATAAAAAATTAAGCCTCTTGAATTTATACATACTAATATATGTGGTTCTGTAAGGAAAAGATCACGTCGTGGAGAACAATACTATATTTTATTTATTTATGAATTCTCTAGAATGTGTTGGATCAGTTTACTAAAACATAAATATGAATAATTTGAAAAATTTAAGGTCTTCAAAGCTTTGGTTGAAAATGAATTGGATCTAAAAATCAAATGTCTTAGATCTAACCGACGAGGAGAATATATATCAAATGAATTCTTTGATTTCTGTGAACATCATGGCATAAAAAGACACTTTTCTGTAGTCAGAAGCCCTGAAGAAAATGGTGTGGCAGAAAGAATGAATAGAACAATTCAATAGATGGCTCGTGCTATGCTTGATGAATCTGGAACTGCCGATACCTTTGGGGGAAAAGCAACACATAGTATAGTAAATATTCTTAACAAGGCTCATGTTCATGTGAACAGTGATAAAACTCTTTATGAGCTTTGGTATGGTAATCTTCCCACTGTAAATCTTTTTAGAGTTTTTGAAAGAATTTTTTTTATCAAGAACAATGATGAAAAAATTGGTAAGTTTGAGCCTAGATCAGATGAAGGAATATTTCTTGGTTACTCTTATAGAAGTAAAGCATGTAAATGTTACAATAAAAGACTTCGAAGAATGTTGAATGTATTGATGTTGTAATTGATGAGTCTCTCTCAGCTGCTAAAAGGGAACTAACAACAAAAAATGAAGATGATGATGATGATGTATATTTTCCCTCATCAAATATAAACAATATAGAAGAAGAACCCAATGAAGTACTAGAAGAAGATATATTTGAAAAGGCTCCATCCAAGTATGTTCAAAAGAATCATCCAAAATCTCAAATTTTGGGAGAAAAGGGATCAAATCTCCAAACAAGAAGAACTCTTGTAGGATCCCTTAGCTATCTGGCATTCTTATCCACTATTGAACCATATAATGTAAATCAAGGTAGTAAATATGAATGTTGGATTCAAGCCATGAATGAAGAACTTGATCAGATTGAAAAAAATCATACTTGGGAATTGGTTCCAAGACCTCATGAGAAAAATGTTATTGGAACAAAATGGATATTCAAAAAAAATTTAAATGAAAATGGAGATGTTATTAGAAACAAAGCTAGACTTGTTTGTAAAGGGTATGCTCAACAAGAAGGTATAGACTTTGAAGAAACGTTTTCTCCTTTAGCCAGACTTGTAGCCATAATAATGTTTCTTTATTTTTCAAGTTTTAAAAAATTCAAAGTTTATCAAATGGATGTAAAATATACTTTCCTCAATGATGATCTAGAAGAAGAAGTTTATAAAGAACAACCAGAAGGATTCATTTTGGGAAATGATGAAAAACTTGTTCAAAAACTTAAAAAGGCTTTATATGGTCTCAATCAGACTTCTTAGGCATGGTACTATCATCTTGAAAAATATATTCAACAACAAGGTTTCACAAAGGGATCTGCTGATAGTAAGTTATACACAAAAATTGAGAATAATAAATTATTGATTATTGTTGTGTATGTTGATGACATCATTTTTGGAAGTAATGAAGATTCCATGAGTTATAAATTTGCTTCTGTTATGAAGCAAGAATATGAAATGTCATTACTTGGGGAACTAACATATTTTCTTGTCTTACAAGTGCAACAAGCAAAAAATTGCATATTTATATCACAAGAAAAATATCTCAAGAAAATTCTGAAGAAGTATGGGATGGAACACTGCAAACCTGTGATTACTCCAATGGTAACTAGATGTTACCTCAATTCTCATGATGATTCTCCCATGGTGAATCAGCCAGAGTATATATCCATGATTGGAAGTATGCTTTATCTAACCAGGACAAGACCATACATTATGCATGCAGTTGGGATTTTTGGACGATTCCAAGCTAATCCAAAAGAGTCTCACCTTCACGCTGTAAAAATAATATTAAAATATCTACAAGGGACTCAAGAATTTGGTCTATGGTATTCAAAGAATGTTGATCTCACTCTTCATGCTTACACAGATGCGGATTGGGTTGGAAATGTTGATGATTGAAAAAGCACTAGTGGTGGTGCATTCTATATGGGCCCCCGATTAATATCTTGGTTCAACAAGAAATAAATTTCTATTTCCTTATCTACAAAGGAAGTAGAATATGTGGCTACCGCATCATTTTGCACACAACTTCTTTGGATGGTGCAGACATTACAAGATATTCAAATCAAATGTTCACCTCCCATCTCCATTCTATGTGATAATACAAGTGCCATTAGTATCTTAAAAAATCCTGTTATGAATTCTAAGATCAAGCACATTCCTATTAAGTATCACTTCCTACATGAACAAGTGTTTGAACAAAAGGTTAAATTGGAGTATGTTCCCTCCAAAGAACAAGTTGCAAATATATTTATTAAACATATTCTCAGGGAAGCATTCGAATATCTCAGACAGAAGCTAAGAGTTGTCTCTGTCTCTCTTATCAAATCTGCTTAATTTCAGAAGATTAAATTCGCTACACTAGTTTCATAAAGGTGAATCGTGTATATACCTGAGTTTCTGTGCATAAAACCGTGTATGGCTTTTGTTGACAGAATTTCTCTCGCTTAGCTTTTAGAACTATCTATGGTGCTATTGGGTGTTAAGGATGCACAAGTTTAGGGGGAGCACCTGCCTTGTTGAAAAGGATGCATTGATGGCATTCTGATTGGTTGATGTGTTATGATCTCCTATTTTGGATTCTTTGGTCTTGGTGATACAAAGTCATATTTTTAAATTCAGTATTCTCAGATATATATGCCGATTGGTGTGAATTAAATCGTGTATATATGCAGGATCAATAAAGTGAAGTAGCATATGCATTTTAGGATAATGAATGATTAGGGTTGAGATTGATTTTGCATATTGATTCTGAAGTCTAGGTTTATTACTGTATTCTGGTTACACTAATCTCACTGTTTTGATTGAAGTTTGGGATAAGTTTGTTATTGATGATATTTATGATGAGTTGCGTTGAAGCTGTGGGATGTTGTGTGAAAATTGATGAAACACGATCTGTAGTGGTTCTAAGGGTTGAAGCCTTCAGTGTGGAAATAGAAACTTCCTACCAGTAGAAGCCAGTGTTTTGGTCAAGGGGTTGAAGCTCCCTTCCAGTAGTGGCTGCTAAACGAGATTAGGGGGTTGGAGCTCCTTTCCAGTAGCAACTGGAGAATGAGAGAAGGTTGTATCTTTCTACAGGTAGATGCCTGCATACTGATATGATTCTGCATCAGTACAATATTGTAAGTAGTTTTCCATATAATAAATATTGAAGATAGAGACAAGAGCAGCGGTGGTTTTCTCCCGAATTGGGTTTCAGCCTTAAATCTTGGTGTTCATGTATGATGCTCTTGTGTGATGACTTATTCTGTTATTACTGAACATATTTACTGCTTAGCTATCTGATGCATAAATGATAAGCTAGGTTAAAGAATGTTTTTGAAAGTTTATCTAACAATAAAGTTATCTCAGTATATGCAAGTTTTTGTTAGTGTATCCACGTGTATACACTATTTGGGATAATCAAAATCACATATAGAAATCAGTAAGAGAAAAGTAAAAGATTGTGATTATTGAAAATATTGGTTCACCCCCTCCTCTTAGTATTTTTCTCAACAAATAAAATAAAATAAAAAAAATAAAATTAATATATGAGTAAATAAATAATAAACAATAAAGAAAAGTTAATAATATATTATAAATAAATAATAAATAATGAAGAAAATATAATAATAGTAAATAAATAAAATATTAAATAATAATCTAGAATTCTAAGTAAATATATATAAAAGTAAAATATACAAATAATAAGAATAAGTAAAGTTAACAAAAAGTAGAAGGGAATAAAATAAGAAAGAGTTAAATTAAGAAAAATAAATTAAGTAAAACTTAAAAGAAAGATATAAAATTTGTAATGTTGACACATGGATTGTGAGCATCGAGATCCTTTTCCAATCCCTTTCCATTTTAGAAGTTGTGTATTTTATTTAATGGAAGAGAAGGGGAATGTGAAGCATTATTCATTCCTTTGGAAGGAAGGTGTTGTGAGACAAAGGATTCCCTCAGAGTAGTAGTTATTTGAGGGCTTAAGGGTGGCTAGTTGTAGAAATATCATGTGCATCTCAGCCAACGGTTGGGTGGAGACTCATCCCGCAAAACTTTGTTGCATGCTTAGTGAGATTCAAATAACATTCAACTCCAAATTCAGAGGTAAGAAATATTTTCACTATAGATAAGTCTTCTTTGCCCATGTTTTTGAAAATTCTATGCTAATTAGTTGAATTGTTTGTGTGTTAATTATAAATTGCATAATAAACATAATTAGATGTATATTTTAATTGCAAAATTGTTACATATGGTATCAAAACAAGTTTTAAATTTGTATGACATCTAGGTAAAAGTTTGAGAAAAATGATTAATTAGATTTATCAATAATTTTCTTTCTAATGAAATTCAATTTCAATCCAATTGGAATTGGCAATTATCTTTTGATAGTTGTGTTATTTTTTAATCTTCTTTTCATAATATATCATTAAAAATACATTTTTCTTTTAAAAATTTATGATAAATATTGATATTCAATATTTCTAAACTTTTCCCTGAATAGTAAATTGTAAAATACAAATTTATTAACCTTGACCTATATTCATAATTTCTTGTATACTTATTACAAATATGTAATGGGTTATGTTCATTACTTTGAGATTTTTTTAATCCGATTCTTATTGAAAAAAAAACCAAAAAAAATTAGAAAATGATATAAAGTAAAATAAATCATGAAAAAACATGCATGAACTAATTGAATTGGTTGCAAGTTAAGTTTTAATTTAACTTAAATAAATTCTAACAAAGTGTAATTCTTTAATTATCTTTTAGAGTGATATAAGTAATATATTCAATGAGATTAGTCCATTTTTAATATAAATTTAGCAATGGTTCAAAAGAACAAGAGTAAAACTTTCTCCCATAAATTGTATAACTTTGAAATCACATTATCCAATTAACTTGATATTGCTTCAAATAGTAATATAACACCTAAAACCTTATGGACCAAAATAACACATGGTAGAAGAGCTTGAGCGTTTTCGCATTGGAGTGGAGCTCTAAGGCTCCCGTGGCTATTACCATAGCTTCAAATAGTAATCATATCGATTGCCAGAACACAACCGAGGTTTGAATTCGAGAATGAATACTTTAGTTCATAACATTTATGCTTTGGCTTTCAATTTGTTATTCTTTTATTCACCAAACTTATGGAATTTTTTTTTTCTTTCCTTCCTTCAGCCGCGGATAAATTAAGATATGTATTAAAAAAAACAAAAGAAAAAATAATTACATACCCTTACAATCTTAGTATAAAAATTAATTTTTATCATTTGTTTTTTTTTATATATGATAATAAAAGTCATGGTATATCAACGTAGGACGTGGATTCGTGGTCTTTTAAAAGGGTTTAACTTAATAATGAATAGTGATTGTAAATGTATTTATATGTAAATAAAATTATATAAATCTTATATGATATCATTAATTTTGGAGAATATTTATATTAATGTATGTGTTGTGATTTACTATATATTTATAATAAAAACATATGAATTAAATAGTTGTATTTGGATTTAGTGAAATTATGAAAATATTTCTAAAACTAGATGTTAAAATTTGTATTGATTGTTATAATATGTATATTTTTTTAAATCAATTATAAAAAATATTAGTTAAGTAATGATCAAATTAATTGAAAATACAAATTAATTGAACTTAAAATTGGAAGCAATTTAATTTATGATAGTATGCAATTAAGTTCAAACGATACTAAGTATATTATTAGAATGAGTTGATGGGATATTAAGTAAGAGACAACAATTTTAAGAAAGGAAGGAAAGTTTCTAAGTTGATTCCAATATTTGCAATGTAAATTTGATAAAGTTACCATATTTAATATAGGAAAAGGTTGAACTTGTAATTTTTATAGTAAAGATAAAATGGTAACCATAAGAACTATCACTAATGTAGAATGAGAAAATGAATTAAAATAACTAATAGATAGATACTTATGGCCTGGGTTTTTCACTCAATAAACCTTTACCATAGCATGTATAAACAATACCCTTAATTTTATTACATATTGGAAAATACCTCTAAAATTCACATTATATAACCCCCTACAAATACGAACTCAATACACCTTCCCAATTTAAAAAACCCCTATTTCCACTAGATATTGTAGGTATCCAATTTTTCATTAACATTTTTCATACCCCTTTATATTTTTTCATTAACTTTGAGCTCTATTTTTTATGCTTACCAATATAAAAACCCTGTAGCCCTTATTATATGTTGAATATATTCTGTCATTTTTTCCTCAATATATATCCCCCAATATGAATGCACGTGGTATAATATTTCTCCCCTAGTGAAGCCCTCCTGACTTACGGTGAGAGAGTGGGAATTTCACAAACAAGTAAAAAAATAACGTCAACCATAGCGAGAAGCTAGCATAGAACATTACTGGAGACTTGTATTTATGAATAATTAGGATGAAATAAATTAGCCTAGATATATACTTTTTTGAAATATCTAAATCATTTCTTATTGTTTAAATTTTATTGATACATCAAAATCATACATATGGTTTTAGTTATGGTTTCAGTTATTTTTCTTGTCAACATAGGAATGTTGAAGTATAATGTTGTGATGATGTTTCATGATATGATGATATGTGGTAATTGGACATACTTTTGAGGGGAGGATAATGATGCACAAGTGGTCCTTATTTATTTATATTTTATTATAATGATGTTGTAGCTTATGATGGATATGATATGCATAATGTGGATTATGAATTATTATGCTATAATATGAGGTTATGCAGACATTTGGTTCCGTTTATTATATGATGTCACGATATATCTTCAATATATATATGTTGATGTTAAAACTCATGACGGTATTTCAGGATGTAGAGTGTTATTGCATGCAAATTTTATGACATGCATGAGCATGCAATTTTTACTATTCAAAATATTGTGATAACAATGATGTTATGTTCTTATGATGACATGTAAGAGTTTGCATATGGATTATTTATTATGACGGTATAACTCATGCATTGTTTGCATATTGAGAAGTGGTGATTATGTGGTGATTGAAAAGAAATCACTACATATCAACATTATGTAAGAGACAACAATTTTAAGAAAGGAAGGAAATTTTCTAAGTTGATTCCAATATCTGCAATGTATATTTGATAAATTTACCCTATGTAATAAATGAAAAGGTGGAAACTGTATTTTTTATAATAAATATAACATGGTAGCACTCAGAACTATGACCAAAATAGAATGAGCGAATGAATTAAAATAGATATATTATTAAGGTGATTTAGTGTGAATTTCACAAACAAGTAAAAAAGAAGAAGTTAGTCATAATCAGAATCTATCATAGAACATGACTGAGGATTTGGATTTATAATAATCAAAATGAAATAAATTAGATTATATGGATAATTTTGTGAAAAAAATAAATCGTGTCTTATTGCTTAAATTTTATTGGTACATCAAAATCATACATACCATTTCAGTTTTGGTTTCAATTAATTGTTATGTCAACATATGAATTTTAAAGTATAATGTTGTGATGATGTTTCATGATATGATGGTAAGTGGTAATTGGACATACTTATAAGGAGAGGATAATGATGCACATGTGGTTCTTATTTATTTATTTTGTTATGATAATGTTGTTGTATGATCATGATGGATATGATATGCATAATGTGGAATAAGGATTGTGATGTTATGATATGAGGTTATATGGACATGAAAAATATTTTATCATGTGGTGTCATGACATATCTTCAATGTATATGTGTTGATGTTAAAACTCATGATGGTATTTCAGGATGTGAAGCATGTGGTTATTGCATGCATATTTTATGACATGCAAAGCATGCAATTTTTACTATTCAGAATGTTGTGATAACAGTGATAGTATGTTCTTATGATGACATGCAAGAGCTGGAATATGGATTATTAATTATGATGTTATAACTAATGCATTCGTTGCATGTTGAGATGTGGTGATTGACAACAAATTGAAAAATGTGCTAAGAGGGCCAGTTTATTTGATGATATTGCAGGAGTCCATACCTACGAGGGAGAATATGTTACAGCATATGGGTTGAGCGCAGATTCAATCTACACTACATACGCTAATGGTTCCTTTGTCTTGTATAAATCTTGATGGATACCTCTTGAAGGGATATGGGACCATCCTAATAAGGTTGATTTCTTGATATTGGATTGGTATCTCAAAGTCTAGTGGGGATGTAAAGAATTTTATGCTTGGGTTTGTGCACCTTAGTGAGTGTGGAGGGAGTGGGAAAACCTTTTGAGATGCCTGGAGTACTACAACTTGGAGTATTGAGCTGGGTGCCTGCCTTGGGGAAGATGAAATATAATAAGTAAATAAATAATAAATAATAAAGAAAATATAATAAGAGTAAATAAATAATAAATAATGAGGAAAATATAATAATAGAAATAAATAAATAAAGCAAATAATAAACTAGAGTGCTAAGTAAATATACATAAGTAAATTATAAAATAGCAAGAATAATTAAATTTAACAAAAAGTTAAAATAAATAAAATAAGAAAGAATTAAATTAAGATAAATATTGAATTAAGTAAAACTTAAAAAAAAAAAAAAAGAAGGTTGGCATGTTGACACATGGATTGTGTGCATGTGGTTCTCTTTCCAATCCCTTTCCATTTTTTGAACGATTTGTTCTATTTAATGGACGAGAAGGGGGATGAGAAGCATAATTCATTCCTTTGGAATGAAAGTGCTGTGAGGCAAAGGATTCTTTGACAGTAGCAGTTAATTGAGGGGTGAGGATTGGTCAGTTGTAGATGGACTATGTGCAATTGAACCCGGGGTTGGGTGGAGAGTCTTCCTAATAAATTTGTTCTCTTTAGCGTCAAATAACGTTCAACTCTCAAATCACAGGTAAGGAATATTGTCGCTACATGTAAGTCATTTCTTCGTGTGTTTTTGGAAAATTTATTCTCATTCGTTGAATAGTTTGTGTGTTGATTATAAATCACATAATAAATATAATTATTTGTATTTTTTAACTGTGGGGTTGTTTCATAATTATTTTTTAAGGAAAATACCCAAATATATAAGTTGTTAACCAATGTACATGTTCAGAGTGGATCCACCATTGAATAGAGGAATAAATGGCCTTAGGCACGTAAAGTGGAACACTATTTAACATCATTAAATTGTGTGTAGTGGGGCCCTTAAAATTTTAATGGACAAAGGAGGTCAAAGTTGCATAAAGTTTAATAAGCCCTAGAAAACCAATGAAATGGTGAAACATCCAAACATGTCATTAAAAATGACATGGACCTACTGCTAAATGACGCATGACACTCTCACATAATCAGCATGCCATATTATCATATTGACTTCATCTCAGAGATGTGGCACCAATAAATGTTTCCATGTGGCATGGATTTGGTAGATTTGGGTTGGTGAAATATCTAAAATAGGGTGACATGTGGCACACCTCATGGGATTCCATATGGCTTGATGACATCATGATGATTTCATCAATAAAATTATTAGTTACCCTCGGGTACAGGTTGTATGGATACGGACATATGGTTTTCAAATCATTTTTTGTAGTCACATAGGTTAAGTTTGGTTGGAACATCAGATTTAGTGTCGGTCCTATAGTCGTATTTTCATGATTATGGGTCCAATTATTTCCCTATATATACAAGTGGCCAAAACTCCAATTTCCATCCAATCTCAACAAAAAACATATAGTTATATTTGAGTTATAAGGTATGGTTACGGTTTGGAAAAAAATTATTAGACAAATGATTATAGAGGATAGACTATGGTTACATTTTTCTTTCTAGTTAAGTTTCAAAGTGCTAGAAATATAATTTTGTCTCTTTGCAGATATCCTAGTTCTCAATTGATGGAACCTATGAGTCCCATTTTGATTTGAAATTTTGACATCTCGTTTGGTTTCAATTCGTGTTATACCTGATGAATTCGTTCTAGTGGAGATCCATTGACACATTATTTATGGTCCTATTAAGATCTTGGTTCACAATATAACCCTAATCCAAGTGTGTGGGTTTTAAATGATTACAACATCTAGTTTTTAGTCCAATTTCTATAGGGTGTTATTGTGGATGTGGTAAATGATATCCACATGGATTGCATATGATGATGAATTGTATAAGTAACATGCAAGTTGAGTCATACAGACAATGATGAAGCCCGTAAAGAAATGTATATATAACTTGGCATGTAGGACCAAGAATCCAATAAATCTTGGACACTATTCAGACATGGTAATACATAAGGTCTCACCTTGACCTTTACATTGTTTTAGTTAAATATGATAATACTAAAGGAATGTGAATACAAAATGCTATGAGAAATATTCGGTAGTGGAACTGGTACTGTATGTGTATTGTGTGTCCATGGTTATAGGTTCATCTCCTCAAAGGTTAAAAGTTTAGATAATTTTTTATTTTCGATCAGATTTACTATGTTGTTGAATATTTAGCAATTCAATGATGTGCATTATGTAGCACCGACACCGGGGTTTATCCATTTTGTAGAAACACACCCGAAAATGGTCATTATGTGGAAAACATAATTTAATGTAAAGTTTTATATGGTTATTTTAGGTTTTCGAGAGCATTATAAGTCCAAAATATGTTCCGAAAGAAGTTAGACAATCAAGACTTAGATATTATTGTGACAAAGATGGTATGATTATCTCTTGACACTGATTTGATGGAAAAATATCTTGTGTTAATTTTGCGAGTTTATCAGTTGGTTGCATGTGGTATGGATAAATGAATTAATCATATTTAGAGAAGGGGTTTCAATGATTAGATTGAAGAAATAGTTGAAGCAGTATGGATAACATTATGAAAACTAGTAGGAGTGATTGAAATGACTTTTTTTGTAGTATAATGGTTGCGAATTATATGAAATTGAAATTTTTGCAAGTTATATGGAAGTGTAGTTATTGCAAGTTGTGTGGTAGTGCAATGATTTTAAATTATGTATGGAATTTTAATGGTATTGTAGTGACAAATATTGGAGGTTGTGATTATAGTTTGTGATATCCCTTTTGATAGAAAATTCAGTGACATATTATTACATTGGATCTAATTTGAAAATGAGATGAAATAGATGTCTACAAGGACGTTGAATAAGGAGTTGGGTACATCCACTGAGGTTGGGGCCTAGATTAGGTTGGTGCCTATAACTAGTTGGAGCCTACTCATTCTTGACGGTGGAGCCTAGAGCAATTTGGAGCCTAATCATTCTTGAGGTTGGAGCCTTAATTAGGTCATGGCCTAGAGTAAGAAGTTTCTTGATTATTTCAAGGTTGATTCCCCAATTAAGTTATAACCTTCCATAAGTGGTAGCTAGCATATATTAGGGGTAGTTTCCTCCAATAGGTTGTAGCCTACAAATATATCTAAAAAATTAAAGATAAAGAATAAAATATTGCGTATTTTCTCCCATATCAGTTTCCACCTAAAAACTTGTTTCTCTTTATGATATGATTACAACTTTATTTGTTTATGGATCCTTGGTATTTTACTAATATGATGATGAAAAGTTATAGTCGATGATATAATGATATATTTCATTTCCATATGGTTTTATTATTATTAAAATTTGTGAAATGGTTAAATTGATCTCACATTAATTCACCCCTACATCTTAGTGTGACCTTTGGTCAACTCTCTCAAAAGAAAAAATCCTTGATGTGTTGAAACCCCAATTATGCTAGACTATTGAAGGACTAGAGAAGTAGCTACCCCAACCTCCTTATATCAACCTTAAATGGTGCAAATGACCTTGGTAGGGTTGACCATCACCCTCCAAGAACACTGATACGGTGATTAAATTTCTCCTTAGGTACAATGGACACTTCCCACCCATAGTCACCTGGATAATATCCCTAGAATATGGAAAACTAAGATTACCACTTCGTGATAAAATAACAAGTGAGGCATGTGTGACGAGAACCATATGCATAGCTAAGGTAACTAATCCAAAAATATTTGATGATATTGTTAGAAATGCATTGTATGCATCTCAAGGAGATCCCATCATAATGTGCACAATTCACAAACACTAGTAGCTTGAGAGTCACGATGCCACTCTACAAATTCCTAATGTGATCACATGCTTAGCTCCTATGTGAGAGAATATTTTCAGAAAGTGTCTAATGTGAAAATGGAATGAGACTCTTTGGTAGTTCTAGTTTTAATTTGATAGTGTTGAAAATTTTCCTCTCCAAACCCTACTACAAATATCTATAACCCTAAGCTATTGTTTGTTTTCTATAATAAAAAAAATTCGAATAAATTTTATTACACGTTATTTATGGCTTTGTTTACTTAGGGGTAGAGAGTAAAACTAATATGGTGTAAAAATTACTAGATATTGTTAGGTCCGTATAGGACTAGCGTATCCCCTTATTTTTATTGTTAGTGTGGCCCCCTTATTGTCATTGTTGTACCCATTTAGTCCCCATATTGTTAATATTGTGCCCCATAGAATACCACTATTGTTATTGTCCTGCCCTTACATTATTATTATTATGTCGGTTCTGATTATATTGTGACACCTTAGACTACTATATATAGAAAAGAGGTTTTGTCATTTGAATCATCCAAGAATTGTTCATTTATGTAATGTAAAGGAGTTTTCCCCCTCGAAGAGGCTGATTTATAATTCGTTGATCTATATTTTCTTCTATTTTGTGAGCTAGTTACATAACATTTGGTATGAGAGCTTTGGATTCTAGGGTTTCACTGTCGCAAAGAGGCCATATTTCCATTTTTTCTATAGCTTGTCTTCTACAAAGGTTCATAAACTGAAATTTTTACCATGTCAAGCTGAAATCCCAAGGAACGTCCTATAAAAATTTTAGATCTTCATTAGCTATCTCAGAGACATGATTCGGGGAAGTTAAGGTTTTTGCAGGCTCCAAAATTTTGACTGAAATAGGTGACCTAGGGAAAATCATCATAACTTTCATTTTAGGAATCATATTTGAATTATCTATAAAGTGGCAGAAATTTCATGAACTTCAGTATTTTTTGTAGCAATTGTAGGGCCAAATGTTGAAATAGTTACAAGTGGCACTCCGTACAAGTTCACCCTACTGAACCAATATATAATCAGGTCATCGTGGGAGATTGGGCATAAATTATCTTGAAGAATAAAAATTAGGTCTGACCTGTGGAATTGGAAAGAAGACTCAGAGGGATACTATAGGATTGAAGTTCAAATCTTGGGGATCCGAAATCACAGAGAGGCATCAGGTTCAATATCTAGCTCCTCAAAAGAAAGAAAACAATGTGTATTTGTTTTTTAAAATTGCATAACTTTTGTTTGAAAATTTAGTTTGAAGTGATTCCAAGGGAATATTGAAGCATAGATATCAATATTGGGTTTTAAAAGGCCTCCCTAAAATAATTATACATCCATTGAGACCTCATAAATCTCTACTATGACACATGAATAAGAATAATTTCAACATGATGTACCAAAATTACAAGACCAAGCGCAACAAATTTCACCCTCACTAAGAGTAAAAAAAATGAGATGGAAGCTAAGATAGATGGTATGGAAGTGAATATGGATGACATAGAATAAAAAATTGAATATTTTAAGGATGGATTAAAAGAGGAAATGGATGGTTTAAAATCAGGCATGGAATCTAAGATGGATGGTTTGAAAGAAGAAATGGAAGGTTTGAAAAAGTTATTGAAAGAAATGCTCCCCGGTGGTGACAAGGTAATCCATGAAAATCACGATGAGGACAAAACGAATATGAATTTTTATTTTAGAAACTATAATATTGGGTTTAAGAACCCTGGAATTCCAAAGAACGATATGAGGAAGTTTGATGACAAGAATCTGGTAACATGGATACTACAAATGGAGAAATATTTTGATCTCCAAATGTGCAACACCCACAAGAGGTACACATTGTAGCTTTATATTTAGAACCCAATTAGTTTGTATGGTATCGATGGATTTTTTTCTTTTAAACAACTTTTCACATGGTCAATTTTTATGGAGGAAATGATAGCACATTATGAGGATACAAAGAGAAACACCTTCTTTATCCCATCGATAAATCTAAAAAAAAGGTTCAATGATAGAGCACATCGAGGACTTCCAAAAATTGAATATCACGTAGGAGCATAGAATTGATGTCTTCATAGGGAATTTAAAGGATAACATCGAAAATTAGGTCCACCTTTGGGATTCATTATAAAAGGCATTCACGGTGGAAAGAAAAGTTGAAAGAAAAATTATGGCAACATGAAAGTCTACCAATCAAAACTATAAATATGGAAATGTTGCTGCTCTTAGCCTTCCACAACCTACAAGGTTGACAAGACAACAATTGGAGGAACAAAAAAGCAAAAGGGATTTGTTATAGTTGTGATAGAAAATACAATAAAGGTCATAAGTGCATTAAGAAGGAATTATTTTACATATTTTGTGAAGAGGAGGAAGAAAAGGAAAAAGAAACATCAAAAGAGAAGGATATACACCTAGAACCAACCCTAGAGAAGGAAGAAATGAATCCAACCATAACTTGTAATGCATTGGCAGGAATTACCACTCCTAAAAATCTAAAGATAGAAGGATATCTCAAGAAAAAAAGGTAATAGTTTTTATTGATTCAGGTAGTACCCATAATTTATTCATTGTAAAATAGCCAAGGAATTGAATTGCTTCCTATATCTGGCACTAGAGTGTCAAGTGATGGTTGCAAATGGAGAAACTATAAATTTCTCTAGAAAGTGCCATAATATCAAAGCTAACCATGGGGGAATATGTATTGAATAGTTCAATTATTTCTATTACAATGGGCGATGTCGATGTTGTACTAGGAGTCCATTGGTTACAATTTTTGGCGGCTATAGCTTTTAATTTTTAAGAAATTATTTTGAATTTTTTTTGGGAAGGAAAGGAAGTTGAATTACAGGGTATCAGGGGGAAACCAAGAAAGATATTCAACTCTAATGTCATGAAAAATATTATGAATACATATCAATGAGGCGTTATTGCACAATTATGCTCAGTGCAGGTTCAAACATCAAAATCATCTATTTCTCTAGATCTCCAAAAAGTCATGGACAATCATTCCAAGGTGTTTGAGACTTGCAAAGTCCTCCCACCTATTCGTGATCATGATAATTCTATTCATTTGAATCTAGGAAGTGTTCCTCCAAACATCAAGCCTTAGAAATATCCTTATTCCCAAAAGAGTGAGATTGAACGTATGGTTGCATACATGCTAGAGGTTGGTATAATTTAGCCTAGACAACGTTTTTTCTTTACTTTAGTAGTATTGGTGCACAAGAAGAATGGGTCATGATGCATGTGTCTAAATTACAGGGAGCTCAACAAGCTCACTATTAAAGATAAATTTCCCATTCCCGTCATTGATGAATTATTGGATGAATTACATGCAACATTTTACTTCACCAAGTTGGATCTTCATTCAGGATATCATCCAATAAGAATGAATACTGAATAAATTCTGAAAACAACATTTAAAACTCATGAGGGTCATTATGAATCTTTGGTCATGCCTTTTGGCCTTTGTTTAGCCTCCAATTTTTCATAATTTTGTTGATGAAACCATCAATTTTCGCGTCATTCTATTCACGCATTGTCATAACTTTTAACCATATCTCTTCATAACGCACCAAATTCCTGCATACAAAAATTCTCAGCTCACACATATAGACCTCCTAGCAAATATCAAGGGAAAATCATAGCAGTTTTGACCAGTTAACTTCAAACACATCTTCAGAGAAAAAAGAAGTGAATCTCGCAAAAAAAAAACATGGGTTTTGTTTAGCACAGGCCCAATTAAGTTCCTAATGTGTAGTTTTCCCTAATTCGTTACCATTTGGGAGATATTTCAGGTTCTTTGGAGCCCTATTTGCAGTTGTGTGAGAAAACATTGCACCCATGTGTCAATAAATGCCCAATCAAGAAAACATAGGTTGGAATGGACTGTGCTTCATAAAATTCACAAAAAATAGGTGTCCATTCAGTTTTGATATTTAGGCATATGAATCTCCATGAAGTTACATTGTAACCCCTATATAAAAATTCCATTGAAACAAAGAGTGAAAGTGCATTTTTAATGAAGAAGTGGCTTGAAGATTTCATGTGTAGCTGACTGTTCCCGTGAAACTTTGAGACCACCTATTTGTGGAGGGCCCCTGCAAATAGTGAAGGTTCTGCATTTTTGTTTTTAATGTAGTTGTTTTCATGTTTTAATTTTATCTTTTGATGTAATTATTTTCATAATTCCAATTTTTCATTTGACGTAGTTGTTTCCAAGATTCCAATATGTCATTTGTTGTAGTTACTTCCAGAATTTCATTTTTTTGTTTGATGTAGATTCTTTCAGAAGTATTATTTTATCACTTGATGTAGATTCATCAATCTTTCCTTTTGAATTGTCAAATTGAAGAGGAATCATAGTTTTACTTCTAGAGCAACAATGATTTATTTTAGAGTAGTTTTACAAGTTCATGATTGGTTTATTTCAAGAGCATGAGTGATTTATTTTTGAAACAGTAGTGATTGAGTGATTTCCTTTCAGCATATGAATTTGTTCTTTTCCATTCATGAGTGATTTTTTTTTAAGAGCTATAGTGATTTCTTTACAAGTTTCATTTCCATAACATTTCATTTCAAAAAAATAAAAATGCATAAATTCCATTTTCTAGAATTTGATTTATCTTCATGCACAAGATTTTTAGAAAATAATAATTTTTAGAGACTAACAAATAAATTAGTTAAGATTTCTTTATAAGATAGAGAAAGTTTGTTTCACTTTTTACAAAGTAGAAAGCATGTTGAGTTTTGGAACATAGTTGTAATTTAAATTTATCAATTTGATTAGGAACATAAGAATAAAAACATCCTTAGAAGTATTCTCTAAAAATCCAATCATCACACCAATAAACTAAATTAATAAAATAGGCTTCTAGCATACACTGAGCACTTTTACTTCTCAATTTTACCAACTCTGGTCAATAATTTATGTAATCAATTTAAGAAAATTAAATTAACCAAACATTTTGGTGCTGTTGCAAGGGAAGTGTAAATAAGAGCCTTTTTGTTTTCACTAAGAAAAAATAAAGAAATAAAAACAAAACAAAACTTCAATCACCTACCACACCCACTATATCACGTGGTGCAGTAAGAGCCACACATCCACAACAAGAATTATTATTTTTTTAGGTAGAAGATGTTATAAAGGAGGTTGAAGAAATGGGTAAAGATGATGAAAATGTAGAAGATCCTTTTGGATTTCCCATTCAAGAAACTGATGTCAATGCCCATATGAAGATCATCCCTCAATCTGTACTTCCTAACTTCAAAGGTATGAGATCATAAGACCCAAAAAAATTTCTTTTTGAATTTGAAATCATTTTTAGATCTTATGGATAATCATTGCACATTTAGAAATTGAATTTGTTTCTGGCAACATTGAAGGATAGAGCTCTTAGATGGTTCATTACTTTAGGAAAAAATTCTATAAGGACATGGGATGATATGAAAAGAGTATTTATGGAAAAATATAAAGATTATTGCATACACCATGACCTTAGAAATTAAGTCTTTAATATGAACCAAAAAGAGGATGAAAGCCTAGAAAATGGAGAGATTTACTTATAATATCAAAAGATCTGAATTGCATAATTTAGGATCAGACACATTAAAAACTATCCTACTAAATAATACAAAGGATGAATGGAATGATCTTCTTAATCTAGTGGGAAAAGATGTCTATCAATTCTCATTTCAAGATATTTGTGAACTGTGCAAGAACATATCAAGAGGAAAAGTAAAGTATGTAAGATCCTCTCAAGATCCATTTATGGTAAGAGTAAGTAAGTCGACATAAAAATTCGTAAGTAAAACTAAACTTAAAAATTTTCTAAACAGTCTTGGTAATTTAAATGAACAAACTAACATGCTAAAAATGGAAAACAAGAAAAGAGTTGAAAATGTTGCTTTATTTTTCCCTAAATGTACAAAGAAACATTTTTTTGCATGAATTTCCACTTGATAACATTAAAATTTGTAAAATTTGTGCAGGATCACATACTAATAAAGATTTCCCATCATTACCAAGGTTGAAGGAAGTTTACCAGAAGGATAATGGAGCGAATCAAGAAAAAGAGAAACTTTGGTATGTAGCTCCAAGAGGACTATGGCAGCCTCATCAACCCAATATGAAGTAATATCCTTATGGACAGTTTCAAGGTTATGCACAATAATCTCAAAGTAATTGGCAAACTCCCTTTCCTTGGAAACCTTGGACATATCAATCCCAACCTCAAAACCAACCTTGGAAACCTTTTCCATCTCAATACCAACCTCAAAACCAATCTTGGCAAGAAAGTTGGCAAAGGCCCTAGAAAGGAAATCCACCATATCCTCAATATTCACCTCTCTATCCTCAATACCAATGTCAATGTTAACAATACCATTCACCTCCACCACAACATCAATTTCACCATCAATCGACCTCAATTTAACCTTTCCTATTACCAAACACACAAGCACCCCAAAGATCCATTCCCACTCCACTACCTCCACAACCATTTCGAATCCCCAACAATAAAAAACCTCAATCAACTTACAATTTTGATGTATTGCAAAATGATTCACCAACTGCCATTGAAAAAAAACAACCAGAAGAAGAAGATTCAGATAAGGTCCAAGAATCATGGATGTATGTTGATAAAGAGTAGTTGTTGGAACCTAAGATTGAAAATTTTCTTGCACGCCTATCACTAGATTCTATGAATGAAGATCACATCTATGAAGAATTGCATGACATGATAGAAGGAAGCCAAGGAATACAGGATTACATTTAATCCTGGTTCAGGGCAGTCACCGGATCCCAATGCTCAATTCCTCAATACCTTTTGACATTATCTCAATCAAGGCAATTGTTTTCTGATATATTGGTACATATCAAAAAGTATATTTCAAACCTTCTTATGAGTTTATCTATGATCTTGTTATAGACATGATTCCATTGGAAGTATCCATATACTTGAACAATATTTCTTTTTCAAGTAGAGTAGGACATATAAAAAATAAATAAATAAATTAAAGAGAAAAATAAGTCCTATTGTCAAAACCAACTTGCTGGCACAACTGGACATGAGCTTTTCTTGAAAACAGGAAAATAGAAAGCAAAGTTCACAATAAGTTCCACAATTTCACGATGGTTTCAATATTTTATTATGGTTCTTCAAATCATTTTTGGTTCTATTCTTGAGTTGGATGATGTGGAATTCCTTAAGGTCCACCTTCCAACAAATATTGTCCCATCAACCTCAACACCTTATCTTGGATCAAGATCAGAGATTATTTGGAGTGCCTTGGAACTTGCATACATCAATGGAAATCCTCCTCGTTGACAACAATGTGAATACTGTTAATCAAGGTTGTAATTGATGTCAATGTGGAATTGACCGGGATTTCAATATTCTTGAGATGCCTGGTTCCAGATGATGATGTCATAACTCTTGTTTGATAAAAATTCTATCAATTAATATGTCAAGCCACTAATGAAGAAGTCTTAAGAAGTGCCAAGTGCCAAGTGTCAATCATATGCCTTGTTTGATGATCTAGATCTGAAGTACCATTGAATTATCTAATAGCCCTTGATGACATATGGAGGACTACACTTGATGATATCATCCCTTGATGACATATGGAGGATTATGCTTGATGATGTCATACACTTTAAAAATTACCACACTTGATGAGGTCTTGATAACATGGTTGGAGATCACTTGATGTCATATGATGACATTGTTGGAAGATTTCATTTAATGATATGGATGGTTGTTGGAAGACTACCTTGAAGCTTTCTTGATTACAATTTAATAAATGTTGCACTATGGTTGATGAAATATCACTTCACTATTACATGATTTCATGATGACATGGATAATTTACATGATGACACTATGATGAAGAACTTGGAGACACACTAATAACCTCTTGTTGTCCTTATCATCTTCTGCACTAAAGATTTCAGAAGCAGTCACAAAGAAAAATAAATTCAGACACCTTGGAGGAATCCTTTCGAAATGAATCCTACACCATCTTAAAGAGGATATTTTCCTCTTTCTAATGAGCCCTCACTTGCCAAAAAACTCCTAGTATTTGAAGAGAAAATGAATTTTTAAGTTGAGAAATATATATTTTATTGCAAGCCGACCTAAGTCAACCTACATATGTCAGCTCTCACTCTCCAATAGTCACGTCCTTTATTTAAAGGAAGAAATTACTATAAATACAAGTTTGTTTACATCATTCAAGGACAAAAAATTTCAGTGAAAATTACAGGAAGACAAGGAACAACAACTAAGACCGAGAAGGATTTTTAAATCACTGTTTGGGTTGGATTTCAACAAGGTGACCTTAATAAAGTTTGGATTGTGGTCAAAAGACTGTGAAAAAGTGCAGGAGCATTAAAATCAGTAAACCGTGAACAAGATATTTTGTTGGGTTAATTGTTTGGTATTTTGTTTGTTCAAAACTCAGATTACAACCTAGTATTAAGGCTCGGATCACTAGAACCAAACCTCATATCTGTGTTACAAATTAAAACCCTGTATTAAAGCTCGGATCCATCCAATAGAACCTAAGAATGGAGCTCAGATTTACTTCTATGGGTATATCTGTGATAAAACAGTGCTACTGTGGATGACAAGAAGGGTTATACTTATTTCAGTCATCCTTAAAAGAGATCTAGAAAGGTCTGAATATCAGAAATAGTGACAAATTGGAGAACTCAAAACATTAAGATAGTCTTGTAGAGAGCTCAATTGAATAACTAACGTGTAAAGGTGTGAAGGAAGTTTTAGATCATCAGTGAAGGAGATAGCTACAACTCTGAGAATAGCATACAATTCACCTCTTTATGGGTTCATTGATTTTGTGACTATGGTGGCATCATCAAGCTTACTGTGAGGGAATATGTAGTCAACCTTGAAGTGAATATTTTAAACCTTTATAGTGTTTGGAACCTCGAGACAAAAAAAATGAGTGAAGTTTGTTGATGACAGTTTGAATATATCCTTGTAGCATACACTGAAGCAACCTTGGAGTAAATCTAGAATCATTCATTAAGATGAATATTCTTTAGCATTACTTGGAGCATTGATTGAAGACTTGTTGGAGTTTTCATTGGAGAAATTTTGGAGATGTATTGAAACATCCTTGAAGCAACGGTATTGAGGTACATTAAAGGATTCTTAGAAGAATTATTTGGTGTATAATTTGAGGTTTAGTGAAGTTTATTGTAGACACATTGTTGAGAATCCCTAGCTGTCCTTGGAGTTAATCTTGGAGACCATCATGCATTAGTCGTCATGAAGTAACCTTGGAGATATTTCCTAGGTATGATGAAGAGAAATGGTGACACCTTATAAGAGTTCAACATTTTCATTGATGAAGTGACGTGAAGAATATTTGAGGGAATAGCTAGAGATTGTCAGGGCTCGTTGAAGAAGACATTGGGAGTCATGAAGTATGAACAAATATATCTTGATGAATTGAAGGAAGAGGTTGGAGCCTCATAGAGACAAGGTTGGCACCTTGGAAGATAGGTTTGGAGCCCTAGAGGATAGGATTCCTCAAGAGACCGGGTTGGAGCCTGTACCAGATATAGGGTTGGAGCCCTTGAGGTTGGTGCCTCAAAATTGACAAGGTTGGAGCCTTGGACATCCAATTCGGGGCTTGGCAAATACAAGTTGGAGCCTCAGAAATTGAAGATTGGTGTCTTCATTTAGGGTTGGAGCCCTACACATTATTGTACTTGATTTATTGTAAAGAAGATAATAATAAAATAATTTAATCTTATTCTTTATTTTGTGCTCTAATTAATTGGTAAACTAACAATTGAAAAGAAATACTGATTTAGCCCCCTCTCAATATTTCTAACAAATACAACAATGTCTCTTGATTGTTAGATATTGCAGGTGACTCGATTTCAACACATTCATTCGTCCCTGTCAATATGCACTCAGGTACCTTGACACTCATTTACATTATTGGTGAGTTGTCTTGCATTGGTTAACGCTTTTCATCATTGATCGGTAATCTAATGGTTTATTCCCATGCTCCACTTTGACACATTCATTTTCATGGTAATAATTGTACCTTGAATTTTTTCTTTGATGAATACTAATGGTTTTATGGAATCAGCAACAACTTGCAGCACTACATTTTATTGGTTTCTTGTAGCAGAATGTTCATCTTTTTTTTTTTTTCATTCAATAGCAGCATGATTGCATCATTACAACGCTTTTTCATTCATTTTCATTTTCAAGAAAAACAATAAATTTGGGCCTGTTTCAGTCAATATGCAATATTTTTCATGGTTTCTACTTCAACATGTAATACATAATTCAAATCAACAGTTCAAAATCAGAGAAAATAATTTTCAGCAAAAATTGACATTTTTTACAACAACTGTGGAAACTTGAGTGTCTGTAGCTATTATTGTAGCAACTTGTTCCAGAGGCAATTTTGGCACAAATATTGCGAGAGATTGGAGCATAAATAAAAAATTCCAAGCTTCTTGGTTTTCTCAGAATATAGTACATTGAGAATGCCGTGGGAATTTTTTTTTAAAAGTGCAATTTTCTAGGACTTTTCAGCAGGTTTTAAGGGCATATTTTCATTTTTCACCATTTTGGACAAATTAGGACAGATTTCGGTATTTTTTCATAGAAACTCCGTTTCTTCGTAAAAATGGGATTCTGAAGGTATGTGGTGGTATAAAATATAAAAATACATGGTTTCCATTTTGAATCACTCAATTTGGCCTTAAAATGAGTTCATGGCATATGTTTTTGTTGCAATGTTGGGTAGTGTGAAAGGTGAAACATGGAAAAAATTGATTTGATCATAACTTGCAAACCGTGCATCCGTTGGGCCTAAAATTTTAATTGTCAATGCATTGAGGAAGGGTAAATGAACACAGAAAATGTTTGAAAAATTTAGTGTGTATTTTTCAAGAAAGTGGCCACTTTAACCTACATCCATTTCTCATTTTTCTCGAGATTTGTGCACCCATTGGCTTAGATGGTTTGTGGGAAGATGCATAATATTAATAGTAAAAACCTCAGCAAATATCAAGAGAATTTGATTTACCATTTGAGAGAAATTGGAAAAACAAATCTACTGCATGAAAAAGATACATTTTATGGAGCAAGGTCAAAGTAGAGGTCAATGCATCATGGAGTAGAGTACCTGAGCCAAATCAACACCAAATCAGCCATCAAATCGTGTTCTCTTCTCCAATACCAAAAGGTAAACTTGAGATAAAACTAGCCTTAAACTTTTTAATTTGTTAACAATTCTAGAAATTTTGATGAAAAGCTACTGTAAACATGTAGTTCCATTTTCTCTCCCATTATGTTTTTCCATACCTTTTAACAACCAATTCCACAAGTTATGATTGATTATTTATCAACAATGTCCTGCTACCCATACAATGATCTCATTGTTTTCCATGGTCATAATGATTTTCTTCTATGCTTTCACCACTCTCTTGTTTAAACTTTCTCTTCTTATTAATCCATGATTTCCTTAACGGTCCATCAACATGATGTTCTTGAGAAAAATAATTATCTTACAAATAGAAAAACTTGACTTCATGGTACATGTTTGTAGCACATGATCAAAAAGTACATGGAACACTTAAATTATGTGTCATATTGCTCATCTTCAGATTTTTAATGGAAGCAAGGAAATGATGAGTACAAAGCCACAAGAAGAAGACTGCAACACGACTTTGTTCACACACTCTTGAAATCACTTGGAAGCATATTTTAGGCTTTGATAAGTTGTATAACCCTCAACAAAAACTCTTTTTTTTGTTATGTGAAACTCATCTTGTCAAAAGCTTCACATTGGGAAGTATTCTTCATTCATTAATTTTGGAGTTCTTGAAGAAACCATTTGATAACATTGTTGAAATATGATTGGTTTCTATGCATGGAAGATAAGACGAAAATAATTATGGGCTTCAATATATGATCATTTCCAGCCATACTAATGGGATGAACTTCATAATGATGGAAATCACACTCTATATATGGAGTAAAAGTCTTGATGTGTTCTTCACAATATGGTATTCTACCAAGGCTTGAACAATTCGAGCACAATTAAAATAGTGACAAGTACTTGGATATGCTATTATGTGGGAATCATTTATTTTTATACAAGTTTCATATATTAACTAATTAAGGGTTGGAGAAAAGTGCATCTTATTGAGATAAAGGGTCAATATTGCTCTCTTGGAGCTTTGGTCAAGGATTTAGCTGAAATAACATAATAAAGGAACTCAAGGAACCGGTTGGATTATGAAAATTTCCAATGATTTGTTTGCATGAGGACATCCAAAATATCCAATGTGGGGGAATGTTGAGCCTCCAATTTGTCATAATTTTGTTGATGAAACCATCGATTTTCGCATCATTGCATTCACCCATTGTCATCATTTTTAACCATGTTTCTTCATAAACGCACCAAATTCCCGCATACGTATTTACATGGTTTATTATTATTATTTATATTATTTTTAATTAATTAAAGAGAATTATGCATGGTTTTACCAAAGATAGTTTGACAGTTCAAGCTTCTACAGTTTCTGCAATTGTCTCCATGGTTGAGGTAGTAGCATCACTCTAGAATGAAATCAACACATGGAAATTGTTTCTATGAGCTCCAATATGGATTGTTGTTGGTCAAATTCCACCCAGCTCATACATGTAGACCTCTAAGCAAAGATCAAGGAAAAATCACAGCAGTTTTGACCAGTCCATTTCAAACACGTCTTTTGAGAAAACTAAAGTGAATATCGCAAAAAGAAAAAATGGGTTTTGTTCAACACATGCCTAATTAAGTTATCAATGTGAATTTTTCCCGAGTTCGTTACCATTTGGGAGATATTTTAGGTTCTTTGGAGCCCTATTTTGCAGTTGCGTGAGAAAAAATTGCACCCATATTTCAATAAATGCCCAGTCAAGAAAACAGAGGTTGGAATGGATTGTGCTTCATCAACTTCGTGGAAAATAGGTGTCCATTTAGTTCTTATATTTAGCCATATGAATATCTATAAATTTACATTATAACCCCTATATAAACACTCCATTGAAAGAAAGAGGGGAGGTTAATTTTCTGAAGCATACAATGAATTGTTGAAACTTTTTTTTACATCCTTTTTAATGAAGAAGTGCCTTGAATATTTGATGCGTAGCTCTCTATTCATGTGAAGCTTTGAGACCACCTGCTTGTGGAGGGCCCCTGAAAATAGTGAAGGTTCTACATTTTAAGTTTTTAATTTAGTTGTTTTGATGTTTTCATTTTATCATTTGTTGTAGTTTTTTCAGAATTCGAATTTGTCATTTGATGTAGTTGTTTCCAAAATTCCAATTTGTTATTTTTTGTAGTTACTTCTAGAATTTCATTTTGTTAATTAATTTATATGCTTTCATAAGTCTTCTTTTATCATTTGATGTACATTCATAAATCTTTCCTTTCAAACTGTCAAATTGTAGAGGATTCATAATTTTACTTCTAGAGTAGCAGTGATTTATTTTAGAGTAGTATTACAAGTTCATGAGTGGTTTATTTCAAGAGCATGAGTGATTTATTTTCGAAATATTAGTGATTGAGTGATTTCCTTTCAGCATATGAGTGCGTTATTTTCTGTTCATGAGTGATTTATTTTCAAGAGCTATAGTGATTTCTTTACAAGTTTCATTGTCGTAAAATTTCATTTAAAAAACATAAAAATGTATAAATTCCATTTTCTAGAATTTGATTTTATCTTCATGCACAAGACTGTTAGTGATGCAGATATTCTGCATAACTGAGAGTAGAGCGCATAGAAGGGTGTGCATTTCCTTTATCATGAAAATCCTCATCAAAATATTCATTAAAACCACATTCAATTCAACTCAAAAAATGTATACAGAAGAGAGAACAAAACATAAACAAAATACTAATATATAATAACAACAAGAAATTCAGATTCAAACCATTTTCCCGAATATTACATTTGTGGGCCTCTCGGCTCTCACCCTTTACATGAACTCTCACACCATTTCTCTCTATATCACAACATTTCATCCTCACACAAACCTCATATTTATACATAATTGTGGATTAATTTCAATCCATGATTTCCTCCACCAATAACTCAACCAAATTCTAAAATATATTTATCCCTTTTTTGACTCAACTAAGTTCCATTTAAAGAATTCCTAATCCTTAAATATCTATCCAACCCAACTCCACTCATATTCTCAATTAATTAAGAGAATATTTACAATAAATCTCACACTTAGATTTTTCCTCTTAATTTAAATAAAAATGTGCATAATTTATAAAATAATTTAAAAAACATCACCCCCTAAATCACACAAATAAATAATGAAAATTTTGCTCGATGCTCCTGCATTAGACTCCCCATGTAGAGAAGTTTCCATAGATTCCTGTCTATGAGGTCTTTCAATTTTCTGTAATAATGCGATAGCCACATGTCACGATGACTTGATCCCTCTAGGATTCCAAACTCTGTTTTGCCACTGGTATTTTAGAGTATCAATTCCATTTTGTAATTTTGCACAGAATTTCCAGAATAGTATTTTCAGGATACTATTGAATGTAACTCTTGCTTTTCCATACCACATCATATTTATTTCGAAAATTACAGACTCGCGTAGAAACGATGATACCCATTCTTCTAGTCTCTAAACTTTGAAAGAATCTTGAACTGGCTTTACATCAGCATTACCAACACCACTCTTTCTGTCAACCAAATTCCATCGACCTCTCCAAAAATTTATTTTGCCAATTCCTCGGAGTAATTCCTCTTTATTTGATTCTTCCATCTCCAATTGCACTAAATACTCAACTTTATGAAATGAAGAATAATCAAGAACTTCTTCTTGATCACAACTATAGTCATTTATTGCCCCTATAGTAACAAATTTCTCATCCAGTGTTGTACCTGCATTCATAAAAAAAATATTACTTTTAAAAATACAAGACCTTTCGGCCTCTTTTGATGCTTCAAGCACCAATCTCCCATCATAGAGTTTCTGGATTTCAGTAGATCCTGTTTTGAATTGCTGGCTGCTTTCATCTTTATCTTGCTGGTTCAATACTTTTGTTTCCTTTATGTCTCTAAGGACATAAATTTCTTGCTGCCCTTGATCTTTCATCTCAACTTCAAATACTTTCTACTCAATTTCTCTGATTTCAACATTATATTTATTAATTTTTCCTTCTGTACCTACAACCACATTATTATTTGAAAAGTTAAAACATTCACTAAACTCTATAAATGTTAGAAAAATTTCATCCCTATCATGCACAACAACTGCAATCTCTTATGTATCAGGTTCTGCAAGCTTCACTTCTCCTTCAAGTTCCTTAAGCCATCATTCTAAGAACTCTATTTCCATGCGAAATATTTCCAGCATTTCATCACAACCTTCATTATCAGTTTCATTCTTCGTCTGGAAATCCTCCTGAGGTATCTTGGTTTTTGTATCATCACATTGCAAAATTCTTTCATAAATTCCATTAAACAAATTCATTTTTTTACCTCCTTGGAATCTCACTACGACATTTTCATTATGCTTCTGTTCCATAACATCTTCAACTAGTTGTCTTAGACCAAAAAAGAATTCATCTATGAATTCTTTCGGCTGCAACAAATCAATACCTTCCTCCTTTGAAAGGCATTCTCCATAATACTTCACCTTAAGAGATTTATTCATATTTCTGACAGTTTCACCGGACTGTCCACCCTCTTCTGCACATCCTGCAAACATACACAAACTGTGAGATTTAAAAATACAAGGCTTCATAGCCTCATCTGCTTCCCTTGTCAGCATATCTTCAAATTGTTCTGAACTATTCCAATAGTTCATGAGATCTTTTTCATTGATCTCTTCACCGAGAATTTCACCCTATTCTGGGCCACAAATGGAAACTTCTATTTCCAACTCAGCTTCTCCTAGTTCTTCACATCTCAATTGCACACTCATCATCTGCTCGAGCTTCCTTAGCTCTTCTGTTGACTGTATGTTTACCTATTGTTCCCTCTTTGCGTGTAGCCTCTTCCATTTCACTTTATTCCTCATGGTCCAACCATGTCTCTGGTATTTATTATTTCTCTGTAACAATTCCATCAATAACTCAAGATGAACTGCTATCTCAGCTTTCTCCCTCTCATACTCTTCATCGGTAAACTGCTTCCATATGCTACTTGCACTGGCATCTTCCTTCATCTTTCTGTTGTTGCGGTATTTCTCAGAACCTCTGAAATGACTATGACTAGTCATCTTCTCCTCCTTTGCGAACTTCATCTGTTCACTTATGGATTTCATTCAATCCCCTTTTCAGCAAGCTTTCATAATTTCTATCGAACAATGCAAGGCCTCTTCCTGCGCTTGGTATCTTTTGGTTCTCTCTCTTGGAATCATTTATGGGAAAATCTCTTTCTCCTCTTTGCTACAAACCAATAACTGCAGTAATTCTTGTGTTACAATGACCAAACTCTTTGGGTGTTGGGCTCCACCGATCATGCACCCAATTACATTCAAACCTTTGACTTGATTTAAGACTCTTTGACTCTAGACTTGACATAAAATCTTCATCTTGGATGAAAAATGCACCCTTTTGTACAATAATTCAATGGTTTACTTGACTCAAGCTATCCAAATTTCTTCATTTGATCTTAACATCTTATTTGACTTCAAAGCTTGACCTAATAATTACAATAGTGGATATTTTGACTCTAATTCAAGTTATACAATATATCAATGAACATCCACCCTTAATACATTCTTACGATGTAAACTATCCCTGTTACCATTTCTCTCTCATATTACATTCTTATGAAAATATCATAAGTCACTAATTATATCATCTCCCATTATCACTTTCTTTTAAGCCTTTAAATCAAAATACAATCCATTTTACCAAGATTTATTTTATGGTGAAAATAAATAAACCATTTAATTTTCAACATTTAAAATAACTCTTTGAAATGAGTTTCCATACCTTATGCTCCCTTCAGGGTTACTTAATAAACCTTTTCTTTGCAATTTCAACTCTTCAGATTTCACTCTTATGTGTTGTTCTTATTACTGTGAATATTCGCATGCCCTTCATACCATAACCTCTTCAACACGCTCATCATCTTAGAGCATATAGATTTCCTACACTTCCATGTAGCTCCTTCTTTGTAGTGACATTATCATGCAACACCGTCTCTCTTCAGTGCACAAAACAATTCATTCATAGGAATTTTCCAAAACTTTGTTTTAACATGGTGGTATCAACATATTTCTCCGGCAGCAACAAAACACAAACCACACTCAAACCATATTTGCACAATCATTCAACATGGGTAAAAATTTGTGCTCACTAACACCACATAATAAGCACTCCACTTGCTATATAAACCATGATGTTTTTATCCCATATAAAGCTGGGTATGCTAGGAGGACCCACAATTAATTAAATACTGATCTACATGATAAAATGATGCAAAATATATCGACCGAGGAAGCCTGTGGCTCCAAATATCGTTGCAGTGATACTATTGATAGATGATCTCCCTCTGGTCCGTCTACGAATAAGGTGATCAATTCCCTTATCAGTAAGCAAAAAATCAAACCGCGAATGATCAAACTTGTAATCAGATGAAGCTCCCTAAACAAGGAAATCATATCGCAACCCCAAAAAGGCATTACCTACACAGGTTTGAATATTTTTTGTTGACGCCAAGCTCGATCTCCTCTAAGATGACTAGATTGTTTCTAATATCATGCTAAGTTATGATTTCTCGTCAGAACGGAACATAGTATGGTTGTCCTCAAAACACTAATCCGCTGGCAGTGCACTCTGCAACACTCCTAGTTCATGGCACTAATCTGAGTTCGAGCGCACAATGAATTCTCCAAACAGCCTTCTGGAATAGTGACCACCTGCAACAATTTTATGGGATCAAGACCAATGAGTATCTGGATCCAAACAAACTTTTGGGATTGATACCAGAGCGTTTATGGAGAAATTACCATGTGTAGCAAAAATCGATCAATGGTCTATGATCGAGCTCTCCAAAAACCTCCAAACACAAGTTTGCAAGAAAAAACCTGATGAAGAGAAGCTCCAAAGACGACAAGTAGCATATCATGCACCTCAGATCAGGATATGGCATACAACAACAATAGTGGCAGTCTTGACGACATTGAATTCTTTGTCCGGAACTCTTGAGAGGCTAAGCTTGGTAACGCAATAGATCCACTCCCAGTGGACTAATGTGCTCCTTAAAATCAGTAGTCTTCAATCTTCTTCAATGAAATTGTTGTAACAAAATGAAAAAATATACACAATTCTTTCAGTATCAAACGAATTTCCACATGATCCGCAATAAAGCTCTGCACGTTTACACCGATTGCAGACTTCAGGGAATTAGCACCGAACTTGCGTCACCACTAACGCAATTACGAATTGGGAATTAACACCAGTTGTGCATTACTGTTAACACAGCTACAAAATCATAAGCCACATTGTTATCACATCATAAACCCATGGTTTTAACATCATAATCCATACATAGTTTCATAGTGAGGTTCTACACATCGACAACGATTGTAGAATTCAGTTCCCAATTGGCCTTTACGGCATTATCCTCATCATTCTTCAATGTCTGTGTTCAAACTTCTACTACCTATACACTCAATCCACAACAATTGATTGCCTCCTACGCTGGCCCGATTCCACAATTCCACCATTGGCTTTCATCTTGAAGTCATGCCTTTCACCTGCCACGCACAATTTGAGGTTTTCCAGGGTTGAGCTTACCAATCGACACTGGTTTTCGTCATACAAAGGTCTCTACGCTGCTCAGATTTAATACAGCTCCATTTATTTTGACCAAACAGAGTTGGCTCCCATCGCACACCACAATGAAACAATGCAAATATATCAACACACATGATATTACCTCCAAGACCTCTGATCGCACCTCACTAGGCATGGATCTTCGGCTCCGATACCAAATGATGCAGAGATTCTGCATAAGTTAGAGTAGAGCGCATAAAAGTGTGTTTATTTCCTTTATCATGAAAATCCTCATCAAAATATTCATTAAAACCACATTCAATTCAACTAAAAATATGTATAAAGAAGAGAGAACTGAACATAAACAAAATACTAGTATATAATAACAACAAGAAATTAAGATTCAAACCATTTGCCCAAATATTACATTTGTGGGCCTCTCGGATCTCACCCTTTACATGAACTCTCACACCATTTCTCTCTACATCACTTTGTTTCATCCTCACACAAACCACATATTTATACATAATTGTGGGTTAATTTCAATCCATGATTACTTCCACCAATAACTCAACCAAATTCTAAAATAGCTTTATCCCTTTTTTGACTCAACGAAGTTCCATTTAAGGAATTCCTAATCCCTAAAATATCTATCCAACCCAACTCGACTTATATTCTCAATTAATTAAGAGAATATTTAGAATAAATCTCACACTCATATTTTTCCTCTTAATTTAAATAAAACTGTCCATAATTTATAAAAAAATTAAAAAAACATCACCCCCTAAATCACATAAATAAATAATGAAAATTTTGCTCGATGCTCCTACATCAGTTAGAGAATAAGAATTTTTAGAGACTAACAAATAAATTAGTTACGATTTCTTCATAAGATAGATAAAGTTTGTTTTAGTTTTTATAGAGTAGAAAGCATGTTTACTTTTAGAAATTAGTTGTAATTTAAATTTATCAATTTCTTTAGGAACATAAGAATAAAAACATCCTTAGAAGTAATCTCTACAAATGAAATAATCACACCAATAAACTAAATGAATAAAAGAGGCTTCTAGCATATGTTGTGCACTTGCACTTCACAAGTTTACCAACTCCGGTCGATATTTTACCAAGTATGCACACATTTGTGTATTATTGCATCCATTTAAAGCTAGTACAATTTATACTGCATTTATGGAAACAATTCAAAATATACATGGAAACCCAAAGATTATTATAAGCTATAGAGATCCAATTTTCACTAGAAATTTTTGGAAAGAATTATTTTGTTGTATGGGTACTCAATTAGATCATATATAATCTTATTATCCTCAATCTAATGGAAAAAATAAGATAGTGAACGATTTTTTGGAAGGATATCTTCATTGCTTTGTATCTGATAAACAAAATCAATGGGTCAAGTGGTTACCTCTGTCTGAATGGTGGTATAACACTTCCTTTCATACTGCGGTAAAAATGACCCCATTTATGGAACTTTATGGATATCATCCACCGTCCATCACATCATATTTAAGAGAAAATTATAGCATTCAAGCAGTGGAATATCACATCAAGCATCAAAAACAAGTTATACAACTCTTAAATGATAACCTCACTTTGGCACATAATCAAATGAAAGAACATGCATATCAACATCGCATAGAAAGAAGTTTTGATGTAGGCGATATTTTTACGGCTACAACCATACAAAAAAATGTCCATCAAGCAAGTTAATGAGGATAATAAATTATCATGAAAATATTATGGTCCTTACAAGGTGTTGCAAAATATTGGTACTATGGAATACAAATAGGAGCTTTTGGCATATTGTCGAGTGCACCTAGTTTTACATGTTTCATGCTTAAATAATTTTATAGGTGACAAGCTCCCAGTTCAAAAAATATTTACAAAAGTTGATGAGGAAGGAAAAATCATATTGGAACCTAAAGTGGTCACAAAAACAAGATCTCGACAGCTACAAAATCGATCAATTTCATAGTATCTCATAAAGTGGAATAACTTACCCATTGAAGATTCCTGATGGGAGGATGATAATTTTATGCAGAAGCATCCATAACTACTTGAGCGTTGAGGAAAACACTTTTTGGAAGGAGAGGGGCATGTTAGGTCTCTATAATACTAGTGTATCCCATTATTGTTATTGTTAGTGTATCCCCCTTATTGTTATTGTTGTACCCAAATAGTCCTCATATTGTTATTATTGTGCCCCATATAAGCCCACTATTGTTATTTTTATGCCCTTACATTATTATTTTATGACAATTATGATTATATTATGACCCCTTAGACTCATATATATATATGTATACATATATATATATATATATATATATATATATATATATATATATATATATATATATATATATATATATAAAGAGGGGTTTTGTCATTTGAATCATCCAATAATTGTTCATTTATGTAATGTAAACGAGGTTTCCCCCTTGAAGAGTCCAATTTCTATGTAATTGATCTATATTTTCTTCTATTTTGTGAGTTGGTTGCATAACAAGTACCAATCCTAATTCAGACTATATGAAGTGCAATTTTTTTGTTTCCAATTTTATGTAAACTAACTATTAAAGGAAGGGTAGAGGAGATATTTTCCTTTATCGAAGAAACAAATGGAAACTCACATCTCTTAATGATCACTAAAAAATTATCCAAACTCACAAAATAATAGATCCATAAAACAACTTGTACTAGAAAAAAAAATTCTCTTAAACAATGTCAAAGCAAGAGCAACAACAAGCACTCAAAAACGTGAAACTAAGGCTTTCTAAAGAAAAGTTATGAGAAATGCCTCATTGCACTTTATTAAACAAAAATATCATAATAAATTAACGTTTTAATTCACATTTCAATGCATGTAGAGAATGAGAACATACCTATAATGAACTATGTGGGAAAATAATCAAAGTCGTAGAAAAAGGAAACAAGACTTGAAAGGCCACAAGCTGAAATTTCCTTAGAACCCAAACAAGCAAACAACTCACAAATATTCATCTGACCACTTAGATCAAGTTTACAATGTCAAAAAATAAACAAAAACAACAATCACAACAAGAAGAAATTGAACCAAGCATGCAACCTTGAGCAACAAATCAAAATTTCAAATAAATAAAAGGATCTCCCAAATCAAGGACTAAATCAACTAGATATGACACAAATTGAATAAATCACAAATAGAGGATGATAGATCTAAAAATATTTTAGTAGATATCAGGAGAAACCATACTACAAAATCCACCTGCATGAGGCAGTCATAGACATGCAAAACACATACAAGGTAATGTTCGTGACAAATAAAGTAGACAACCAATGACCATGTTGTGAAATTTTTATGTAACTCAATAGAAGGTAGAAACCACGAGCCATGGGTGAAGTTGAAAAGAAAGTTAAAATGATAGTAGAAAACTCAGTAGTAGGTAGAAATCAAAATTCAAAACCAATGGAAAATAGATCAAATCAGTAGGGATAGACTCCCCAATGGAGTTGCTAGTTCTATTACCTAAATAAATACTCTAGAGGAAAGGAGCTATTTCTCCATGGATATTTTTACTTAGATATCTCAAACAATGTGTGAATGTTCCAATACAATCCCAAATAAGTTGTTCTACTACCATCCACATACATAAAAGAGACAAATAAGGAATAAATGTGTACCTAAACCCTCACAAAATTATGTAAATTTTGTAGATATGTAGTTGTTGTAGATCTTGCTCTTACTCAAATATCAACGGCTCCAGCTACTAGAAATAATATAGTACACACAATCACAAACATTATAATATGTATTTATAAAGGAACAAAACTAAATATAGATTCAAACTAAAACAAGGAGATGTAGTGAAACAAAAATTGAATTAATAAATAGAAATTGTTGAAAATTGTTTACATACATAAGAGAAGCAAACTAGATCAGATGATGGTATCTTATCTCTAAGAAGATATATCTTGAATACATGCATTTTGAATTGGGTTACAATGAGGCTCCAAGGCCTTTTTATCATGAGTGAATAATTATAAAACGTAAGAAACAAAAAACCTAACCGTAGGAGATGAAGTAGCAAAAGTTTGTGGGCCCCATTGGGTGTAGTTAGTACATCAAGTTCTCAGGGTCATAAATTTGGTAGACGAATCTCATTTGGCATGCATGATACCTCATCTAAAATATATACCTGAGGAATTAATTTTTATTGCAAAGGCCTATTGTTGTCTATGTTTCTACGATTTTTCCAAAATAACACTATTTTTTTCCTCAGAACGACTCTGAAAGTTCAGGACTCGAAAAAATATCAAAAATAGTAAATTATGCTAGAAATTAGGAAATCAAAAGAAAATAATATTTAGGGGCCAAGTATACTAGGCGGGTTGCCACCAATATCCACTTGGATTATTCCTCCCCTTTTAGGAAGCAATGGTACCCATTGCATTGAGTGCCTCCATGAGATGGGGAAAATTCTGTTGAACATGATCCTTAGTGATCCACTTTCCTTCGTGCATGAGCTAGCTGAATTTAACTACACAATACACTTGAATCCTATGTTATCAAGTGTTATTAATTTTTGTTTCCATGATCATATCAGTCGTGTTTTGTTCAATGCAATTTCGGTTGAGATATGTTGGTGTCAGCTGCTCAACAATGTCTGATGTGTCAAACAATGGCAGAAGGTATGGACGAAGGAAGTCCACATTGAACATTAGATGCATGCGAAGGATTCAGAAAATGTTGTTCTTGAAAATATTATCACCCACAAATTTGGTATTGGTGTAAGGCCCATATTAGAGTGGTTGAAGCTTCTTATGGGCTTCGATAAGCGTTCCTTCTGCAAATGAAACCAAAATTTTTTTCCCATATGAAACTTATGTGGCACCTGATGTTGATCATGACATTTTTTGTACATGGAATTGGCTTTATCCAAGATATCATGAACCTGCTGGAAGATGTGATGGATGAATTTAATAAACTTGGTGTCTTTATCAGCTTCAAATTGTACATATGCATATTATTCTTGTGTATTTGCAAGAGGCATTGCAACAACAATGGGATACAACTATCAAAATCCCATGGCCACTTCAAAGGGGATGTGGCTAGTAGAGATATGGAGAGCTTTTTTATAGTTGTGTTGCACATAGGGCAGACTCTAATATTATTTTTGTGGATGCTTGGAGTTTTACACATGCAGTATGTGCACTATAATCTTGTTGACAACCTTTGTCTGGCCATTAGTCTACAGATGGAATGCAATCGAATTGGTGAGATTAGTGTCCAACAACAACCATAGGTTTGAATAGAATTCACTCAAGGACCTAATACCTATATTTAATATAATGGTCTGTGGAGTCCCAAAATGCACCCACATGAATTTGAAGAAGAGTTTGGTAGTGTATTTTGTTGTGATGCTCTTCTTGAAAGCCATCAATATAGGCATCTTAGAAAATATATCAATGACCACAAATATAAATTCATTGCCATGCTTGGTAGAAGCAAGGATAGACATATACTTCATCGATATGGATTCCCAATGTTGGCTAGAATTAGGCAAAGGAGTGTATAACCCTTGCTTCTTAATGGTTGGCTTCGTGATGGTATAGACAGTGAAAGATCTGATATACTTTCCAAAATCTTATTGGATTTTTCGCCAATAAAAATACTTCTATAGTACTGCCATAATTTTCTTCAGACAAAACTACCATATGACTCAACTGTAGTGCACCTCCAAAATAATCTTGACACACTCGCTTGAAGGAACCAAAATATGCCCCGATTAGCATAACAATGCATCCAAGAGGTGGAAGTTTAATACTCACTTTCCATCCATCAAAATTTGGTAGGATATGGAAAATTACATATCATTTATGTATAGTTGCGACCATCTAGAAGTCTTGTGCCCACAAGAGTTGAGGGTAGTGGTGGGTGCCAGAATCATGGGCCAAAAGAGGCAATATGCAAAATTATTGGTGCTTCCCTTCTTGTGTTTAATGTTCAAATGAAATTTCTACAGGTATGCGGACCATTTATGATGGAAATCATTCTGCAACTTCACTTGTGTTTGTATGAACTAAAGAGGTTGGTTATGTGTGTGGATGATCATGTCCTTCCCCAGAATATAATGCCGCCACTGCTGGCAAGGCCATGTGATGAAGTACATCTCCTTATAATAGGTGTGGTATTTATAAATAGTATAATAGATTGTCTCAGTATGATAGGTCATCACTTGCCCTTACTAGCTGAGAATTACACCAATAGAAAAATCAAAGGAATCCATCTCAATTTCAAATTGATGTTGAGGGTTTGGCCATGTGATTATTGGAAACAATTAAAGGCAATATTTTATCTCAAAAAATGCCTTTTGTTGTACCTTAGACCAAAACAACATTGCTTTCACTTCGCCCTTGGTAACTTAACTCAAATCCCAAGTGAATGAGAGAATCCCAACATGAACCTTCAATAGAAATTAGCAAGGCCCAAACATCCATGAACCTCAATGAATGTTGTCGGGGCTAGCCAATAATGAATGAATTTGATCTTAGCTAGATCCACATGCATGCCTTTCTCATTAATTATGTATCCCAGAAATTAGACCTGGTTCATTCCAAAGGGGAATTTATCTAAACTGGCACATAGTCTATGTTTTTGCACAGTCTGAAGGACCTACTAAATATGTTGCAAGTGCTCTTCCCAAATCTTGATGAATATGAGGATTCTTTCTAGATATAAAACCACAAACAAATTGGTGAAAGATCAGGATTTTCCATCCATTAGCCTAATAAAAGTTATAGGGGAATGTTTCAACCCCGAGGGCATGAAAAACCACTCAAAGAGTCCCTCCTTGGATTTGAAAGAAACATTCTATACATTTGTGAGTTTTATAGGAAGTTGGTGATAGTTGGACATTAGAGAAATCTTCTTGAAGCACTTGACCCCCATTGAGATAGTCCAGAAGGTAATCAATCTATGGGATCAAGTATCCATTCATCACAGTGATCTTATTTAGTGCTCGATAATCAATGGAGAGTCTCTAAGTCCCATATTTATTATGTAAAAGTACATTTGGGCTCCCACAAGGTGAGAAACTTCATCAGATTTTCCATTTTGTAGAAAATCTTGTTTCTGCTACTTAAATTCCTCCTTTTCTAGAAGGGAGCAGTGGTACAGTAGCCATTGTTGAGATATACATTAGGGAAACATTTATTATTGATTTATCTTACTTGAAATTTACTTGTGATATTATATTTTTCTTGTGTTGATTATATTAGAATTATCATCATCAAATAATTTCCAAACATGAATATCATACATAATGAACACCATATGTATGCACTCAACCAAGGAAAAACCCCTATGAAGGGGAAAACCCTGTCAAACTCTTCCACTAGTAATTTCAAATAAATTTGAGACCTAGACTAAGAACATCTTCCATCAATCAAGTTAGCCTATCAAGATATAAATCATTTGTTGGTTCATTTCTTCATAAGCCAACATCAAATCGCTCTTCAATATATTCAATCTTCTATGTCTTCTTGTACCCTCGGTTCCTACAAGCATATTAGAAAAGAAATTTTGTTTTAAAATCCTTTTGACAAGATTTGGTCTTGTAATTCATATTGGAAAACATCGTTCTTGCAATGATTATCGAAATTCCTTTTATATCTCTTACCAACTCCTTTTTATTGAAATTGAAGATCAAATACTGACGACAATTTAGTGCTATTTCACAAGGTCGAATGCTCCTATATATATATAGTATTTTTAAAATGGATGTTTTTGTTCATAAGGACGACTTGACTATTGAAGAGGTCGATTTGCAAGGAGACAAGGTTGACTTTATGGAGGAAAAATAAGAGTTCATTTTCGACATTAAAACATTTTATCTCTTTGACACAATGAGCCCCAAGAAGGGTCATTTACATAATTACTTTCACTTTGACTCAATACAAGAATCCTAGAGCACATAATTGGTGCTTTCACCTATTAACCATTGACCCAAGAATAAAACCCATGCTTTCATAATTCAACTACTTTTAAAATAAAATAAATTATTTCTTATGAAAAATACAATTATGAAGACCGAAACTAGTTACATCCTTCAACATGCCCTCTTATCTATGGAGGTATTCATAATTACATAAATACATAGGTACATGGATGATCTCAACATGATATGTTCTACAAAAAATCACAAAATGCACAGTGCTACATACTAGATACTTTACCAAGGTATATAACTGGGTGGGACTAAGTTGTATTCCAAGCTTTTGCCACTATAGGTACCATAAAGCTTCAGCTCTAACACCAACCCAAGGATCCAGGTATTTTATATTTCGTCGGAGATCCATAATACCAACGACACCCTCCTTGCTTCATGATACAAACATCATCATAGGCCATATAGATGTCCTTGCAACCATCTTGTTGCACCAAGATGCTTCATATATCCGTATCAACTAAACTAGATATATCCACCAATCCAAGCATGCTTCAACTTTCTTATGGACACATCCTGCACAATTTCAACCCTAATTAGTAATAAAATTTCAATATATATATATATATATATTATTTAACTCAAACCTCTCGGGGTTCTCAAATATATTTATGTTTCTTACATCATTAGCATATTATCAAAACAAATCTTTATTGGAAACTTTCTTCTTTTCTACCAAGTAAAATTTTAAGGATGGAAAATTATGTTGAAGTTTAAAGACATTGGCGAATCTCACTAGTCTTTAATATGCATACTATAAAAAATGTATTGATTTATTTTTAAAATTATACAAAGTTATAGCAATTTTAACTATACTCTCTATGTAGTGTTGGTGATTTTTAAGGTAAAAAAATTTTACATTGTAAAATTTGGGTGAATCATTTTTATTAAAAAAGGAAATTGGAAATTATTTTTTTGGGGAAAATGAAGGAAAATTAGCCCACCTACGAATATTAGCCCCTAAATGTTTCCATGTTTTCTACAATAACACCAACTCAACCTCAACAATTATTCTAGAACATCCAAGTTTCATTTGAAACTTTTTCACTCATGAATATCTATCTGTAATGCTTCATCCATGATATTTATTCTTTATTCAAGCTATTTATTATAGTTGTCACATTATACTCCCCCTCTCAACTAGGGAGATATACAATTTCTTTCATCCAAGCTCCCTCTCAACTTAGGGAGATCAACAACGTCATTCTTGTAGGTTCTTTATCACATCATTAGAGAAACTTCAACCTTTCAAAGATTTATTTCTTCAAGTACATTATTTTTTCTTATGGTAATAATGTCATAATCATTCTTACATCTATGTTTATCCATTATGCTCATTATTGTTATCAATTCAGCTTCAACATCTTGAAGATTATGTGCCTACAAATATTCAAAAGTAAGTACAACCAAGTACAAATATACATAAGCATGAAGTCAACTATATCAAAATATGCTTAGAAATATATCATAATGGGAGAATTTAATACTTTGAACAAGAAAAGAAACTCTCGACATGTAAAACCTAAACCTATTTAGGTTCAAAATCAATAATAGTTACATTTCTTATATCTTCAAAAAATTTGCTAGCTTTTGTTACAAACATATATTCCATCCTCAAGACTAAAATCATTAGATATCAATAACTAAATCAATTTTTCAATCATTGCATCTAAGGATTCAATATTATGCCCTATAATTTCATGTCAAACTCTATTAGGGTTTATTCACAAACCCTAGATTTCATTGATAAAAGGATATCAATAATCAATTTACCATACTCGCATTTCATATATAGGGTTTCATTATAATTTCCTTATATCAATATATTACATAGGGTCCTTATCATAAACCCTATATACATACATTAAGTTCCAAAATTATATAGGTAAAAACTTTAATTAGGCTAGGAAATCATACAATAGCACATACACCTAGGGTTTCATTCTTAGGACCTTTTAAATATTACAAAGGTTTTGTTCATGACCATAAACCCTAATTCATCACACCCTAAAAAGGATATAGTTTTACCATAAAATTATCAAAAGCCTAAACATCAAAAGAGTAGGCTTTTATCATGAGATATAAACTTTATCAACAAACCCTAAGAGGACTACGATTTCATCATTAAGATACCCTAAGAATTAAAAGGCTAGGTTTTACCATGAACCGTAAAGGTTAGGGTTTCAAAAAAATGAGCAAAAGGCAAGAGAGAGTATGGAAAGTGTAGATTTAATCTAATGATTAATCACCCTAACAATAATATTTATGATTCAAGACCCTAGTCATAAGAGAGTTAGTAATCCAAAGAAAATGATCATATATTTTATAAGACGAAGAATAGCTATAAAATAAGTGATCTTTAAACATACCTTGAGTTTCTCGTTTTACAAACCTTGTAGGGCTCCTTTTGAATGATAACATCTCCATGGTCCATTTCAAATTTTGTTTAGAGTGTATCAATTTACCAAGTAATCACTCCTAAGATTAGAATGTATACCTTATTTTGGTTCTTACAATATTCTTTGACAAGCACCTCCAAAAAATATACAAGTAAAATATCGTGATGATCATATAGGGTTTCTATTTTCCTTTAGAGAATGAAATCCTAAATATTTTCTTGTAGGCCCTAAGAAATACTTAAATAATTCTATTTTTGCAGGGAATTTTCATATACCTTATACTAATTACAAACCCTAGAAGTTGCTAAGAGAAAAAAAAAGAATGAGGGTGAGAATTTTATAAATCCTAGACATTAATACTATTAAATGAGGATTTTCCATTCTAAAAAACTAAACATTTTAGACTAGATTCTTAAATAAACATGATATACATACATAAAAACTTACATACCTTTGTCTTTCATGCTTGAAAGATTGATATTCCATTGAGCTTGCTTCTCTTTTTTTGCAAACTGAAAGCAAATTGTTGGATAAATAAAACATAAAGAGTACTTAATTGTATTTGATGAGGACTTCAAGGCTTCTTCCATAAGATAAAGATGAATAATTTCTTCTTACTGCTTATTTTATTTGAGACAATGATAGAGTGTTCACAAAGAATTTTTTTTAAGATTTATGTAGCCTTATTTGTAATAAATTGTGTAATGAGGAACATGATACAACCTTTCAAAATATTTCACATATGATTATTATAGAGAGAGAGAGAGAGAGAGAGAGATTCTCATTCTATTCCACAGATGTCTCGACTTCTTTAAGTATTAGGTTGACTATAACTTTGTGACAATCCTATAATAGTTCGGTCTTGGTCCTTTCTATTTTGCATTGTTCCAAATTATATGACTCGATTACCATAATACTTAGATTCATAGAGTTTTGTATTTTGAGTTATTATAGACTTAGGAGCTATGTACATAGGCTTGATCTTTTTCACAGGAGACTAGACATAGTCTAGGCTTGTAGCTTGGAATTTTAGTCCTTCAAAAAATAGTATTTGATTATTTATAGACAAAAATAGCTTCTTTTACAAGAGACATATCTGAAAATTTAATTGGAATTTTGTGGAAATTTCAAACCTTATAAAATTATAATATCAAAAATTGGTAATGATTTCGGTAACAGACCTAGGGAAAAGACTCATGTAATAAAAGTTAATAAAGGAAAAAATAAGACCACAGTTAAGGGACAATTATTCCAAGATGAATGTTGGGAAAATATCCTAGTTGGCATCATTGGATATGTTTTTATTTATAAGGGAAATTGGAAAAGGAAAATTCAAAGGAATTAAGGAGGAAAAATTACTTTTGGCACATTTATTTATTAAAATAAAAGAAATTAGGAGAAAAGAGAGGTGAAAGGTCATAGGTTGCATATGAGGAGTAAAATGAAGGAAAATAATGGAAAGTGTAGAAAATAGAGGCCTCGTCAATAAAAATGCTTCTAGGGATCAGTTGGCACATTTTTTTACTTCAATTTTGGATCTCTCTCATTATTCTCTCTCTCTCTCTCACTCTTGGATACTTAGAGTTTTCTTGGAGAAATTCAACATTGTGCAAAGGAGGTGGAAGCAAGAAAAAGAGTGACAAGAAAAGAAAGTAAAGCAAGGATAAAACCTGGAAGAGAAGGATGTAGCAACTTCAGTAGGAATATTTGTAGGTAACATATTGAATGTGTGAATTCCTAAAAGTTTTGGACATGCATGTCTTGTGCATGTTGATATTTGGGTATATTGCTATTAGTGGCATGGTTTTGTCGAGTTTTGAAAATGGTTTTCATCCTTGCCTTTCATTTCTTCAGATTTCATGGTGTTAGGATTTGGATCTTGGTTTTGAGCTTTGGATTTGTCAGATGAATTTCAGAATCCGAGGCAAAGGTGGTCTCAAGGTTCATTCCCAAAGGCCTAGGAATCCCTTTACTGATTTCAGCGGGATACACGGTAAATCTTGAGGAAGTTTCTCAGCTTAGGTCCTAGTAATCAAGGATTTTATTGTGGTAAAGACATAGAGAGAGGGAGATGGAAAATTACTAAGGGATAGTAATGGATTCTAGATGGCATTTCCAAGCTCTGCTTGGCTTAGTGATCTGAGTACCGGTTTGGTGTGATCATGATGTGGTGAGGGTAGAGGTTTTTTAACCAAAAAATTCCATTGGCTTTGTTTTGGATTGGTTTATACATGAGATCCCGCATTCATGCTTGGAATATGGCATGAGGGTGACTGGTCAAAGAGAGATTTGGCTTAGCCATGTCTATGGTCACGTGGAACGTAGAAGTCCCAAACCTCATCAATATTTTCCTATGCTTAATGGAAGTAATTTCTCTTGATTTTGTACCTATTAATGTGTGGATTTAATGGTTTTTATATCACTATTATTTCCATGGTTTTATGTTGGTTATAATCTTGTTTAAATGATTGGTTCATGTCATGGTTATTTCATGTATTTACTTGTAATTTCTAAAATGATGGATGCAAGACATAATTGGTGTCATATATGGTTAAGGAAGACTGTGATGATAATTATTGCGATCATTCATGATTTTTATTGTATCCTAGACCTATATATTTCATTCATGCCAAGTGTTTTACCGAATGTCAGTCCTAGTTAGGGATTGTCAGGCCTAGTCATGGAATTAGTTTTTGGTTATTTGGCATTGTTTGCATGTGTTTAATGATTCTTGAAAGCTGCAGGAAGTTAAAGTAACCAAGGAGGTTTAGCTTGTATTAATTACCCCTCATCTCATGTTTACCCCAGTTGTTCGATTACTTGGTAGGTGTGAAGGGAGGTGGACATTACATGTGATATTAGAGCATGGTTGTTCTCTCCTTTGGAAAAGTATAATGTTGTGAAGGTTTTCGTTGTCATGTATTCATGTCAGTCATGTGTGTGTTCCTCATGTTATGATCTATGTACTTTTTACATCTACATGGTGTTGGTCATGGTGGCAGTGATGTTTCCATTGAAGGGTTGATGATGTTGTTGTAAATGTGTTTTCATGAGCATATGAATGGATATACATGCCAAGTGTGTACATGTGGTGAATACTGCACTGGTATGGTTGAGGTTGTTATGCATAATGTCATGGTGTGTAGTTGATGTGGCCATGTATTGATGACTGGAATCTAACTAGAATGATGCTTATGTTTTGATATACCATGTGTTACAAGTATATATGATTTTATGATTATGTATATACATGTATTACGCTGATGGGTTGATATTGCAGATGAGACATCCTCCCAAAATTATGATAAGGTAAGTTGGTTTAGTGTGATTTGGTTTAAGGTGACATGAGATGCCTTATATGAATAAATCAAATATGGATAGCAAGAAGGTAGACTACAAGGATTCTCCTTATGAATCTGATGAAAAACATGGTGTTGGGAACTCATCTAATTTAGAAGATACACTAAGAATTTTGAAGGAAGAGATAAGGATTTGTAAGGCAGACAATGCCATAATCATACAGGCACAAGAAGGACAAGCAGAAGTGAACGCGACAATCCTTCACAGTTTTTCATATTTGTAGCAACATGGGCCACTCTAGATCAATTTTGGACAGGAGGAAAGAACTAATGATGCATATGGAAGTATGTCTCCCAATGTTTTTAGGTCGATTAGAGATGACACGATTAGAGATGGAAGATTCTTGGACACTCCATATAGGAGAGGTAAGAGACATAGGTACTATTCGAGTTCTAGTTCTGAGAGGCATTATGATCATCATCAGTATCATCCTTATAGGAGGAGAGGGAGGAAATATTTTTTGGATGAGTTTAAGAAATAAAATCCACCTACCTTTTATGGATAGATGAATAAACCGCATGATGCAAAGGCATGGTTTCTTGGTATGAAGAATTTCTTCCGATTGCATGACTATTCAGAAAACATGAAAGATATAATAGTCACATTCAGTCTCAAAGGTAAAGAAAATATTTGGTGGGAATATGTGAATAATTTCAGGGGTATTTTTGAGGAGGAACCGGCTTGGAGTGAGTTGAAGAGGATATTCCAGAAGAAGTATCTATTAGAGAGGTAATATGATGTTAGAGATAAGGATTTTTATGAGTTGCAAATGTGTTCCGTGACAAATGAGTATACTAGCAGGTTTTTTGAGTTTTTGAGATATGTGTCTTACCTCAAGGAGGATAAGGCCAAGGTTCATAGATTCATTAATGGGCTTCCAGTATCCTACAAAGACCGGATTGAGTTTGATGATCCTATATCATTGGAGGAGGCCATTCGAAAGCTGAAGCATTGTTATGAGCAGTCAAAACGAAAAATTGAGCCTAAGCGTGTTTTGAAAGGAAATGAGAAAGTTAAAGGAATATGGCCACCAAATCGAGAAATACCGCAAGATGCTGGTGAGAAAGAAAGTGTAGTTCCTTACAAGAAGTTCAGCACAACTGGGAAGGGACATGGAGAGCAGAAAACTAGAGGTGATGGTAGAGCACAGTTGTAGTGTTTGATATGAGGCAAGGATCATCATAAGAGGGATGGTAAACAATATCATGGTGGTAGAACCTAGAACTATAGTGCACAAGAGGCACAGATAGTTGGGTATGTTGGTCATAACATTCCTCAGATGTATGTATTTGTGGGAAACAGGAAGGCAGATCATCAGGCTTATATCATTGAGATGGATGGTAAGCTTTGTGATGATTTTTTTAAATTTTGATTGATCCTAGATCTAAATATAGTTATATTAATCTTGACCTAGTGGACAAGAGTGTTTTGAGAAAATAAATGCATGTAGAATCTTGGTTAGTGTAGTTGGCTACAGGTACCTAGAAAAGAGTTCACCATTGGGTAAGATCTTGTGCATTTGAGTTGAATGGCATGTCTACAACAACACACTTGAACATATTTCCATTTGGATCATATAAAATTCAATTGGGTACGAACTCGTTATATCTTCACAGGACCAAGGTGGATTTTTATGACAAATCGAGTGAGTGTTTCGATGACAATGGGGAACCAAGAGTCTTGCAGGTAAATAAGAAAGCCACATCAGTTAGGATGGGGACAACTATGTAGACCAAGTGCAATCACAAGAAAGGGTGTGTGATATTTCTAGTTCATATCTCTAGTAAAAAAGGTAAGGAAGTCAAGCATGAAGATGTGTTGAGAAGGTACGCAATTCTACAGCAATTTCAACATGCATTTCTATCAAAAATTTTAGAGTTTCCACCTCAGATGGGAGTATAATTTTCTATTGAGTTTCTACCATGGGCAACACCAACATCAAAGGAAAATTACAGAATGAGCACACCTGAGTTGTTTTATTTAAAGTTGCAGCTGAAATAAATTCTTTTTAAGTGATACATTAGGCCAAGTGTGCCGCCTTGGGGTGCACGAGTGCTGTTCGTGAAGAAGAAGGATGAAACTCTCAGAATGTGTATTGGTTATAGGTAGTTGAACAATGTGACCATAAAGAAAATGTACCCATTACTGAGGATCAATGATTTTTTTGATCAACTAAAGGGAGAAATAATGTTATCTAAGATCGACTTGAGATCAATATATCATCAAGTATGCATCAAAGAGAAGGACATATACAAGACAAATTTCTGAACCAGCTATGGGAATTACGAGTTTGTTGTAGTTCCATTTGGTTTGAAAAATTCTCCCTATACATTTATGTGTTTGATGAATAATGTGTTGGGTCCTTACTTGGACAAGGTTGTGATTTTATTCATCTATGATATATTGGTATAGTCTAAGAATGAAGAAGAACATGCCAATCATTTGGAAGTAGTGTTGAGATTGTTGAGAGAGCATCAGTTGTATGCTAATATCAACAACAAGTGTTTCTTTCAAATTGAGGTACATTACTTGCAACAAGTTATCTCCAAAGAAGGCATCACAGTAGATCCAGAAAAGGTAAGAGGCATCATGGAATGGGAAACTCCTCGAAATGTAGATGAGGTGAGATCCTTCATGGGATTGGCAGGCGACTACAGGAGTTTCATCAAGAACTTCTCATAGATTTATTACCTGAATACATAATTTCATAGGAAAGGTAATAAGTTTGAGTGGATAGAGGAGTGTGAGGCTAGTTTTCAGCAGCTTAAGTAGTTCTTAACATATGCTCCAGTGTTAAAGACTGCAGATCCCAAAAAAGAGTTTATATTATGTACAAATGCTTAGAAGAGAGGACTTGGTATAGTCCTTATGTATGAGGGACACATAGTACGCTACGAGTCACGGAAAATAGAATGAGCATGAAAAAAAATATCGGACTCATGATCTTAAGCTAGCAGTGACCATCCATGCATTAAAGATGTGGAGGCGCTATCTTCTGGGCAGGATGTTTGTACTGATGAGTGATCACTGTGGGTTGAGGTAATTTTTTTACCAGTTGAACCTGAATGCCATGAAGACTAGATGGTTGGCTATGATCAGCGAGTTTTATTTTGAGATCAAGTACATAAAAGTTAAAGAGAACATGGTTGCACATTCTCTTAATAGTGTAAGATAGGTAAATAACATTCTAGCTATGAGAGTCTATGGGATGGATTTACAGGATAGGATCTTGCAGATAGGCCAGTAGGATATTAGATATATGGATCTTAGGCACAAATTGCAATACAGTATAGGTACAATAATAGGTACATGTACATGTATAGGTATAGGTACAGGTACATGTATAGGTATAGGTACAGGTACATGTACATGTATAGGTATAGGTGTAGGCGTAGGTGTACAGGATGTGGAATATTTTCTCACAACAGATGGATTGGTCAGGTTTGTGGAGAGGAGGTATGTTCCAGACAATAGTGAGTTCAAGAAGGTGATCTTGATGAAGTTTCATTTAAAACCATATTCAGGTCACCTAGGTTTCATGTAAAACCATATTCAGGTTACCCAGGCCTTCAAAAGAAATTTACTATATTGAAGAGATTTTATTATTAGCCGATCTAAGGAGGGATGTATAAAAGTTCATGGATAAGTGTTTGGACTGTCAGCAGGTGAAGGCAGAGTGTAGGCATCTAGGTGGCCTATTAAAGATTATTCCGATTATGGAATGGAAATGGTACGTAATTTACATGTACTTTATTACAGGGTTTTTGGGTATAGTGAGATAGCATGATTCCATCATGGTTGTTGTGGACAGGTTGAAAAAGGTTCCACACTTCATTCCAGTGAAGACTACCTACTTAGCTAGCGATGTAGCACAAATTTTCATCAGAGAAATATTCAGATTGCATGGTGTTCCAAAGAATATTGTGTCTGAAAGGGATGAAAATTTCACTTCCAATTTTTTGAAGGAATTATTTTCTCATTTGGGCATAGAGTTGGCCTTCAACAAAAATTATCATCCGCAGACATATGGACAGATTCAGAGGATCAATAGGATCTTGGAGAAAATGTTGAGGATGTACCATTGGTTGAGTTTTCATAAAAAAATGGGTATTATGAGTCATTGGGTATGAGTCCCTTTGAGGCACTATATGGTCAGAGTTGTAATACTCCGATCTATTGCAGTAATCTAGTTAACAAGGTGTTTATTGGACTGGACATGTTGGTAGAAATGGAGAAGTAAATGCGGGTTATAAAGAAGAATCTAAAGGAAAAATAATATATATATATATATATATATATATATATATATATATATATATATATATAATAGTTAAATACCAACACAGGGTATTTAAGAAGTTTCATGTTCGAGAGCATGTTTATTTGTGCATCAAGCCCAAGAAGAGCTCCCTGAGGATCTGTTCATGTTGTTGGAAATACTTTACAATGATTGTATGCAGTGCTACCCACTTGAAGACTTCATATGATGAACTTCTTGCTATTTTTGTGCACCTTGTTTTTTTCTCTTGTCATGCTACCCTCTACTGCACCTTGCTTTTCTTTGCTGCCATAGAAAGTCTGGTCCTTTGCAACCCTTGACAACACATGATATAAATTTTTCTTGCCTTCTAGGAGCTCGATATTGAATCTGGAGTATCTCTATTATTTTAGATCCTCAATATCTTATTTCTAGTCTTTTAGTATTCCTCTCAGTCTTCTTTCTAATGCTGCAGGTCTGACCCAATTTGGATTCTTCAAGAGAGAGTTATACCCAATATCTCACAATGCCCTAATTATGGACTGTTTCAGCAGAGCCCATTTGTACGGCGTGAAACGTGTCACTGTTTCTTCATTTGGCTCTGAAATTGATAGAGAGAAAATTAAAGACTATGCAATATCTGCCACTTTTTATGGAATTCCAATCTGATACTCAGAGACAGATTTATGATGAATCTACCAAGGTCACTTCTTTGAGATTAATTTCAGGAGCCTGCAAAAACCATGACTTCTACAGATCATATCTCCAAAAATATTGTGCACCTTGATCTGAAATGTTTACAACAGCTTCCTTAGGATTTCGACTTCATCTCATAAACATTTCAACTTCTCAACCTTCGTACAAAAACATTTAGAGCGAAAATTCCACGATGACCTGTTTCAGATGGTCGAATCCCTTTCCTAAGGAGGAAATGAAGATCACAATTTATATAAATTCTTAAGTAGAGAGGGACTTCAACAAGTGAACGTGGGAGAAATTTTGGGATCTTCAAAAATATTAATTATGAATTTTCAATGACCCATGCCCCAATCCCATGGGGTTTTAGCCCACTAACTGGGGGTACAAACTTCAAACATGAATATCTCTCAAACTGTGAAGAATTGCATGGCGTGCCATATATCAACAGAAACATCTCGACAAGTAGAAACCATAAAAATAATTATTGAACTAGAATATATTAATTTGGTAGGTCGAAATTCCCATGAAATATTGGGTTAGCCCCTGGTGCTGCTTGGGTTGACATCAATGACAACTGCTGATAAACACGTGTCAAGTTGGCACCACGGTATTACAGGCCTTTTGAGATCCTTGAGAAGATTGGACCAGTGGCTTATCAATTTTCACTGCTTACAACAGTGAATGTCCATGATATGTTTCATGTTTCATTACTTAAAAGGTATAGAAAGGATGTTGATCATGTTATTGATTGGTTTGTATTGAAGGCAGAACAAGAAGGAGAAATACATCCAAAACCTAAATGCATATTGCAGTGGAAGAAGCTCATGCTTATGAAAATATCCATAGAGCAAGTTAAATTGTAGTGGAATCACTTTGGGCCAGATGAAGCTACATGGGAGATGGTGGATCAGATGCGGGCAATGTATTCTTCATTGTTTGCTAGTTGAGGCAAAGCAATTTTGGTTTGATTTTTGGTGTATGTTTGGCATATTTTTGGGTGATGCTTTGGTATATGTACTTATGTATATGGATGTAAATACTTCCATGAGATAATTTATAAATCTCTAGTAAGTGGTATGGATGCTATATGGTCATGTGATCATGTTTTGTTTTTTTTTTAGCAGTGTAATCATTTTAATACTAGGTCAGCTAATTTATAAAGCTCCATGAGAAATGGTTTTTTCTTGTGGTTTTGTTGAGGTGTAGGTGTGGTTTAAAACCGAGGATGGTGTTCCCCAAGGGGGAGGTTTCTGTAATAGACTCGGGCAAAAGAATGATGTAATAAAAGTTAATAAGGGAAAAAATAAGACCACAATTAAGGGACAATTATTCCTAGATGAATTTTGCGCAAATATCCTAGTGGGAATCACTAGATATGTGCTTATGGCTAAGGGAAACTAGAAAATGAAAAGGAAAAGCCATTAAGGATACAAAATTATTTTTGTCACGTTTATTTATAAAAATAAAGGAAATTAGGAGAAAAGGGAGGTGAAAGGTCACAGGTTGATTGTGAGGAGAAAAATGAAGGAAAAAAATGGAGGCCTCATAAATAAAAATGCTTCTGAGGATCAGTTGGTACCTTTTGTCAATTCAGTTTTGGAGCTCTCTCATTATTCTCTCTCTCACACAAACTCTTTGATACTTAGAATTTTATTGGAGAAATTCAACATTATGCCAAGGAGGAGGAAGTAAGAAAAAGAAGGAAAAGAAAGGAAAGGAAAGAAAGGATCAATCAAGGAAGATCATGATGTAAATGCTTTAGCAGGAATAACTGCAGGAAAAATATTGCATGTATGTCTCCTTGATGCCCACAGGGTTAGGCCTTGCGTGTAAGGCTAATGATAGATCCCCTTGGGATGGTCTATCGAGATTTTCAGACCATGGATGTAACAGGGTTCATGTGTGCGGGCACATGGATTCATGAACCACTGTGAAAAATAAAAATATTGCATGTGTGATTTGCTCGCTAGTTTGGACAAGCATGACTTATGCATGTTGGTATTTTGTTATCTTGTTGTCAGTGGCATGGTTTTTCCGGGGTTTGACAGTGGTTTTCAAACTTTCCTTGCCTTTTTTTGGATTACATGGTGTGTTTAGATTTTTCTTTCGGTTTTTAGCTTTGGATTTGCCGGAGGGATTTCAGAATCCAGGGTGGAGGTGGTCTCAAGGTTCATTCCCAAAGTCTTAGGACTCCCTTGACCATTTTTGGCAAGATATATGGTAAATCCTAGGGGAGGTTTCATGCTTTAGGGCCTAGTGACATTGGATTGGATTACGTTAAAGCCTGAGAGACAGGAGACAAAAATTACTCAAGGATAGTGATGGATTCTGGATGGAATTTCCAAGTTCTTCTTGGTTTAGTGATTCAAGTACCGGTTTGGTGTGATCACAGTATGATAAAGGTGGAGGTGGTTTAACCTTTGGATTCCCTTGGTTTTGTTTTGGATTTCCTTATCCATGATATCCCACATTCATGCTTGGAATATGGCACAAGTGTGATTGGCTGAAGAGAGATTTGGCTCAACCATGTCTATGGTCAGGTGGAACGTGGAAGTCCCAAACCTAGTCGATATTTTCCTATGTTTAATGGAAGCTAAGTCTCTTGATTTTTATCCTATTAATGTTTCAATTGAATAGTTGTTATCTCACTTTTATTTCCATGGTTTTAAGCTATTTCTAATCTTCTTTAAATGATTGGTTCATGTCATGGTTATTTCATTTATTTACTTGTAATTGCTAAAATGATGGATGAAAGACGTGATTGACTTCATATCTGGTTAAGGAAGAGGGTGATGATCCTTATTTCCATCATTCATGTTGTGTATTGTATCCTAAATCTATAGATGTCATTCATGCCAAGTGTTTGACATAATATCAGTGCTAGTTAGGGATGGCCGAACCTAGTCCTAGACTCTGTTTTTGGTTATTTGGCATTGTCATCATGTGTTTAATGGATCTTGAAAGCTACAAGAAGTTTTGGGAAGTGTTCAGGATTCTGGGCTTAAAACATTCCATACATCCCACGGATGCAGGTATAGGTATTGGAAAATTAGTCCCTGGACGTAGGCATGCATACTTGTGTGTGCATCTAGTGCCTCCCAAATGCATGGATACAAAATTTTTGGTGCGTTCAGGGGGTTTTCTTCATAAAATATTAGTGGGACCCAAGAACAGGTCTGGTGGATGATTGAGATATCCCTTGGGGGTCCTGTAACAGGTGGTATAGGTTTGTGTTATGGTTTATCGCTTCGATTCCACTTCATTAAAGTCACCAAAGAGGTTGAGTTTATCTTAAATACCCCTCATCTCATGTTTACCCCGGTTGGCCGGTTACTTGGGTAGCTGTTAGGGGAGGTGGATGCTAAAATTCTAGAACCCTTAAACATCGTTTAGATATTTTCTCTATTCATTAGGGATCTTGGTTTTTTTGAAGCTCGTAGTTAGGCTTTCTTGGAACCTTGATTGATATTATACAACTCTCTTTGTTGATTTTATATATTAACCCATGCCTTCATCTGTTAAGTCCCTGTATTACTAGTGGAGTCCCTTATTGTTGTTAGTGTAGCCCCCATATTGTTATTATTGTGCCCTTACATTATTATTGTTAGGTTGGCTAGGATTATATTGTGACCCCATGGACTCCTATAGATAGAAAGGAGGTTTTGTCATTTGTATCATCCAAGAATTGTTCATTTATGTAATGTAAAGGGGGTTTCCCACTCAAAGTGGCTTATTTCTAAGTTATTGATATCTCTTTTCTTCTATTTTTGGAGTTGGTTTCATAACATTTGGTATCAGAGCTTTGGATTTTAGGGTTTTGCTGCACCAAATAGGTCATTATGAAATTTTCACTATAAATTTTTTTTCTACGAAGGTTTAGAAGCTAAAATTTCTACCATGAGAAGCCACAATCTTGAGGAGGTTCGTGTAAAAGTTTGAGATCTTGGTTTGTAATATTAGAGATATGATCTGTGGAAGTTAGGGTTTTTTCAGGCTCCCGAATTTCACCTCCAAGAGGTGACCGTGGGTTTTTTTAGTCTCTGAGTATTAGATTGGGAAATTGTAAAAAGCGATCAAAATTACACAGACTTTAGTTTCCTTTGTATCAATTTCAGAGCCAAAGGAGGAAACAATGACACGTGGCATGCCTTACAAGTTAGCTCTACTGAACCAGTCCATAAATAGGTCATTGTGGGAGATTGGACATAAATTTGACTTGAAGAATCCAAATCAGGTCCAACTTGTGGAATTCGAAAGAATATTTAAAGGGCTACTATAGGGCTGAATTTTAGATATTGAAGATCCAAAATCATAGATATAAGTGAGTTTCAATATCGAGCTCCTTAAAAGAAAGAAAAAGTTGTGTATTTTTTAAACAAGTTTGCATAACATTTGTTTGAAAAGTCAGTTTGAAGTGATTCCAATTGAATATTGAAGCATAGATATCAGTATTGAGTTATATAGTGCCTCCAAAAAATAATTCCACACCCATTAAGCCCTCAAAAATATATACTATGACACAGGAAGAGGAGTAATTGCAACATGATATATCAAAATTACTATACCAAGTGCAACAAAATTTATTAAAAAGAGAAATCAAAGATGACATAGATGGTTTAAAATAAAAAATAAAGGCTAAGTTGGATGGTTTGAAGGATCAAATGAAATCTAATATGGATGATAAAGTAGTGGAAGATCACATTGAGCATCAACAACAAGTTCTCCAACTCTCAAAGGATAACCTAACTTTGCTGCATAATCGAATGAAACAATAGGAAGATCAACATCGAAATGAAGTAAGTTCTGAAGAAGTCACAGAAAGAAGAACTCGAAAACTATGAAATCGGTCAATTTTAGAATATCTCAGAAAGTGGAAGAACTTACCCATTGAATATTCAACATGGGAGGATGATAATTTTATACAAAAGCATCCAGAAATAATCAAGAATTGATGACAACACTTGTTTGAAGGAGAGGGGCATGTTAGGTCCCTATATTACTAGTGATAAGGATTTATGCAGGAACGCAACAGAATAAACATATAACCATAAATACAAAGATGCAGTGGAAATTACACTTCATTTCATTGATATCAAAGAACTGAAATTTGCTTACAAACAGAATGGAAATAAAACTAGCTAGGGTGCTGGTAGCTATCTTTGAGAAAAGATGTAGCGGCTATAGGCCTCTGAACTGGGTTACAATGAGGCTCGAGGGCCTATTTATTATTTAGAAACAATGGGAAATCCTAAACAACCAAAAATATAACCCTAGGAGATGAAGCGCCAAAACTATGGGCCTCGTTTTGGTAAATTGGTGTTTCAACTTCCCTGGGACGTAACTTTGGCACACGATCTTCGTTTGACGAGAACCATACCTTGTTAGAAAGATCTATCCGAGGAATAAAATTTTTGAGTGAGAAACATTGATCCATGGACCCATGTTGCTCCAGGGTTTCCCAAAAAAAGTCGTTTAGGGCCTCAAAACGGCTCCAGAAGTTCAGGACCCGAAAAAGTACTAAAAATAGTAAGTTGTGCCGAAACCAAAAAACTAAAAGAGACAATGGTGGGGCCCCAAGTGGAATAGGCAGATGACCACTAATATACACCTGGATCATTCCTCTCCCCTTAGGAAGAAATGGTCCCCATTTTTTTAAGTTCCTCCATGAGATGAGGAAATTTCTACTAAACTTGGTCCCTGGTGAACCACTTTCCTTGGTGCAGAAGTTGGCAAAATTTGACAACCCGATATAGTTGGATCTTCTATTGGCGAGTGTTCTTGATTTTCATGTCCATAATACAATCTGTGGTGGCCTGTTCCATGCAGTCTGGGTTCAACTCATTTGGTGTGAGTTTTTCTGCAATGTCAGAGGTTTCCAGTAGAGGTGGGAAGTAAGGACGAATGCGGTCCACATTGAATACTGGGTGCAGACCAAGGAATGGTGGAATACTGAGCTCAAAGGATTTTCTCCCTACAACCTTGGTAATGGCGTATGACCTGTATCGGAGTGGTCGAAGCTTGTGGTGGGGTCCAGTGAGGCGCTCCTTCTGCAAATGTAGCCATACTTTGTAGCCTACCTGGAAGTTGTCTGGCACCCGATGTTGATCATGGTGTTGCTTGTACTTAGCATTGGCTCTGTCCAATATGTCATGAACCTGTTGGCGGATGTGTTGAATGCACTCGATGAAGCTATTTTCTTTCTCAACTTCATACTGGACATGAGCTGAATTGGCCTAAGTAGTTGCAAATGGCATGGCTACATCAATGGGACATAGTGGCTGGAATCCCAAGCCCACCTGAAAGGGGCTATGGCCGATTGAACTGTGGAGAGATCGGTTATAACTATGTTGTACGTAGGGGAGGCTCTCGTCCCATGTGCGTGGATTCTTTGAATTTTACATGCACAAAATGTGTACAATCATTCTCTTGACGACATATGTCTGGCCATCTGTTTGGGGATGGAAAGCTATGGACTTGGTGAGCTTGGTGTCCAGCATTGACTAGAGGCCGGACCAAAATGTGCTGAGGAGCCTGTTATCCTTTTCTGATATGATAGACTGTGGGATCCCAAAGTGCACCCACACTCATTAAAAGAAGATTTTATCAATGGCTTCTGCTGTGATATTCTTCTTGCAGGCCGCCATAATGGCCATCTTCGAGAATCTGTCCACGACCATGAAAACATAGTCATTTCCATACTTAGTAGAAGGTAGGCCTGACATGTAATCCATGGAGATGGATTCCCAAGGTCGACTAGGGGTAGGTAGCAGAGTATATAGGCCTTGCTTCTTGATGGTCGGTTTGGCAATGGCACAAGCAGTGCAAAATCTGATGTGCTTCCCAACATCCTTTCGAAGGTTCGGCCAATAGAAATACTTCTGCAGTACTGCTACTATTTTCTCAACCCCAAAATCCCCAGTGACTCGACTGTCATGTGCAGAAAACTAGACGTGATGGTAGAGCACAGTTTTAGTGTTTGATATGAGGCAAGGATCATCATAAGAGGGATGGTAAACAATATCATGGCGGTAGAACCCAGATCTATAGTGCACAGGAGGCACAGCTAGTTGGGTATGTTGGTCATAACATTCCTCAGATGTATGTAGTTGTGGGAAACAGGAAGGCAGATAATCAGGCTTATATCTTTGAGATGGATGGTAAGCTTTGTGATCAATTTTTTTAAATTTTGATTGATCCTAGATCTAAATATAGTTATATTAATCTTGACCTAGTGGACAAGAGTGTTTCGAGAAAATAAATGCATGCAGAATCTTGGTTAGTGTAGTTGGCTACAGGTACCAAGAAAAGAGTTCACCATTGGGTAAGATCTTGTGCATTTGAGTTGAATGGCATGTCTACAACAACACACTTGAACATATTTCCATTGGGATCATATAAAATTATATTGGGTACGAACTCGTTATATCTTCACAGGACCAAGGTGGATTTTTATGACAAATCGAGTGAGTGTTTCGATGACAATGGGGAACCAAGAGTCTTGCAGGTAAATAAGAAAGCCACATCAGTTAGGATGGGGAAAACTATGTAGGCCAAGTGCAATCACAAGAAAGGGTGTGTGATATTTCCAGTTCATATCTCTAGTAAAAAAGGTAAGGAAGTCGAGCATGAAGATGTGTTGAGAAGGTACGCAATTCTACAACAATTTCAACATGCATTTCTAGAAAACATTTTGGAGTTTCCACATTAGATAGGAGTATAATTTTCTATTGAGTTTCTACCATGGGCAACACCAACATCAAAGGAACGTTACAGAATGAGCACACCTGAGTTGGTTTATTTAAATTTGCAGTTGAAATAAATTCTTTTTAAGTGATACATTAGGCCAAGTGTGCCACCTTGGGGTGCACGAGTGTTGTTCGTGAAGAAGAAGGATGAAACTCTCAGAATGTGTATTGGTTATAGGAAGTTGAACAACGTGACCATAAAGAAAATGTACCCATTACTGAGGATCAATGATTTGTTTGATCAACTAAAGGGATAAATAATGTTATCTAAGATCGACTTGAGATCAATATATCATCAAGTACGCATCAAAGAGAAGGACATATACAAGACAAATTTCTGAACTAGGTATGGGAATTACGAGTTTGTTGTAGTTCCATTCGGTTTGAAAAAGGCTCCATCTACATTTATGTGTTTGATGAATAATGTGTTGGGTCCTTACTTGGACAAGGTTGTGATTTTATTCATCTATGATATACCGGTATAATCTAAGAATGAAGAAGAACATGCCAATCATTTGGAAGTAGTGTTGAGATTGTTGAGAGAGCATTAGTTGTATGCTAATATTAGCAACAAGTGTTTCTTTCAAATTGAGGTACATTACTTGCAACAAGTTATCTCCAAAGAAGGCATCACAGTAGATCCAAAAAAGGCAAGAGGCATCATGGAATGGGAAACTCCTAGAAATGTAGATGAGGTGAGATCCTTCATGGGATTGGCAGGCTACTACAGGAGTTTCATCAAGAACTTCTCATAGATTTATTACCTGAATACATAATTTTAGAGGAAAGGTAATAAGTTTGAGTGGATAGAGGAGTGTGAGGCTAGTTTTGAGTAGCTTAAGTAGTTGTTAACACATGCTCCAGTGTTAAATATTGCAAATCCCGAAAAAGAGTTTATAGTATGTACAAATGCTTACAAGAGAGGACTTGGTGGAGTCCTTATGTAGGAGGGACACATAGTACTCTATGAGTCACGGAAAATAGAATGAGCATGAAAAAAAATATCGGACTCATGATCTTAAGCTAGCAGTGACCATCCATGCATTGAAGATGTGGAGGCACTATCTTCTGGGAAGGACATTTGTACTGATGAGTGATCACTGTGGGTTGAGGTAATTGTTTGACCAGTTGAACCTAAATGCCATGAAGACTAGATGGTTGGCTATGATCAGCGAGTTTTATTTTGAGATCAAGTACATCAAAGTTAAAGAGAACATGGTTGCACATGCTCTTAATAGTGTAAGATAGGTAAATAACATTGTAGCTATGAGAGTCTATCGGATGGATTTACAGGATAGGATCTTGCAGGTAGGCCAGTAGGATATTAGATATATGGATCTTAGGCACAAATTGCAATACAGTATAGGTACAATTATAGGTACAGGTACATGTATAGGTATAGGTATAGGTACATGTACACATATAGGTATAGCTGTAGGCGTAGGTGTACAGGATGTGGAATATTTTCTCACAACAGATGGATTGGTCAGGTTTATGGAGAGGAGGTATGTGCCAGACAATAGTGAGTTCAAGAAGGTGATCTTGATGAAGTTTCATTTAAAACCATATTCAGGTCACCCAGGTTTCATGTAAAACCATATTCAGGTTACCCAGGCCTTTAAAATAAATTTAATATAGTGAAGAGATTTTATTATTAGTCGATCTAAGGAGGGATGTATAAAAGTTTGTGAATAAGTGTTTGGGTTTTCAGCAAGTGAAGGTAGAGTGTAGGCATCTAGGTGGACAATTAAAGCTTATTGCGATTCTGGAATGGAAATGGTACGTAATTTACATGTACTTTATTACAGGGTTTTCGAGTATAGTGAGATAGCATGATTCCATCATGGTTGTTGTGGACAGGTTGACAAAGATTCCACACTTCATTCTAGTAAAGACTACCTACTTAGCTAGCGATGTAGCACAGATGTTCATCAGAGAAATATTCAGATTGCATGGTGTTCCAAACAATATTGTGTCTGAAAGGGATGAAAATTTCACTTCCAATTTTTTGAAGGAATTATTTTTGCATTTGGGCATAGAGTTGGCCTTCAACAAAAATTATCATCCACAGACAGATGGATAGATTTAGAGGATCAATAAGATGTTGGAGAAAATGTTGATGGTTGAGTTTTCATAGAAAATTGGGTATTAGGAGTCATTGGGTATGAGTCCCTTTGAGGCACTATATGGTCATAGGTTTAATACTCCGATCTCTTGTAGTAATCTCGTTAAGAAGGTGTTTATTGGACCGGACATGTTGGTAGAAATGGAGAAGTAAATGCGGGTTATAAAGAAGAATCTAAAGAAAAAATCATATATATATATATATATATATATATATATATATAATATTTAAATACCAAGACAGGGTATTTAAGAAGTTTCATGTTCGGGAGCATGTTTATTTGTGCATCAAGCCCAAGAAGAGCTCCCTGAGGATCTGATCATGTTGTTGGAAATAATTTACAATGATTGTATGCAGTGCTGCCCACTTGAAGACTTCATATGATGAACTTCTTGCTATTTTTGTGCATCTTGTTTGCTGCTCTTGTTATTCTACCATCTTCTGCACCTTGCTTTTCTTTACTGCCATAGAAAGTCTGGTCCTTTGCAACCTTTGACAACACATGATCTAGCTTTTTCTTGCCTTCTAGGAGCTCGATATTGAATCTGGTGTATCTCTATTAATTTAGATCCTCAATATATTATTTCTAGTCTTGTAGTATTCCTCTGAGTCTTCTTTCCAATGCCACAGGTTTGACCCAATTTGGATTCTTCAAGAGAGAGTTATACCCAATCTTTCACAATGCCCTAATTATGGACTGTTCCAGTAGAGCCCACTTGTACGACGTGCCACGTGTCATTGTTTCTTCATTTGGCTTTGAAATTGATAGAGAGAAAATTAAAGACTGTGAAATATCCACCACTTTTTATGGAATTCAAATCTGATACTCAGAGATAGAGTTATGACGAATTTACCAAGGTCACTTCTTTGAGATGAATTTCAGGAGCCTGCAAAAACCATGACTTCTACAGATCATATCTCCAAAAATATTGTGCATCTTGATCTGAAATGTTCACAACAGCTTCCTCAGGATTTCAATTTCATCTCATAAACATTTCAGCTTTTGAACCTTCGTACGAAAACATTTAGAGCGAAAATTCCACGATGACCTATTTTAGATGGCCGAATTCCTTGCCTAAGGAGGAAATGAAGATCACAATTTATATAAATTCCTAAGTTGAGAGGGACTTCAACAAGTGAACGTGGGAGCGATTTTAGGATCTTAAAAAATATTAATTTTCAATTTTCAATGACCCATGCCCCAATCCCATGGGGTTTTAGCCCACTAGCTGGGGGTACAAACTTCAAACATGAATATCTCTCAAACCGTGAAGAACTACATGGCGTGCCATATATCAACGGAAACATCTTGACAAGTAGAAACCATAAAAATAATTATTGACCCAGAATATATTAATTTGGTAGGTCAAAATTTCCATGAAATATTGGGTTAGCCCCTGGTGCTGCCTGGGTTGACATCAATGACAACTGCTGATCAACACATTTGTCAAGTTGGCACCACGATATTATGGGCCTTTTGAGATCCTTGAGAAGATTGGATCAGTGGCTTATCAATTTTCACTGCTTACAACAATGAATGTACATGATACGTTTCATGTTTCATTACTTAAAAGGTATAGAAAGGATGTTGATCATGTTATTGATTGGTTTGTATTGAAGGCAGAACAAGAAGGAGAACTACATCCAAAACCTAAATGCATATTGCAGTGGAAGAAGCTCATGCTTATGAACATATCCATAGAGCAAGTTAAAGTGTAGTGAAATCAATTTGGGCCAGATGAAGCTACATGGGAGATGGTGGATCAGATGCAGGAAATGTATTCTTCATTGTTTGCCGGTTGAGGCAAAGCAATTTTGGTTTGATTTTTGGTGTATGTTTGGCATATTTTTTGGTGATGCTTTGGTATATGTACTTATTTAAATGGATTTAAATACTTACATGAGATAAGTTATAAATCTCTAATAAGTGGTATGGATGCTATATGGTCATGTGATCATGTTTTGTTTTTTTTGAGCAGTGTCATCATTTTAAATACTAGGTTAACTAATTTATAAAGCTCCATGAGAAATGTTTTTTTCTTGTGGTTTTGTTGAGGTGTAGGTGTGGTTTAAAACCGAGGATGGTGTTCCCCAAGGGGGAGGTTTCTGTAATATACTCGGGCAAAAGAATGATGTAATAAAAGTTAATAAGGGAAAAAATAAGACCACAATTAAGGGACAATTATTCCTAGATGAATTTTGCGCAAATATCCTAGTGGGAGTCACTAGATATGTGCTTATGGCTAAGGGAAACTGGAAAATGAAAAGGAAAAGCCATTAAGGATACAAAATTATTTTTGTCACATCTATTTATAAAAATAAAGGAAATTAGGAGAAAAGGGAGGTGAAAGGTCACAGGTTGATTGTGAGGAGGAAAATGAAGGAAAAAAATGGAAAATGAATAAAATGGAGGCCTCATAAATAAAAATGCTTCTGAGGATCAGTTGGTACCTTTTGTCAGTTCAGTTTTGGAGCTCTCTCATTATTCTCTCTCTCACACAAACTCTTTGATACTTAGAATTTTATTGGAGAAATTCAGCATTATGCCAAGGAGGAGGAAGCAAGAAAAAGAAGGAAAATAAAGGAAAGGAAAGAAATGATCAATCAAGGAAGATCATAATGTAAATGCTTTAGTAGGAATAATTGCAGGAAAAATATTGCATTTATGTCTCCTTGATGCCCACAGGGTTAGGCCTTGCATGTAAGGCTGATGATAGATCCCCTTGGGATGGTCTATCGAGATTTTTAGACTGTGGATGTAACAGGGTTCATGTGTGCAGGCACATGGATTCATGAACCACTGTGAAAAATAAAAATATTGCTTGTGTGATTTGCTCGCTAGTTTGGACAAGCATGACTTATGCATGTTGTTATTTGGTTATATTGTTGTTAGTGGCATGGTTTTTCCGGGGTTTGATAGTGGTTTTCAAACTTTCCCTACCTTTTTTTGGATTACATTGTGTGTCGGGATTTTTCTTTCAGTTTTTAGCTTTGGATTTGCTGGAGGGATTTCAGAATCCAGGGTGGAGGTGGTCTCAAGGTTTATTCCCAAGGTCTTAGGAATCCCTTGACCATTTTTGGCAAGATATACGGTAAATCCTAGGGGAGGTTTCATGCTTTAGGGCCTAGTGACATTGGATTGGATTGTGTTAAAGCTTGAGAGACAGGAGACAAAAATTACTCAAGGATAGTGATGGATTCTGGATGGAATTTCCAAGTTCTTCTTGGTTTAGTGATTCAAGTACCGGTTTGGTGTGATCACAGTATGATAAAGGTGGAGGTGGTTTAACCTCTGGATTCCCTTGGTTTTGTTTTGGATTTCCTTATCCATGATATCCCACATTCATGATTGGAATATGGCACGAGTGTGACTGGCTGAAGAGAGATTTGGCTCAACCATGTCTATGGTCATGTGGAACGTGGAAGTCCCGAACCTAGTCGATATTTTCCTATGTTTAATGGAAGCTAAGTCTCTTGATTTTCATCCTATTAATGTTTCAATTGAATAGTTTTTATCTCACTTTTATTTCCATGGTTTTAAGCTATTTCTAATCTTGTTTAAATGATTGGTTCATGTCATGGTTATTTCATTTATTTAATTGTAATTGCTAAAATGATGGATGAAAGACGTAATTGACTTCATATCTGGTTAAGGAAGAGGGCGATGATCCTTATTTCCGTCATTCATGTTGTGTATTGTATCCTACATCTATAGATTTCATTCATGCCAAGTGTTTGACATAATATCAGTCCCAGTTAGGGATGGATGAACCTAGTCCTAGAGTCAGTTTTTGGTTATTTGGCATTGTCGTCATGTGTTTAATGAATCTTGAAAGCTTCAGGAAGTTTTGGGAAGTGTTCAAGATTCTGGGCTTAAAACATTCCATACATCCCACTGATGGAGGTATAGGTATTGGAAAATTAGTCCCTAGACATAGGCATGCATACTTGTGTGTGAATCCAGTGCCTCCCAAATGCATGGATACAGGATTTTTGGTGCATTTAGAGGGTTTTCTTCATAAAATCTTAGTGGGACCCAAGAAAAGGTCTGGTGGATGATTGAGATATCACTTGGGGATCCTGTAACAGGTGGTATAGGTTTGTGTTATGGTTTCCCGCTTCAATTCCACTTCATTAAGGTCACCAAAGAGGTTGAGTTTATCTTAAATACCCCTCATCTCATGTTTACCCTAGTTGGCCGGTTACTTGGGTAGCTGTCAGGGGAGGTGGATGCTAAAATTCTAGAACCCTTAAACATAATTTAGATATTTTCTCTATTCATTAGGGATCTTGGTTTTTTTGAAACTCGTAGTTAGGCTTTCTTGGAACCTTGATTGATATTATACAACTCTCTTTGTTGATTTTATATATTAACCCATGCCTTCATCTGTTAAGTCCCTGTATTACTAGTGGAGTCCCTTATTGTTGTTAGTGTAGCCCCCATATTGTTATTATTGTGCCCTTACATTATTATTGTTAGGTTGGCTAGGATTATATTGTGACCCTATGGACTCCTATAGATAGAAAGGAGGTTTTGTCATTTGTATCATCCAAGAATTGTTCATTTATGTAATGTAAAGGGGTTTTCCCACTCAAAGTGGCTTATTTCTAAGTTATTGATATCTCTTTTCTTCTATTTTTGGAGTTGGTTTCATAACATTTGGTATCAGAGCTTTGAATTTTAGGGTTTTGCTGCACCAAATAGGTCATTATGAAATTTTCACTATAACTTTTTTTTCTACGAAGGTTAGAAGTTAAAATTTCTACCATGAGAAGCCACAATCTTGAGGAGGTTCATGTAAAAGTTTGGGATCTTGGTTCGTAATATTAGAGATATGATCTGTGGAAGTTAGGGTTTTTTCAGGCTCCCGAATTTCACCTCCAAGAGGTGACCGTGGGAAAATCATTATAACTTTCTCTCTAAGTATTAGATTGGGACAATGTAAAAAGCGATCAAAATCACATGGAATTTAGTTTCCTTTGTATCAATTTCAGAGCCAGAGGAGGAAAAAATGACACGTGGCATGTCGTACAAGTTAGCTCTACTGAACCAGTCCATAAATAGGTCATTGTGGGAGATTGGACATAAATTTGACTTGAAGAATACAAATCAGGTCCTACTTGTGGAATTCGAAAGAATATTTAAAGGAATACTACAGGGCTGAATTTTAGATATTGAAGATCCAAAATCATAGATATAAGTGAGTTTCAATATTGAGCTCCTTAAAAGCAAGAAAAAGTTGTGTATTTTTTAAACAAGTTTCCATAACATTTGTTTGAAAAGTCAGTTTGAAGTGATTCCAAGGGAATATTGAAGCATAGATATCAGTATTGAGTTATATAGTGCCTCCAAAAAATAATTCCACACCCATTAAGCCCTCAAAAATATATACTATGACACAGGAAGAGGAATAATTGCAACATGATATATCAAAATTACTGTACCAAGTGCAACAAAATTCAATATTAAAAAGAGAAATCAAAGATGACATAGATGGTTTAAAAGAAAAAATAAAGGCTAAGTTGGATGGTTTGAAGGATCAAATGAAATCTAATATGGATGATAAAGTAGTGGAAGATCACATTGAGCATCAACAACAAGTTCTCCAACTCTCAAAGGATAACCTAACTTTGCTGCATAATCGAATGAAACAATAGGAAGATCAACATCGAAATGAAGTAAGTTCTGAAGTAGTCACAGAAAGAAGAAATGAAAAACTACGAAATCGATCAATTTTAGAATATCTCAGAAAGTGGAAGAACTTACCCGTTTAATATTCAACATGGGAGGATGATAATTTTATACAAAATCATCAAGAAATAATCAAGCTTTGATGACAACACTTGTTTGAATGAGAGGGGCATGTTAGGTCCCTATATTACTAGTGATCCAGATTTATGCAGGAATGCAACAGAATAAACATATAACCATAAATACAAAGATGCAGTGGAAATTACACTTCATTTCATTGATATCAAAGAACTAAAATTTGCTTACAGACAGAATGGAAATAAAACTAGCTAGGGTGCTAGTAGCTATGTTTGAGAAAAGATGTAGCGGCTATAGGCCTTTGAACTGGGTTACAATGAGGCTCGAGGGCCTATTTATTATTTAGAAATAATGGTAAATCCTAAACAGCCAAAAATATAACCCTAGGAGATGAAGCGCCGAAACTATGGGCCTCGTTTTGGGAAATTGGTGTTTCAACTTCCCTGGGACGTAACTTTGGCACACGATCTCCGTTTGACGGGAACCATACCTTGTTAGAAAGATCTATCTGAGGAATACAAATTTTGAGTGAGAAACATCAATCCATGGACCCATTTTTCTTCGGGGTTTCCCAAAAAAATTCTTTTAGGGCCTCAAAATGGCTCCAGAAGTTCAGGACCCGAAAAACTACTAAAAATAGTAAGTTGTGCCGAAATTGAAAAACTAAAAGAGACAATGGTGGGGCCCCAAGTGGAATAGGCGGATGACCACTAATATCCACCTGGATCATTCCTCCCCCCTTAGGAAGAAAAGGTCCCCATTGTGTTAAGTTCCTCCATGAGATGAGGAAATTTCTACTGAACTTGGTCCATGGTGAACCACTTTCCCTGGTGCAGGAGTTGGCAAAATTTGACAACCCGATATAGTTGGATCTTATGCTGGCGAGTGTTCTTGATTTGCATGTCCATAATACAATCTGTGGTGGCCCTTTCCATGCAGTCTGGGTTTAACTCATTTGGTGTGAGTTGTTCTGCAATGTCAGAGGTTTCCAGTAGAGGTGGGAAGTAAGGATGAAGGCGGTCCACATTGAATACTGGGTGCAGACCAAGGAATGGTGGAAACTGAGCTCAAAGGAATTTCTCCCTACAACCTTGGTAATGGTGTACGACCTGTATCAAAGCGGGCGAAGCTTGTGGTGGGGTCCAGTGGGGCGCTCAATCTGCAAATGTAGCCATACTTTGTCGCCCACCTGTAAGTTGTGTGGCACCCGATGTTGATCATGGTGTTGCTTGTACTTAGCATTGGCTCTGTCCAATATGTCATGAACCTGTTGGCGGATGTGTTGAATGCGTTTGATGAAGATATTTTCTTTCTCAACTTCAGACTGGACATGAGCTGAATTGGCATAAGTAGTCGCAAATGGCATGGCTACATCAATGGGACATAGTGGCTAGAATCCCAAGCCCACCTGAAAGGGGCTATGGCCGATTGAACTGTGGAGAGCTCGGTTATAACTATGTTGTACGTAGGGGAGGCTCTCGTCCCATGTGCATGGATGCTTTGAATTGTACATGCACAAAATGTGTACAATCATTCTGTTGACGACCTCTTTCTGGCCATCTATTTGGGGATGGAAAGCTGTGGACTTGGTGAGCTTGGTGTCCAGCATTGACTAGAGGCTGGACCAAAATGTGCTGAGGAGCCTGCTATCCTGATCTAATATGATAGACTGTGGGATCCCAAAGTGCACCCACACTCATTCGAAGAAGAGTTTATCAATGGCTTCTGCTGTGATATTTGTCTTGTAGGCCGCCATAATGGCCATCTTCGAGAATCTGTCCATGACCATGAAAACATAGTAATTTCCATACTTAGTAGAAGGTAGGCCCGACATGTAATCCATGGAGATGGATTCCCAAGGTCAACTAGGGGTAGGTAGCAGAGTATATAGGCCTTGCTTCTTGATGGTCAGTTTGGCAATGGCACAAGCAGTGCAGGATATGATGTGCTTCCCAACATCCTTTCTAAGGTTCGGCTAATAGAAATACTTCTGTAGTACTGCTACTATTTTCTCGACCCCAAAATGCCCAGTGACTCGACTGCAGTGTGCAGAAAACTAGAGGTGATGGTAGAGCACAGTTGTAGTGTTTGATATGAGGCAAGGATCATCATAAGAGGGATGGTAAACAATATCATGGTGGTAGAACCTAGATCTATAGTGCACAGGAGGCACAGATAGTTGGGTATGTTGGTCATAACATTCCTCAGATGTATGTAGTTTTGGGAAACAGGAAGGCAGATCATCAGGCTTATATCATTGAGATGGATGGTAAGCTTTGTGAACAATTTTTTTTTTTTTTTGATTGATCCTAGATCTAAATATAGTTATATTAATCTTGACCTAGTGGACAAGAGTGTTTTGAGAAAATAAATGCATGTAGAATCTTGGTTAGTGTAGTTGGCTACAGGTACCCAGAAAAGAGTTCACCATTGGGTAAGATCTTGTGTATTTGAGTTGAATGGCATGTCTACAATAACACACTTGAACATATTTCCATTGGGATCATATAAAACTCTATTGGGTACGAACTCGTTATATCTTCACAGGACCAAGGTGGATTTTTATGACAAATCGAGTGAGTGTTTCGATGACAATGGGGAACCAAGAGTCTTGCAGGTAAATAAGAAAGCCACATCAGTTAGGATGGGGAAAACTATGTAGGCCAAGTGCAATCACAAGAAATGGTTTGTGATATTTCCAGTTCATATCTCTAGTAAAAAGGGTAAGGAAGTCAAGCATGACGATGTGTTGAGAAGGTACGCAATTCTACCACAATTTCAACATGCATTTCTAGCAAACATTTTAGAGTTTCCACCTCAGATGGGAGTATAATTTTCTATTGAGTTTCTACCATGGGCAACACCAACATCAAAGGAACGTTACAGAATGAGCACACCTGAGTTGGTTTATTTAAAGTTGCAGCTGAAATAAATTATTTTTAAGTGATACATTAGGCCAAGTGTATCGCCTTGGGGTGCACAAGTGTTGTTCGTGAAGAAGAAGGATGAAAATCTCAGAATGTGTATTGGTTATCGGTAGTTGAATAACGTGACCATAAAGAAAATGTACCCATTACTGAGGATCAATGATTTGTTTGATCAAATAAAGGGAGAAATAATGTTATCTAATATCGACTTGAGATCAATATATCATCAAGTACGCATCAAGGAGAAGGACATATAAAAGACAAATTTTTGAACTAGGTATGGGAATTACGAGTTCGTTGTAGTTCCATTCGGTTTGACAAATTATCCATCTACATTTATGTGTTTGATGAATAATGTTTTGGGTCCTTACTTGGACAAGGTTGTGATTTTATTCATCGATGATATACCGGTATAGTCTAAGAATGAAGAAGAACATGCCAATCATTTGGAAGTAGTGTTGAGATTGTTGAGAGAGCATCAGTTGTATGCTAATATTAGCAACAAGTGTTTCTTTCAAATTTAGGTACATTACTTGCAACAAGTTATCTCCAAAGAAGGCATTGCAGTAGATCCATAAAAGGTAAGAGGCATCATGGAATGGGAAACTCCTAGAAATGTAGATGAGGAGAGATCCTTCATGGGATTGGCTGGCTACTACAGGAGTTTCATCAAGAACTTCTCATAGATTTATTACTTGAATACATAATTTCGAAGGAAAGGTAATAAGTTTGAGTGGATAGAGGAATGTGAGGCTAGTTTTGATGAGCTTAAGTAGTTGTTAACACATGCTCTAGTGTTAAATATTGAAGATCCCGAAAAATATTTTATAGTATGTACAAATGCTTGTAAGAGAGGACTTGGTGGACTCTGTTAGCCCCCCTATGAAATTCTTGACAAGCAAGCTGGGGGCTAGATTGTTCTGGAGCCTCCAAGGAATGCCTTTCCCCTGAAAATTCATCTTCCTTGGAGTCTCTTTGTGCTGTGCCTAACATATAGCCCCTCTGCTGACCCATTTCTCAAAAGGCCATACATTGCCCCTCATATCACTGCAAACACCACGTTTTCCCCCTAAACCCCTCCAAAATCCCCATCAAATTCTCCATACACCCTTTGTTTCATTCAAATACACCTTGGTCCTTCTATCGTTGCCCTCCCATAGTCCCAAAATACATCAGAAAGGCTTGAAAAACCCACTTTAAACCTTATATTAAGCCTAGCCCCTTTCTCCATTAACCGCCGCACCTTTCTCTCCCATAAGACCCAGCGCCAGAACCACTCGCTAAACCCGTTGGGCGCTTATCCCCTCCAAACCTTTTTCCGCCCAAAAAATCATAAAAAACCTTTGATAAATCACATTTTTTGGGTTTTAAAGGTTTGCCGCCGGTTCGATTTTTGGTAAATATCCGTCGTCTGTTAAACACCAGATCCAATGGCGCGGTGCTCACCCAAAACAGTGGTCCCCACCCCGCCTGCGCAGTTTCAGAAAACCACGTTGTTTATTCCGCACCACCATTCGCGAGTAAGTGGTTTTCTCCGAGCGACCATCGATTCCATTCAACGCTGGCTGCATGTCCTCTGTACGGCGGCAAACCCGCTCTCATTTCGCACATTAATGTTTGGTTGGTGGTCGGGTAGCAGATTTGCTAAGAGCCGTCCGATCCAAAGCCCTTCATCCAACGGTTGTCGTCCATCCAAACCACGCACTGTTTAACTCCCGTCCATTGTATCAGCTGGTTCTCCGTTCGTCCTTCCCCGCCGTCGATCTCCGCCCGATCGACGGTCCAGATCTGTCTATGCATTATTGACCATTCCGTTGCCCCCGAGCTGCCACGTCACTCCACGTACACCCCTCGTACAGTCTCTCATTCTCTTGCACATTTACGTTCAAAGTTCGTGTTTTTTGATGTTTTTCATGCATTTGTCACTCCGCAGGCCACCAAACACCTACCAGAGCCATCCGCCATTATTTTCCACGATTTCTCCCTGGTTCTCCATCTGCATGGCTTTTTTCTGCATCCACGTCTCGTCCTCGCCACCTCCATCATAAATATCCATGGTTTTCCTCACAGGTTTGTTGTTTTGCAAGGTTGCTAGAGGTAAAAAACTCCATGTTCAGGTCGTAACATCTTAATGGAGAATTTTGCAGATAGATTTAAATCTCGAGAGCTGATACTGTCGAGAAATAGTCAAAGAAAGTGGCTGGCGATATTTGCATCAAGGAAAAGCAGATTTCGGGCATTGAAAACCTCTCAGCACCATTAAAAGCCCGAGCTACCCTGTCAGGAGTAGAATGGAGCGGCAGTGTTACAGTACAGAGCAAAGGAAGATTAAGCGGTGGTGCATTGGTGGCACGACGGTGGTGCACGTTGGTGGAGCCACCTTCCCTAGTGGTTACGGGGGGTATGAGTCTGCTCGTATAGACCAAATGAGGTGAGGCCCCATAGTACATATTGGTTGTTTATCGGCGGTCAAACCCCGATCGATTGGTCAACTACGGGGGGTACACATCCCATTAACCTTCGCACTGGTCGACCTCCTGTACTCCATCGATTTGTTCAAACCTGCTGCCGGTTTAGCTCCACACTGTTCCAATCGTCCTGCCGCCTGTGAATTGATCCGGGCAGTTGGAATTACATTCCAACAAAAGCAGCAGTTTGAAGACCCCGATGATCGATCAAAGGATCCTGTGCACAAGTAAAAGGTACCATCAGGTTATTTGTCAGCAGAATGTTTCTCTTTATCAAAGTACAGGGCGCCCATAAAAATTTTATTATACATAACATCCCTGAAATAATTTCCGCCTTAACTACAGCTCAAAAACAGTCAGACATTTATGAGACAGACCTTCCTAGCAGTTTATTTCATTTTTGTTCAAATCATCCAGGAGTACTTCAGCCAAAAGATGTCAAGATCAAATCTGGAGCAGATCGTTCTCTCACAAGGAAGGTGACAGAGATTAAATATACAGCATGTCAAGCAGAATGGGTTTCGGCCCTGCATTCATTGTTGTGTTTAAAGATACATTTAATTTTCACCTACTCCTTCAGTTGATCTTAGGCTCACCCTTTGCTATAAAGCACAGAAGGAAACATTGTAATGGTTGTTGATGAGATATCAGTGAAACGCAAACATTTTTCCTCTTGAGACAAGTTCTCTGTGTAATATTGAAAGATAGGCTGAGATTAGATGTATTCATACTGAATGTTCAAGCTATGGGCTATGATGTACCTGATTGGTGTCGTTTTTAATATGACAAGCATGTTTCTTTGGATCCTGATCTAAAGCAGCTAGTGATGTTTTCCTTTCTTTGTATTTGTGATTGACTTTATTTCATTTCATTATGTTTCTTCAGGCTCGCATCAGAAGTTTGGCATAAGATTTACCCTTGATAGGTACCTTATGTTGCTGCTCTCCCAGCCCTTAATGTTTTTTGCTTATATGTGTATCTGAATGTCGATTTCAATTGATTTAACCAGTGTAGTGGATGTCATTGCCTACTCTCTGATGTATGAATTGATGAAGTCCATATTTAGATGTTCTTGTTAGGATTTGGTTGAATGTGCTGAGAACCCTGGAGGTCTAGAACCTGGTCTCTGCCTCTCTAGGATCTTTCCATCTCAATTAACCCTTTTCAAGATCCTTGTATTACCTCTGATTTTGTCCAAGCAGGCCTAGAGTTAAATGACCTCTGGTCGGATCTATAGACAGAGTTGGTTGGTTCTCCTCCTTTCATTTTCTATCCTTAATGTCCCATTCCAAATATCTCCTTTAAGATCCAAATTCTCTAGATGACTAGCCCAACTGAAATCTTGCACATTGATTACAAATAAATCCTTTCTTGACTCCATAGCCCAATGGCCTTGATGTTCCCTGAGTTATCTGTTTTAGCCTAAATTCACTCTATACTCATCCTTGCCTTATATTGGACCTTCCTTTCTTGATTTCCAACAACCAAACACAAACAATCAAGCAAACAACCCTAAGCCTACAACTAGCCAAAAATCATAACTTAGAGCTTCAAAGAAATATCCCTTTGACTTATATAGAGAGATCCCTCTCTGGACCTAGGAGGGTTAGATCCTAAGGTCCCAAAGTGGTTCTATGTTGTCTCATCTTTTGGTATTGCCAATCTTGCCAAAACATGGGAACCCCAACATAATGGCGACTCCGCTGGGGACATTCTAAGCATTTTTCATTCCATATCACAAGGACCTTAGAAACCCTTCAATCTCTGGTTAGGTTGGCTTTCAATTGCTGATGGTGGAAAGCATCCTGCTTCAAACATTCATATACATCCACCTGGCGACTCCACACTCCCTATGATCCAAAGACCAAATGACTCCACTGGTAGAAGACTCCGAACTGGTTGAGAAGATACAGTGACCTCTTTCTGATTTACAAACATGCTTCCATGCATATAGAGAAGATATGCCCCAATGAGTAGGGAGCATATTCCTGGATTCCCACACAAAATGCCTGAAGTGGACTGGTTCAAAAACCTGCCTATTTTTCAGGGTGAAAACGCTGAGGACCCCTTGCTTCATCTCATCAAGTTTCATATACATGTGTGGAAATTTAAAGTTGAATGGCATGTAGACTGCCTAATGAAAATGTTCATGGCAACGTTAGAAGGAAAGGCTAGGGTCTGGTATGAATGGTTAGAACCTCAGAGTTTGTTTTCTTTAAAGGACATGCACCAAGTATTTTACAAGAATTATAAAGGAAACTCTCCACCCTTATCATGGGACTGTTGTGATCAATATCAGACTATCATACAGTACCTGTTAGACATTGATAAGGATTTGGTTAATATGCAAGCTGAAGATCTGTTGACAGCCATTCAAGAATTTCATATGCATCCTAGCTATCACAAGAACATGGATGAATTGGCTGAGGAAGAAAACAGTCAAGAGGTTGTGGAATTTTTTCAAGATATTCCTGAAAACTCAGTTGCTGATTCATCATTACTTATGGTTGAGGCTCAAGATGACATCCAGCCTCAAATCCAGTCTTCAGAGGAAACAGAGAGCTGCTGCACTTCTGCACAAAGGGACACAATACCATCCTCCCCTTTGACAGAGGAAGAAATAGATCAAATCATCAATAGACAACCAGCCTTTGAAATTTTTTATAGATCAGAAATTCTTGTCCATTCATCTGATGAGCTCTATTGTACAGAGTTGGAAAGCTCAAATGTAAATCAGAGTGAAGAGAAAATTGTTGATGATCCAATATGTCTGGTTGGTAGCATTACTCACATTCATGACTCTCCTATTTTTGATCTATCTGATGATGATGTTCTCCAAACAGAAGAAGATATTGTAGGGTCATCATTAGTAGATTTATGGGAGGAAAATCAATCCTCTTCACTTCCAGAGAGTAATGATCCAATGCAGGCTACTTATGACACTGATGGGGAGAGCTATGACAGTATAATAGTAGATGAAGATTCGTTGAATATTCATTTTTCTTTATCGCAGATCATCAGTGAGACTGGAAACCAGCAGTTTCTCCTTTCAGAAGATGAAGAAGAGACCCTTGAGCAGGTTGGAAATAAGGTAACTTCTCCTGAAAAAGAGGAAGCAATGGAACATGCCCTTGCTCAAGAATGCACTGATCTCTTCACTGAGCTTAGCACGTCAGAGCAGAACATATCAGAGCTCCCAGAGGACAGCACTACCATATATGATGAGTCCTCCAGTTTAGAAAGTGTAACAGATGAAGGAGATTCTCTGTCTCGAGAGAGTCTCATGCTTGATCCAGTGGAAGAAGAAGAGATCCTGGTCGAAGCCTGCCTGCCAGATATTTATAGCTAGGTATATTCTTATGATCCTTATGCACATTTTCTGCAAACATATGATGAAGGATCAAATGTCTCTTTGAGCAACATGTTGCAGACAGAAAGAAAATTTTTCAAGGCTGTTGTTATAGAACCAAACGAGTGGGAGTTGCCCTGCCTATCCAGCATGCTCAAAGAGTTGAGCAAGAGGGACCAGCCATGGGATCACTTGATGGACTGGTTACATTGGAAGACAATGTTTGTAAGCTAAGATTGTAAATATCCCAGTTAGAGTAGGGTAGGTAGGAAAAGCTCAATAAGGCTCAGTGCATGAGCAAGTAGATTAGTTGCTTCAATTCCTGTCTTAGAATGTAGAGAAGAAACCTGCTAGACAGTCTAATCCTAGCAGGTAGTAGTGTAGGTAGAGAAACATATGAGGCCAACAGTCTAATCTGGCCTCATGGAGCAATAAGGGTAGATTTAGAATAGGTTTGTTTTTTTTTTTTAAATAAAATGTAAAGGGTTTGCAAGCTCAAATGCACCCAAAGGAAGTAGTTAGGACTACATTTGGGTAGGTAGTTTGGTTGGGAAAATGTTTCTGCTGATATATCATGTTTGTGGCAGCTGAAAAGCAATGAAGAAAGATGGCTTATGATAGTAGGCATCTGGCCTACTCCAAAGATCATATCTGGTTTCTTGACTCCTCCAAGGAGAAGCCATCCCCATGTGGAGCCACTATTAGCCCCCCTATGAAATTCTTGAAAAGAAAGCTGGGGGCTAGATTGTTCTGGAGCCTCCAAGGAATGCCTTTCCCCTGAAAATTCATCTTCCTTGGAGTCTCTTTGTGCTGTGCCTAACATATAGCCCCTCTGCTGACCCATTTCTCAAAAGGCCATACATTGCCCCTCGTATCACTGCAAACACCACGTTTTCCCCCTAAACCCCTCCAAAATCTCCATCAAATTCTCCATAAACCCTTTGTTTCATTCAAATACACCTTGGTCCTTCTATCGTTGCCCTCCCATAGTCTCAAAATACATCAGAAAGGCTTGAAAAACCCACTTTAAACCTCATATTAAGCCTAGCCCCTTTCTCCATTAACCGCCGCACCTTTCTCTCCCATAAGACCTAGCGCCAGAACCACTCGCTAAACCCGTTGGGCACTTATCCCCTCCAACCCTTTTTCCGCCCAAAAAATCTTAAAAAACCTTTGATAAATCACATTTTTTGGGTTTTAAAGGTTTTCTACCGGTTTGATTTTCGGTAAATCTCCGCTGTCCGTTAAACACCAGATCCAACGGCATGGTGCTCACCCGAAAAAGTGGTCCCCACCCCGCCTGCGCAGTTTCAGAAAACCACGTTGTTTATTCCGCACCACCATTCGCGAGTCGGTGGTTTTCTCTGAGCGACCAATGATTCCATTCAGTGCTGGCCGCGTCTCCTCTGTACGGCGACAAACCTGCTCTCATTTCGTGCATTAATGTTCGGTTGGTGGTCGGGTAGCGAAATTGCTAAGAGCTGTCCGATCTAAAGCCCTTCATCCAACGACTGTCGTCCATCCGAACCACACACTGTTTAACTCCCGTCCATCGTATCAGCTGGCCCTCTGTCCATCCTTCCCCACTGTTGATCTCCGCCCGATCGACGGTCCAGATCCGTCTATGCATTGTTGACCATTCCATTGTCCCCGGGCCGCCACGTCACTCCACGTACACCCCCCGTACAGTCTCTCATTCTCTTGCACATATACGTTCAAAGTTCGTGTTTTTTGATGTTTTTCATGCATTTGTCACTCCGCAGGCCACCAAACACCTACCAGAGCAATCCGCCATTGTTTTCCACGATTTCTCCTTGGTTCTCCATCTGCATGGCTTTTTTCTACATCCACCTCTCATCCTCGCCACCTCCATCATTCATATCCATGGTTTTCCTCACAGGTTTGTTGTTTTGTAAGGTTGCTAGAGGTAAAAAAACTCCATGTTCAGGTTGTACCATCTTAATGGAGAAGTTTGCAGATAGATTTAAATCCAGAGAGCTGATACTGTTGAGAAATAGTCAAAGAAAGCAGCTGGCGAGATTTGCATCAAGGAAAAGTAGATTTCGGGCATTGAAAACCTCTCAGCACCATTAAAAGCCCAAGCTACCCTGTCAGAAGCAGAATGGAGCGGTAGTGTTACAGTACAGAGAAAAGGAAGATTAAGCGGTGGTGCATTGGTGGCGCGACGGTGGTGCACGTTGGCGGAGCCACCTTCCCTGGTGGTTATGGGGGGTATGAGTCTGCCCGTACAGACCAAATGTGGTGAGGCCTCGTAGTACATATTGAATGTTGATCAGTGGTCAAACCCCGATCGACTGGTCAATTAAGGGGGGTACACATCCCGTTAACCTCCACGTTGGTCGACCTCCCGTACTCCGTCGATCTGTTCAAACCTACTGCCAGTTTAGCTTCGCGCTGTTCCAATCATCCTACCGCCTGTGAATTGATCTGGGTAGTTGGAATTACATTCCAACAAAAGCAGTAGTTTGAAGACCCCAAGGATCGATCAAAGGATCCTATGCACAAGTAAAAGGTACCATCAGGGTTATTTGTCAGCAGAATGTTTCTCTTTATCAAAGTACAGGGCGCCCATGCAACTTTTATTATACATAACATCCCTGAAAGAATTTCCGCCCTAACTACAGCTCAAAAACAGTCAGACATTTATGAGACAGACCTTCCTAGAAGTTTATTTCATTTTTTTTCAAATCATCCAGCAGTACTTCAGCCAAAAGATGTCAAGATCAAATCTGGAGCAGATCATTCTCTCACAAGGAAGGTGACAGAGATTAAATATACAACATGTCAAGCAGAATGGGTTTCAGCCCTGCATTCATTGTTGTGTTTAAAGATACATTTAATTTTCACCTACTCCTTCAGTCGATCTTAGGCTCACCCTTTGCTATAAAGCATAGAAGGAAACATTGTAATGGTTGTTGATGAGATATCAGTGAAACGCAAACATTGTTCCTCTTGAGACAAGTTCTCTGTGTAATATTGAAATATAGGCTGAGATTAGATGTATTCAGACTGAATGTTCAAGCTATGGGCTATGATGTACCTGATTGGTGTCGTTTTTAATATGACAAGCATGTTTCTTTGGATCCTGATCTAAAGCAGCTGGTGATGTTTTCCTTTCTCTGTATTTGTGATTGACTTGCTTTCATTTCATTATGTTTCTTCAGGCTCGCATCAGAAGTTTGGCATAAGATTTACCCTTGATAGGTACCTTATGTTGCTGCTCTCCCAGCCCTTAATGTTTTCTGCTTATATGTGTATCTGAATGTTGATTTCAATTTATTTAACCAGTGTAGTGGATGTCATTGCCTACTCTCTGATGTATGAATTGATGAAGTCCATATTTAGATGTTCTTGTTAGGATTTGGTTGAATGTGCTGAGAACCTTGGAGGTCTAGAACCTGGTCTCTGCCTCTCTAGGATCTTTCCATCTCAATTAACCCTTTCCAAGATCCCTTGTATTGCCTCTGATTTTGTCCAAGCAAGCCTAGAGTTAAATGACCTCTGGTCTGATCTATAGACAGATTTGGTTGGTTCTCCTCCTTTCATTTTCTGTCCTTAATGTCCCATTCCAAATATCTCCTTTAAGATCCAAATGCTCTAGATGAATAGCCCAACTGAAAGCTTGCACATTGATTACAAATAAATCCTTTCTTGACTCCATAGCCCAATGGCCTTGATGTTTCCTGAGTTATCTGTTTCAGCCTAAATTCACTTTATACTCATCCTTGCCTTATATTGGACCTTCCTTTCCTGATTTCCAACAACCAAACACAAACAATCAAGAAAACAACCCTGAGCCTACAACTAGCCTAAAATCATAACTTAGAGCTTCAAAGACATATCCTTTGACTTATATAGAGATATCCCTCTCTGGACCTAGGAGGGCTAGATCCTAAGGTGCCAAAGTGGTTTTATGTTGTCTCATCTTTTGGTTTGCCAATCTTGCCAAAACATGGGAACCCCAACAGAGTCCTTATGTAGGAGGGACATGTAGTATGCTATGAGTCACGAAAAACAGAATGAGCATGAAAAAAAATATCGGACTCATGATCTTATGCTAGCAGCGACCATCCATGCATTGAAGATGTGGAGGCACTATCTTCTGGGCAGGAGGTTTGTATTGATGAGTGATCACTGTGGGTTGAGGTAATTGTTTGACCAGTTGAACCTAAATGCCATCAAGACTAGATGGTTGGCTATGATCAGTGAGTTTTATTTTGAGATCAAGTACATCAAAGTTAAAGAGAACATGGTCGCACATGCTCTTAATAGGGTAAGATAGGTAAATAACATTATAGCTATGAGAGTCTATGGGATGGATTTACAGGATAGGATCTTGTAGGTAGGCCAGTAGGGTATTAGATATATGGATCTTAGGCACAAATTGCAATACACTATAGGTACAAGTATAGGTATAGGTACATGTCCATGTATAGGTATAGGTGTAGGCATAGGTGTATAGGATGTGGAATATTTTCTCACAACAGATGGATTGGTCATGTTTATGGAGAGGAGGTATGTGCCAGACAATAGTGAGTTCAAGAAAGTGATCTTGATGAAGTTTCATGTAAAACCATATTCATGTTACCCAGGCCTTCAAAAGAAATTTACTATAGTGAAGAGATTTTATTATTAGCCGATCTAAGGAGGGATGTAGAAAATTTCGTGGATAAGTGTTTGGACTGTCAGCAGGTGAAGGCAGAGTGTAGGCATCTAGGTGGCCTATTAAAGCCTATTGCGATTCTGGAATTGAAATGGTAAGTAATTTACATGTACTTTATTATAGGGTTTTTGAGTATAGTGAGATAGCATGATTCCATCATGGTTGTTGCGGACAGGTTGATAGAGGTTCCACACTTCATTCCAGTGAAGACTACCTACTTAGCTAGCGATGTAGCAAAGATGTTCATCTAAGAAATATTCAGATTGCATGGTGTTCCAAATAATATTGTGTTTGAAAGGGATGAAAATTTCACTTCCAATTTTTTGAAGGAATTATTTTCACATTTGGGCATAGAGTTGGCCTTCAACAAAAATTATCATCCGCAGACAGATGGACAGATTCAGAGGATCAACAGGATCTTGGAGAAAATGTTGAGGATGTACCATTGGTTGAGTTTTCATAAAAAATTGGGTATTAGGAGTCATTGGGTATGAGTCCCTTTGAGGCACTGTATGGTCAGAGGTTGTAATACTCCCATCTGTTGCAGTAATCTAGTTAACAAGGTGTTTATTGGACCGGACATGTTGGTAGAAATGGAGAAATAAATGGGGGTTATAAAGAAGAATCTAAAGGAAAAATAATATATATATATATATATATATAATAATTAAAAACCAAAACAGGGTATTTAAGAAGTTTCATGTTCGGGAACATGTTTATTTGTGCATCAAGCCCAAGAAGAGCTCCCTAAGGATCCGATCATGTTGTTGGAAATAATTTACAATGATTATATGCAGTGCTTCCCACTTGAAGACTTCATATGATGAAATTATTTCTTTTTTTATGCACCTTGGTTGCTGCTCTTTTCATGCTACCCTTTTCTACACCTTGCTTTTCTTTGCTGCCATAGAAATTCTGGTCCTTTGCAACCCTTGACAACACATGATCTAGCTTTTTCTTGCCTTCTAGGAGCTCTATATTGAATCTGGTGTATCTCTATTATTTCAAATCCTAAATATCTTATTTCTAGTCCTGTAGTATTCCTCTGAGTCATATTTCCAATGCCACAGGTATAACCCAATTTGGATTCTTCAAGAGAGAGTTATACCCAGTCTCTCACAATGCCCTAATTATGGACTGTTTTAGCAGTGTGCACTTGTACGACGTGCCATGTGTCACTGTTTCTTCATTTGGCTTTGAAATTGATAGAGAAAAAATTAAATACTCTGGAATATCCGCCAATTTTTACGGAATTCCAATCCGATACTCAGAGAGAGAGGTATGACGAATTTACCAAGGTCACTTCTTTGAGATGAATTTCAGGAGCCTGCAAAAACCCTGACTTCCACAGATCATATCTCCAAAAATATTGTGCACCTTGATCTGAAATGTTCACAACAGCTTCCTCAGGATTTCAGCTTCGCCTCATAAAAATTTCAGCTTTTGAACCTTCGTAGCAAAATAGTTAGAGCGAAAATTCCACGATGACCTATTTCAGATGGCCGAATCCCTTGCCTAAGGAGGAAATGAAGATCACAATTTATATAAATGCTTAAGTTGAGAGGAACTTCAACAAGTGAAAATGGGAGGGATTTGAGGAGCTTAAAAAATATTAATTATGAATTTTCAATGACCCATGCCCCAATCCCATGGGGTTTTAGCCCACTAACTGGGGGTACAAACTTTAAACATGAATATCTCTCAAACCGTGAATAATTACATGGCGTGCCATATATAAATGGAAGCATCTCGACAAGTAGAAACCATAAAAATAATTATTGACTCAGAATATATTAATTTTGTAGGTCAAAATTTCCATGCAATATTGGGTTAGCCCCTAGTGCTGCTTGGGTTGACATCAATGACAACTGCTGATCAACACATGTGTCAAGTTGGCACCACGGTATTGCGGGACTTTTGAGATCATTGAGAAGATTGGACTAGTGGCCTATCGATTTGCACTACTTCCAACAGTGAATGTCCATGATATGTTTCATGTTTCATTACTTAAAAGGTATATAAAGGATGTTGATCATGTTATTGATTGGTTTGTATTTGAAGGCAAAACAAGAAGGAGAACTACATCCAAAACCTAAATGCATATTGCAGTGGAAGAATCTCATGCTTATGAACATATCCATAGAGCAAGTTAAAGTGTAGTGGAATCAATTTGGGCTAGATGAAGCTACATGGGAGATGGTGGATCAGATGCGGGCAATGTATTCTTCATTGTTTGCTGGTTGAGGCAAATAAATTTTGGTTTGATTTTTGGTGTATGTTTGGCATATTTTTGGGTGATGCTTTGGTATATGTACTTATGTATATGGATGTAAATACTTCCATGAGATAAGTTATAAATCTCTAATAAGTGGTATGGATGCTATATGGTCATGTGATCATGTTTTTCTTTTTTTGAGTAGTGTAATCATTTTAAATACTAGGGCAGCTAAGTTATAAAGCTCCATGAGAAATTTTTTTTTATTGTGGTTTTGTTGAGGTGTAGGTGTGGTTTAACACTGAGTATGGTGTTCCCCAAGGGGGAGGTTTCTGTAATAGACTTGGGCAAAAGAATGATGTAATAAAAGTTAATAAGGGAAAAAATAAGACCACAATTAAGGGACAATTATTCCTAGATGAATTTTGCGCAAATATCCTAGTGGGAATCACTAGATATGTGCTTACGGCTAAGGGAAACTGGAAAATGAAAAGGAAAGGCGATTAAGGATACAAAATTATTTTTATCACATTTATTTATAAAAATAAAGGAAATTAGGAGAAAAGGGATTTGAAATGTCACAGGTTGATTGTGAGGAGGAAAATGAAGGAAAAAAATGGAAAATGAATAAAATGGAGGCCTCATCAATAAAAATTCTTCTGAGGATCAGTTGGTACCTTTTGTCAGTTTAGTTTTGGAGCTCTCTCATTATTCTCTCTCTCACACAAACTCTTTGATACTTGGAATTTTATTGGAGAAATTCAACATTATGCCAAGGAGGAGGAAGCAAGAAAAAGAAGGAAAAAAAGGGAAAGGAAATAAAGGATCAATCAAGGAAGATCATGATGTAAATGCTTTAGTAGGAATAATTGCAGGAAACATATTGTATGTATGTCTCCTTGATGCCCACAGGGTTAGGCCTTCTGTGTAAGGCTGATGATATATCCCCTTGGGATGGTCTATCGAGATTTTCAGACCGTGGATGTAACAAGGTTCATGTGTGCAGGCACATGGATTCGTGAACCACTGTGAAAAAAAAAAAATTGCATGTGTGATTTGCTAGCTAGTTTGGAGAAGCATGACTTATTCATGTTGGTATTTGGTTATCTTGTTTTCAGTGGCATGGTTTTTCCGGGGTTTGACAGTGGTTTTCAAACTTTCCTTGCATTTTTTTGGATTCCATGGTGTGTTGGGATTTTTCTTTCAGTTTTTAGCTTTGGATTTGCTGGAGGGATTTCAGAATCTAGGGCGGAGGTGTTCTCAAGGTTCATTCCCAAAGTCTTAGTAATCCCTTAACCATTTTTGGCAGGATATACAGTAAATCCTAGGGGAGGTTTCATGCTTTAGGGCCTAGTGGCATTGGATTGGATTGCGTTAAATTCTGAGAGATAGGAGACAAAAATTACTCAAGGATAGTGATGTATTTTGGATGGAATTTCCAAGTTCTTCTTGGTTTAGTGATTCAAGTATTGGTTTGGTGTGATCACAGTATGATAAAGGTGGAGCTGGTTTAACCTTTTCATTCCATTGGTTTTGTTTTGGATTTCATTATCCATAATATCCCACATTCATGCTTGGAATATGGCACGAGGGTGACTGGCTGAAGAGAGATTTGGCTCAACCATTTCTATGGTTAGGTGGAACGTGGAAGTCTCGAACCTAGTCGATATTTGCTTATGTTTAATGGAAGCTAAGTCTCTTGATTTTTATCCTATTAATGTTTCAATTTAATAGTTGTTATCTCACTTTTATTTCCATGGTTTTAATCTATTTATAAGCTTGTTTAAATGATTGGTTCATGTCATGGTCATTTCATTTATTTACTTGTAATTGCTAAAATGATGGATGAAAGACGTAATTGATTGCATATCTGGTTAAAGGAAGAGGGTGATGATCCTTATTTCCGTAATTCATGTTGTGTATTATATCCTACATCTGTAGATTTAATTCATGCCAAGTGTTTGACATAATATCAGTCCCAGTTAGGGATGGAAGAACGTAGTCCTAGAGTCTGTTTTTTGTTATTTGGCATTGTCATCATGTGTTTAATGAATCCTAAAGCTACTGGAAGTTTTGGGAAGTGTTCAGGATTTTGGGCTTAAAACATGCCATACATCCTGCAGATGCAGGTATACGTATGGGAAAATTAGTCCTTGGATGTAGGCATGCAGACTTGTGTGTGCATCCAGTGCCTCCCAAATGAATGGATACAATATTTTTGGTCCATTCAGTGGGTTTTCTTCATAAAATCTTAGTGGGACCCAAGAAAAGGTCTGGTGGATGATTGAGATAGCCTTTGGGGGTCCTGTAGCAGGTGGTATAGGTTTGTGTTATGGTTTCCCGCTTCGATTATACTTCATTAAAGTCAGCAAGGAGTTTGATTTTATCTTAAATACCCCTCATCTCATGTTTACGCCGGTTGGCCAGTTACTTGGGTAGCTATTAGGGGAGGTGGATGCTAAAATTATAGAACCCTTAAACATCATTTAGATATTTTCTCTATTCATTAGGGATCTTGGTTTTTTTGAAGCTCGTAGTTAGGCTTTCTTGGAACCTTGATTGATATTATACAACTCTCTTTGTTGATTTTATATGTTAACCCATGCCTTCGTCTGTTAGGTCTCTGTATTACTAGTGGAGTCCCTTATTGCTGTTAGTGTAGCCCCCATATTGTTATTATTATGCCCTTACATTATTATTGTTAGGTTGGCTAGGATTATATTGTGACCCCATGGACTCCTATAAATAGAAAGGAGGTTTTGTCATTTGTATCATCCAATAATTTTTCATCTTTGTAATGTAAAGGGGGTTTCCCACTCAAAGTGGCTTATTTCTAAGTTATTGATATCTATTTTATTCTATTTTTAAAGTTGGTTTCATAAAATTTGGTATCAGAGCTGTGGATTTTAGGGTTTTTCTGCACCAAATAGGTCATTATGAAATTTTCACTAGAAATTTTTTTATATGAAGGTTTAGAAGCTAAAATTTCTACCGTGAGAAGCCACAATCTTGAGGAAGTTCGTGTAAAAGTTTGGGATCTTGGTTCGTAATATTAGAGATATGATCTATGGAAGTTAGGGTTTTTTCAGGCTCCCAAATTTCACCTCCAAGAGGTGACCGTGGGAAAATCATCATAACTCTCTCTCTGAGTATTCGATTGGGATAATGTAAAAATTGATCAAAATCACATGGAATTTGGTTTCCTGTGTATCAATTTCAGAGCCAAAGGAGGAAACAATGACATGTGGCATGCCGTACAAGTTAGCTCTACTGAACCAGTCCATAAATAGGTCATTGTGGGAGATTGGAAATAAATTTGACTTGAAGAATCCAAATCAGGTCCAACTTGTGGACTTCGAAAGAATATTTAGAGGGCTAATACAGGGCTGCATTTTAGATATTGAAGATCCGAAATCATAGACATAAGTGAGTTTCAATATCGAGCTCCTTAAAAGCAAGAAAAAGTTGTGTATTTCTTAAACAAGTTTGCATAACATTTGTTTGAAAAGTCAGTTTGAAGTGATTCCAAGGGAATATTGAAGCATAGATATCAGTATTGAGTTATATAGTGCCTCCAAAAAATAATTCCACACCCATTAAGCCCTCAGAAATATATACTATGACGCAGGAAGAGGAATAATTGCAACATGATATATAAAAATTACTGTACCAAGTGCAACAAAATTCAATATTAAAAAGAGCAATCAGAGATGACATAGATGGTTTAAAAGCAAAAATGAAGGCTAAGTTGAATGGTTTGAAGGATCAAATGAAATCTAATATGGATGATAAAGTAGTGGAATATCACATTGAGCATCAACAACAAGTTCTCGAACTCTCAAAGGATAACCTAACTTTGCTACATAATCGAATGAAACAATAGGAAGATCAACATCGAAATGAAGTAAGTTCTGAAGAAGTCACAAAAAGAAGAACTCGAAAACTACGAAATCAATCAATTTCAAAGTATCTTAGCAAGTGGAAGAACTTACCCATTGAATATTCAACATGGGAGGATGATAATTTTATACAGAAGCATCAATAAATAATCAAGCATTGATGACAACACTTGTTTGAAGGAGAGGGGAATGTTAGGTCCCTATATTACTAGTGATCTAGATTTATGCAGGAATGAAACAGAATAAACATATAACCATAGATACAAAGATGCAGCGGAAATAACACTTCATTTCATTGATATCAAAGAACTGAAATTTGCTTATAGACAGAATGGAAATAAAACTAGCTAGGGTGTTGGTAGCTATCTCTAAGAAACGATGTGGTGGCTACAGGCCTATGAACTGAGTTAAAATGAGGCTTAAGGGCCTATTTATTATTTATAAACAACAAGAAATCCTAAACAGCCAAAACCCTAACCCTGGGAGATGAAGCGCCAAAACTATGGGCCCCGTTTGGGTAAATTGGTGTTTCAACTTCCAGGGGACGTAACTTTGGCATACGATCTCCGTTTGATGTGAACAATACCTTGTTAGAAATATATATCTGAGGCCTACAAATTTTGAGTGAGAAAAATTGATCCATGGACCCATGTTGCTCCAGGGTTTCCCAAAAAAATTCGTTTAGGGCCTCAAAATGGCTCCAGAAGTTCAGGACCCGAAATACTACTAAAAATAGTAAGTTGTGCCGAAAATGAAAAACTAAAAGAGACAATGGTGGGGCACCAAGTGGAATAGGCAGATGACCACCAATATCCACCTGGATCATTCCTCCCGCCTTAGGAAGCAATGGTCCCCATTGCGTTAAGTTCCTCCATGAGATGAGGAAATTTCTACTGAACTTGGTCCCTGGTGAACCACTTTCCTTGGTGCAGGAGTTGGCCAGCTTTGACAACCTGATACAGTTGGATCTTCTGTTGGCGAGTGTTATTGATTTGCATGTCCATGATACAATCTGTGGTGGCCTGTTCCATGCAGTCTGGGTTTAACTCTGTTGGTGTGAGTTGTTCTGCAATGTCCGAGGTGTCCAGTAGAGGTGGGAAGTAAGGACGAAGGCGATCCACATTGAAGACTGGGTGCAGACCAAGGAATGGTGGAATACTGAGCTCAAAGGAATTGTTCCCTACAGTCTTGGTGATGGTGTACGGCCCGTATCGGAGCGGGCGAAGCTTGCGGTGGGGTCTAGTGGGGCGCTCCTTCTGCAAATGTAGCCATACTTTGTTGCCCACCTGGAAGTTGTGTGGCACCCGATGTTGATCATGGCGTTGCTTGTACTTGGCATTGGCTCTGTCCAATATATCATGAACCTATTGGCGGATGTGTTGAATGTGCTCGATGAAGCTACTGGCTTTGTCAACTTCAGACTGGACATGAGCCGAGATCGGCCCAAATGACGCAAATGGCATGGAGGCTACATCGATGGGACATAGTGTTTTGGAGATCCCAAGCCCACTGAAAGGGAGCTATGGCCGATTGAGCTGTGGAGAGATCGGTTATAACTATTGTACGTAGGGAGGCTCTCGTCCCATGTGCGTAGATGCTTTGAATTGTACATGCGTAGAATGTGTAAAATCATTACGGTCGACGACCTCTGTCTAGCCATCAGTTTGGGGATGGAAAGCTGTGGATTTGGTGAGCTTGGTGTCGAGCATTGACCAGAGGCTGGATCAAAATGTGTTGAGGAACCTGCTGTCCCGATATGAGATGATATACTATGGGATCCCAAAGTGAACCCACACTCATTTAAAGAAGAGTTTAGTAGTGGCTTCTGCTGCGATATTCTTCTTGCAGGCCGCCATAATGGCCATCTGAGAATCTTTCCCGACGGCGAAAACATAGTCATTTCCCTGCTTAGTAGAAGGCAGGCCCGACATGTAATCCATGGAGATGGATTCCCAAGGTCGAATAGGGGTAGGTAGAGGAGTATATAGGCCTTACTTCTTGATGGTCGGTTTGGCAATGGCACAAGCAGTGCAGGATCTGATGTGCTTCTCGAAATCCTTTCGAAGGTTCGGCCAATAGAAATACTTCTGAAGGATTTCTACTATTTTCTCGACCCCGAAATGCCTAACGACTCGACTGTAGTGTTCTTCCCATATCATCTTGGCACGCTCGCTTGAAGGAACACAAAGGTGTCCCATGTGACATAAAAGTTCATCTTGGAGGTGAAAATTTGGAACTTGCGTGCCCCCCAAGAGTGCCTTGTAAGTGTGGCCGAATTCTGGGTCACTCTCATAGAGAAGTGGCCAATCAGAAGTCTCGTGCCCATAAGAGTTGAGCACGGTGGTGAGTGCCATGATCGGTGGTCGGCTGAGGCAGTCTGCAACATTATTGGTGCTACCCTTCTTGTACTTGATGTTCAAATGAAACTATTGCATATATTTGGACCACTTCTGATGGCGATCATTCTGCAACTTCCCTTGTGTCTGTATGAACTGCAGGGGCCGGTGGTCTGTGTGGATGGTTGTTTCCTTCCCCAAAATGTAATGCTTCCATTGTCGACAAGCTTGCACAATGGAATACATTTCTTTGTCATAAGTGGGATACTTATGAACTGTGTCAGACAATGTCTCATTGTGATATGCCACTGGATGTCCCTGTTGAGTAAGAACTGCCCCAATAGCATAGTCATAGGCATCTGTCTTGATCTCAAATGGTTGTTGGATGTCTGGTAAAGTGAGCACTGGGGTAGAACAAAGGCGATTTTTCAATTCCTTGAACGCCTTCTGTTGAGGTTCCAACCAAAAGAATTTTTCTCTCGCTCCTCCCTTGGTGACTTGACTCAAGGGCCAAGTGATATGAGAGAATCCCAACACGAACCTTCGGTAGAAATTAGCAAGACCTAGAAAGCTGCGTAGCTCTGTTATAGTGGTTGGGGCTGGCCAATCCCGAATGACTTGGATCTTGGTTGGATCAACATACACCCCCCACTTCATCAATAATGTATCCTAGATATTGAACTGGGTCATGCCAAAAGTGCACTTCTCCTAAATTGGCACACAACTTGTGTTGCCGTAGTGTTTGGAGGACTTGTCGGATGTGGTGAGTGTCTTCCTAAGTCTGGCTGAAGATCAGAATGTCATCCAAGTACACCACTACAAATGAGTTGGTGAATGTCCGCAAGATGTCTTCCATCATCCGCATGAAGGTTGCGGGAGCATTTGTCAACCCGAAAGGCATGACCAGCCATTTGAAAAGGCCTTCCTTGGCTTTGAAGGCAGTCTCCCACACATCGGAGGGTTCAATTGGTACCTGGTGATACCCCGACTTCAAGTCAATCTTGCTGAAATATTTTGCACCTTTGAGTTGGTCCAGAAGGTCATTAGTCCGTGGGATCGGGTACCTATTCCGGACAGTGATCTTGTTTAGTGCCCGATAGTCAATACAGAGTCTCCACGTCCCATCCTTCTTCTGTACCAACACGATCGAGCTCCCACAGGTCGATGAACTTGGTCGGATGTGACCTTTCTGCAGCAGCTCCTGAATCTGCCTCTTGATTTCATCGTTCTCCAGAACAGAGCGCCGATAGATCGGTCCATTGGGTAGCAGCGCACCTGGGGTCAGATCAATCAGGTGCTTGACCTGACAGTGTAGAGGAACCCCTGTGGGTGAGGTGAAGATGTTCTCGTACTCCTCCACAACCTTATCCATTTGTTGTTGTCATGCAGAGGAGCCCTGTCTGAAGGTCATGGCCACAACATTCTTCTTGCCCTGGGGGTGGATCATCAGGAAAATGAATTTCCTAGTTTGGAAAATGAGCTTACTGCATTTTTTTTCAGTAACCAAAGAGATAGCGGCAGGAGGTGGTACCTCGGGTATCCTATACAACTTATTTCCCAAAGTAACAATAACAGTGCGAGGATGAGACTCATACACAGCATGACACTTCCACAAGTATGGTTGTCCTAATAATACATTAGAAACATCAATAGGAGCAAAGTCACATAATACCTCATCCGTGAAGGGTTTGATGTATAAAGGAAGGCACTTATTCTTTGGCTGACGCGGAGATCTCGTCCTTGGTGAAGCCACCCAATGGTGTATGGATGTGGGTGAGTTGTGGTCGGCAAGCCAAAATGATTCATGGTGTCTACTAAAATGAGGTTCTTTTGGCTCCCATTATCGACAATGAACTGTACCAGGGAGCCCTTTACCCACATCGGGGAGTGGAACAGACGTTCCTCCTCCTCTAGACCTTTCGGTTCCTCGTTCTAGATATTTGCAGTGACAATAGTGGCATTGGGCTCCGCATCAATAATCTGTTTCACTTTTTCATTCCCCTTGTTAGGTTCTGATTCAGAGTTGGAGCATGCATCTGACTCAGAAGCCCACATCTCGGCTACTAGTGACTACTTGTCCTGACACTCACTTGTGTTGTGAGTGGAGCTCTTATGGAACTTAGACCACTTTCCTGTGTTCTTCTTTGGCTTTGCAGTGTTTTTCTTTGCTTGTGGCTTTGACAGGTTGTCTTGAGTTGCCATGCCTTGGCTCTGTCCTTTGTTCTGCATTTTGGGAGCACCTTTCCCTTGCTTTTGATTCGAAGATCCAAAGTCTCGCTTCTTCTGTTTGAATTTCTGCTCAATCTTGGCAGCATACCGGTATGCTGTACCAAGCGAGGAGATGTCGAGGAACTCCATTTCCTCTTGAATGTATCTATATAGACAACTGCGATACTTTAGTGCCATATGTTTCTCTGAATCTTTGATACCCGAATTTGTGTGCAGCGTATGGAACAAATTCGTCAACTCATGAACATCTTGATCCCTTTGTTGTCGCAGCGTGGTCCATTATATGTACTTGTCCTCATAGCTCTCCACGGGATAGTATTGTTCCTTGATGGTGTCTCAGAAATAATTTCAAGTGGGTACAACCGAGAACAGAGAGGGTTCTGTCTCATCCTTTTTCTCACAGTGGGTTTCCCACAAGTCCTTGACATGGGGGGCAGCTTTGAGGAGTGCAAAAATAATCTTCTCCCGGTCGGAAAAGTCATGAATCGAGAAATATCCTTCTAATAGATTCAACCATCTATCTACAAAATTTGCATCTATTTGACCCTCAAATATTGGAATCTCAAAATTTACTTGTACCTTAAAAGGAGTCGCACCTCTAGAGTGGCTGCTGGATGCAGATGCGCCACCAGTGGGAACCCGTTGAAGGATCTAGGAAAAGTTATCCATCATCGCGTTCCTTTTTTTTTAGAGGGATTTCTCGAGAAATATTTTGATAGGATCTCCTTCTCCCTCATATTTCTTTTCATCCCCCATGGGCGTCCGTCAGGGTTTGCGAGGCTGATCTTGTAAAGGTTCCACCAGATCGAGCCCTAAATCCTTATACCCCGACCTCATTGGGGACATGCAAAGAAGGATCAAGAAAAAGAAAACCGCTCTAATACCACTGATCTATATTTATGCAAGAACACAATAGAATAAACATATAACCATAAATACAAAGATTCAGTGGAAATAACACTTCATATCATTAATATCAAAGAGCTGAAATTTGCTTAAAGACAGAATGGAAATAAAACTAGCTAGGGTGCTGGTAGCTATCTCTGAGAAGAGATGTGGTGGTTACAGGCCTCTGAACTGAGTTCCAATGAGGCTCGAGGGCCTATTTATTATTTATAAACAATGGGAAATCCTAAACTGATCAGGAGCTCAAGTCCAAGCCATGGAAAAAGGCTAAAAAATGAAAGTGCTCAGAATTTATCCAAAACAGATCGACTGGAAAGTGCTCGTCAATACGATCCCAACGCCGTGAACGGCACTCAAATCCGACTCCGTATGAGAAAGATATTCAGTTTTAAAGATCCGCCAATTTCAATTAAAAATGCCAAAATTTGACTTTGGAAAAAAAAAATATTTTTATTAAAAAAATAATATTCCACAGAATATTATGGGAATATTCCGTGGAATATTCCACAGAATATTCCAGTCGCATCCAATTAAAAGGCGCCATGTGGCCAGCCCGGAGGCCGCCACGTGGCCCAAAGGTGGATTGGAATGGCGTTTAAAAATTTTGTTATGGACGCGACAGGATTGGATCCCGGGTCGGCGGGTTGATAACACAAAGGCCCGACCGTTGGGGCAAGTCGATGGTTCTTGTTATGGAAAGCGCAAAGTTTATATTTAAATGTATCAAACAGTTTGTTAACTTTCAATCCAGCGGTTACCCAACAACTAATGCGGAATGTGCGGCCACATGTCAGTTGAAATTTAACGCTAGCAGTTTATTCCGCCCCAAATTTAGCGCCAGTGCCCCCAAATTAGGCGGATGTGCCAGTTTAGTTCAGTTAACTGGCAGTGTCTCCACATTTAGTGGAGCTTGTTTAGGCCAGACTGGCAGTTAGTAAATATGCCATATCTTTCACATGGGAGATCTTTTTGGAGTGAATTTTTTTTTTATTTTGGGTCTCTTCGACCTTCTGAAGCCATTGGCATAGGTTTCATAGCCATCTGAGGTCGTTTGCAGGTGATTTTTCTCCGTGGAAATTCCAGGAGTCACTATGGCCAAATCAGTTTGGGAGCTGCATTGGGAATTGTGCAACCAGTGAATGTGGAACGAAGGTCATTCCTGAATTTTTTCAGCATTCTGAATCCATTTTTACAGCTCGTTTTTCCTTTTGAGGAATTCCTCTCACTGTTTAGCTTCAGGGAAGCTTTCAGGGCCACCAGGGCCATTTCAGTGTTGGAGTTGTTTGGGGGCTATGTTCATCCATTTTTGGTGATTCAAAAGCCTTTTTCTGCTATTTTCGACATTCTGAGTCTAATGGAAGAGGTTTCAGAACCAATTGAGTTCATCTTCACCTCGAAATTTTCCATGCAAGTCTAAAGAGCCACCAGGGCCAATTGGGGAAAAGTACTGTATCAGGTACAAATTTCACTGTTTAGTGTTTGGGAAAGAGCATGTTTAGCTAATTCCTATCTTCTGATTCTGTATTTACAGTCAGATTTGTCTTTTGAGACTCTCATATTCTTGTATTAGCCTTTGTAGCATTTTTAATACAAGAGGACAAGCCTAGTTAGAAAGGCTTGGTCCAGCAGATGTAGCCCAGAGGGGGGGTGAACTGCTTATCATTTTGATGTCTTTATTTGCTGAAGATGATATGCTAAACAAAACTGATATAAAGTGTTAAACAACAAATATACATAACTTTCATACACACATAATCACCTACTCAGCTGCAGAAAGTTATTTGTCTTATTCCGCAAGACATCAAACTTCAAGTATGTGTATGTCAAAGACTTCTAAGTGTTACTTCATTATTTCTTTAGGCGGAGCCTGTAGAGGGCCAGGTAGCCTCTGGAACTCATCCTCTCTTTAGAGGTGACATGTCCGGTGAATGCCCCTACAGTCTATCTCTGTATAAGAAATAAGAAGTTTTCACATTTTCAGAGGTCAATTGGAGTGTATAGCTCACATTAGAAATTATGGAAAATGGATACCTTGCACCCTTAAACAAGTACATTCCATTTTCAGATCATAAACAGCCAAAACCCTATCCCTAGGAGATGAAGCGCCAAAACTATGGGACCCGTTTGGGTAAATTGGTGTTTCAACTTCCTAGGGACGTAAATTTGGCATACAATCTTCGTTTTATGTGAACCATACCTCGTTAGAAATATCTATCCGAAGAATAAAAAAATTTAGTGAGAAACATCGGTCCACGGACCCATGTTGCTCCCATTTTTCCCCAAAAAATGTCGTTTAGGGCCTCAAAACTACTCCGAAAGTTCAAGACCCGAAAAACTGCTAAAAATAGTAAGTTGTGCCGAATCTGAAAAACTGAAAGAGACAATGGTGGGGCCCCAAGTGGAATAGGTGGGTGACCACCGATATCCACCTGGATCAACTAGTGTAGTCCCTTATTTTTTTTAGTGTAGCCCCTTTATTTTTATTTTTGTACCCCTATAGCCCCAATATTGTTATTTTTGTGCCCTTACATTATTATTATTAGGTCATCTAGGATTATATTATGACCCCATGGAATCCTATATATAGAAAGGAGGTTTTTTAATTTTTATCATCCACCAATTGTTCATTTATGTAATGTAAAGGAGGTTTCCCCCTTGAAGTGGCTTATTTCTAGGGTTTTTATTCTCTTTTCTTCTATTTTTGGAGTTGTTTTTATAACATCATCATAACTAGTTAAATTTTTATTTATAAACCAGTTTACAAAAGATATTATTTAATTCAGTCTTCCTCACATGTATATCAGACTTGAGATAATATTATTCCTTTTCCAATAAATAATAATAGTCTAGCTTCCATTACATCACTGACGTTTTCCCTGATACCATGTTGAAAAATCCATTAAGGCAATGTTTATTCTTGATTTTTCTTACTTGAAATTTACTTGTGATATTATGTTTGTCTTATTTTGATTATATTAGTGTTCTCATCATCAAATAAATTCCAAATACATGAAGATCATACACAATGAACACCAGGTGTATGCACTTAGCTAGGGAAAAACTCCTATGAATTGGGGAACCTAGTGAAACTATTTCACTGGTAGACTCAAATCAAGTTGAAATGACCAAGACTCTATTGACCTAGACAAAGAACACCCCCCATTCATCAAGTGAACCTTTCAAGAGGTAAATCATCTTCTAGTTCATTTTTTCAAAATTCAACATCAAATTACTCTTAAATATATTTGGTCCTACAATCCTTTTGACAATATTTGGTCATGTAATTCATATTGGCAAAATTTGGTCCTGCAATTCTTATCAAATTTATTTTTATCTCTTACAAACTCCTCTTTTCCATTGAAATTACATATCAAATATGGATTACAGTTTGGTGCTATTTCACAAGGTCGAATGCTCCTATATATATATCCTTTTTGAAAAGTAGATATGTATGTTCATAAAGTTGACTTGACTATTGAAGAGGCTGATTTTCAAGGAGAAAAGTACAACTTTATGGAGGATGAATAAGAGTTATTTTTTGACATTAAATTTTTTTATTTCTTTGACACAATGAGCACCGAGAAGGGTCCTTTACATAATTAGTTTTACATTGAATTAATATAGGAATCCTAGAGCACAAAATGTGTGGTTTGACCTATTGAAAATAGACCCAAGCATGAAACCCATGCATTAACAAACTAATTACTTTAACAATATGAAAAAAATATTTCTTATGACAAATACAATTATGAATACTGACACTAGTTACATTCTTCAACATCCATTGGATATAGGTTCTCCAGGAGTAAGATCGATCGAATGCTTGACGTGAAAATGCAAGGGTACCCATACGGGCAAGCAGAAGATGTCCCTATGATCCTCCATGACCTTGTGTTGGCCAGATAAATTGATCTTGTGGACAAGATCAATCTCCCTAGTGTCAGAAGACAATCTAGCAACAAACGAACAACTAAGTTTGTCTTTCTCTAAATATGTTCGTTTTAAAAATAAATGCTATGAAGGTGTCAATCCAACCTTAGATCCAAATGCTTATTTGCGGTTGTAGTGCTTCCGTCACATCAATAATCCTTCCGTCACAACAAGAGTTCTTTCGTCGCAACAATAATTCTTCCCATCGCAACAATAGTTCTTCCGTCGCACCAAGAGTTCTTTTGTTGCAAGAAAGTGTTCTCTTTCATCACAAGAAAGTGTCGTCTATTTTCGACCTGCAATCACAAAAAAATATTAAATAGAACCTGTATAAAAAATAATTATAAAACATACATATCATAGTGATCAAGGAATTTATGAAATAAATGATCAAACGACAACTTATTGAAATAAACAATCGAACGACAATTTATTGAGAAAAACAAAACTTGATTGTATTAATATTAAAATAACAGAAGAACCTTACAACCTTCACCTTGATGTTTGAATAGGCCTTCCCGGGGTCCGAAGCAGGAGTCTCCTCTACTTTGATAAGTCTTACACTCTTCCTCCAGGAGCACATATAGGTATGTGATATTTTCTCTCAAAAGCTCAGTAGAAAGAAGTCTAAATCTCAACAGCACTTCAACTCAATCACACATAAAGCTTGAACTCCCTTTGAGGCTACCCAATGCCTCTTTTTATAGAGCAGATGAGGAGGTTAGGGTTCCACCTTTGAAGGGATAGAATCCTCCTTCAAAGAGATAGGCTCCTCACATCAAGGGATTAGTTCCTTAAGGTGAGGGATCCATGAACCTTATTAAAGCGTACTCATCCCCAAAAAATCTCATCTAGAGCCTTCTAGAATTGACCAAAATTCAATTTTTTCACTTTAGTCTCTCGCTTTTTTGACTTTGGAGGGGGTACGCAGGCATTACAAGGGAAAACTGCATTTTGGAACGTAAGTAAGCAGTGTATTACCTGCGTATCCAAGCCAGGAATGCAGGCAAGCTTCATGTTACCTGCATACCCTGAGTTTCAGAGATTTTAGTGGGTTTTCTCTTGATTTTAGGGCTTGGAATGAGGAACAAAGGTTGTAAGACTTGCAGAGGAGGTATGTATGAGTGTTAATGAGCTCATACAGTCAACAAAATGTTAGGATGATAGTTTTTAGTGCAACAGATTACCCCCTAAAGTGCGAAGTATAGAGTATATGAAGATGAAGTCTGTCATATATGAAGAGTGAAGTACTTTATCATTTCAAGGATCATCCTGTGGACACCCCGGTCAGAACCTGTAAAAACATTCAATGCAATATATATATATATATATATATATATATATAATCATATCATCGCTGAGGTAGGCATTCCCATACTCATATCTGATATAGGAATGATTTTCAATACATCAACAATATAGAAATATGTAGACACAGCATGGATGCAGCCATCTGTTTATGAATATTCTGCTGTATAAATGAATAAAAAAAATTCCTCGCAGCCTGGATGGTGGAAACTAGATCCAGGGTTTTGATTTCCGCTTCTCGAACCCATACAATTATATCCATGTGAATGAATGTGTCGCAGTAGAACATGGTAGAAACCACTTGATTACCAGTCAATAATGTACACTGTTAAAAAGTGTGAGAGTAACCACTAGTAATGTCAATGGCTCTCAAAGTACTCAGTACAATCCATGAAATGTGAATAAATGCACTGAAGTCAAACATGTCACGGAATCATTCGATTGAAGGTCAATGATGCAACCTATCATCAAAGGCGAGAAACCTGCCATTGAGGCATGCAGATTTCAAGGTACTGACAATTTCTGGATCAACTTCCTAGATAAAGAGTTGTCGTCGATAGAAAGTGATCTATCGTAGGCAAGCCCACAACACAAAATCATAGATCAAGTTTTGAAGAAATATATTGACAAGGACTGACTCAGGGATGGTCAAAATGGATGACAGATATTTTGAAGATGAATGGTTTGTTTGAACTGTCCTCTTGAACACATAACGACACTGCAGATGGTTTGGTGACAATTGACCCAAAACTAATACCCAGAAACTGGCTGAAGACTTTCAAAATGGTTTGATTAATTGTTATGAAAATGATTTCCCAACCTAGGTGAACAAAAGTGTCGTGTTTAAGAGTGGTTAATGGTTTTATAATAATCAAAATGTAGCAAACAGGTTCGTTTTTCTCTCTTTTCCCCCACCATTTCTGGCAAATACCTCTTTATTTTTGACAAGCTTGAGGAGGATAACAATTTCTTGTTTATAAGCTCATCCTTCGGATGATCCAACTTAGTTTAAGATTCGAACCCTAAGAAGGAGTGGTTCATTCCTGTTTAAAAATTGAACAGGTCCTTTACTGTTAAATTTTAACGAGTCCAATATAGGAGAAACTCGGTGTTTTTTCAATTTTAGGGAGTCAGAAGAAAAAACTTAAGAAGACTCCATGGGGGTATTTTTTTGTGAATTTAGTCTCTCGGGCCCGAAAAAGGATAAAATAATGTGGGAGAGAACTCTATTGACGGTATTTAGTCAACATAAACCTTTTTCGTAAATAGTCCATTTCAGTCCGTAAAAGGGGTAAACTTATACTGAAGGGACGATCATTCATTTACTTTAACGAGTTCGAATAATCAAGTGCTTGGAAATATTTTCAATTTTTGAGAGTCTGAAAAAAGCTAAAAGAGGACTCCAAGTTTTAGATTTTTCGTAAATTTTTGAAAGAGTCCGAAAAAGTGATAGAAGTATGCTCTTTGTTGAAAAACTGATTAGTTTTACCAAAAAATCCAATATTCTGCACAAAAAATCGAAACAATTACACATACCTATTTAAGATAAGTGAAATTTTTTTCCAACTTACCTTTTTAAAGTGAAAAATAAACAAATTAAAAATTCATTTATTCAAAAAAACTTATAAAAAGGAATTCTAACTTCATTTTTACCATTTGAATTCAAAGTGAAAAAATGAGAGCTTTTGGATAAGAAAAAATTCCTGTGAAGATTCTAGAAAATCCGTTCGTCGGATCAGAAACCGTAAGCTCCAAGTAATCTGTATAAATTTTGGACCATATGAGGGTCCAAGTTGATTTCCTGATATGGCTAGTGAACAGATGGGACACACAGGACTAGTGTTTCTTGATTGGCGGCCACCGGTTCGAAGTTGAGCTGGAGGACATATATTTTTTGACTGGTTTTTCCAAGAGGGGTGGACACTTATCTCTATTTGGGACTAGACCAGGTGGCCAGTCTGTTGCTAGTCTCAAAGCAGAGTTTTACAATGGTTGAGTAGACCCCAAGGATAAATGGATAGATATCATCCATCCTGAGTTCAAAGTTACTATCTTCACTGTTACTAGACTGTATAGGAGTGCAGTATTACGTGTTTCCAATCTCATGCTAAGGGCATTGAGATTGTTAGATTTCTATCGGCATATTTTTGTTGGTTGAAAAACCAACTCTTTATTATTAAGGATTTTCCATACGTTGGGATGAACTATCGTGGTGACAAAGACATGGATTTTCCTCTACGAGAGCAATGGGATGATTCAAGTAAAAATCATTTTCAACACTTTGTAAGTCCTAATTTTTTTGTATTTTAAACCATCCAACACAAGACAATGTATATTTTGAAAACTAAATTTTATGCTAAGATATATCACTATTACCGGCTATCTGTGTACATGTTATTGAATGTTTTTTAATTTACTGTTTTGATTATTGCAAATGTCTATTTATCATACTAGAAGCAACTGCATTTGCTAAAGTATTTAAACGTATTGGAATATGTTGATATTCAATGTAATAAAATTCACGTTCCAAGAGACAAAATCTTAAGAATAACCATAACAACACTAGATTTCTAATGGCATAAACCCTGTTAAGCTGTAATACAACAAGTTCAGAATCCAACCTAACAATCAAACTCCGAATCCCAAACGATATGGATTCAGATAATAACTTAATCACTGCACTATACTCTGCAATGTTATTCGTTGTTTGACCGAGGCTTACCCCATGCATGTATACTAACTCGTCAGAGGGTGAATAGATAACCCAAGTTGCGGAAGAAATGTTTCGTGTACTACGACAAGCACCATTAGCAAAACCAATGTAGGTTTGAAGAGACATCAGCATCTACAATATCAAGAGTAAAACTCAGATAAGCAGGAATAGTGATAAGAACACACTCTAAAATAGGCACGCTTTTCTAATCTAAGAAACGCCAGTAGCAAAGAATCTAATCTAACTAAAAATATCCACACCAAGTTTAAGCATAATATTTCTTCAAATAAAGTGCATTTCTGGGTTTATCTAAATAGACACCGTCAAAATCTATCAGCTCATAGGCCCCTTTTGCCAGTGTTCACTTAACAATGAAAGGACCATGCCACATAGGCACAAATTTTCTAGCCCCTAGCTTATCATTGGCTTGATCGTACACTAAAAATAGGTCTCCTTCTGAAAAATATGAGGGGTAACATTTCTATTGTACTGAGCTTTTATTCATTTGACATGAGCTTCGTTTGCTAATGCAGCATTTCGTCGATTCTCATCTAGCTGAGCCAAGTACAAAAAACGCTTCTCCTCTTCAGACGTAGCTGGGAGTAATTCTATGGCTAATTTCAATGATGGAATTTTTCATTCAATAGGCAACACAACTTCCAAACCGTAAACCAGTTGAAAGGGAGTGAAACCAGTTGATGTTTTTACTAAGGTCCGATATGCCCGAAGTGCTGAAAATAACATGGAATGCCAATTCACCTTATGAATACAAATAATTCGTCTGAACATAGTGACTAAAACTTTATTGATAGCTTCAACTAGACCATTAGCTTGTGGGTAATATGGAGTAGAACTATCGTGGCGCAGGCCAAGTTGATTTGTCAGTTCAGTCATCATGATATTCCGAAAATTACTTCCATGATTTGTAATAATGGCTTGAGGAACATCGAATCTAGCAATTATATGATTGAACACAAAAGTTGCAGCAGTCTTGCCGTCTGCCAAAAATGTAGGCATTGCCTCGGCCCACTTAGTAAAATAATCTACCGCTAAGATAATATACGCATGCCACTCGGCTGAGTGAGGGTTATATGTAATAAAATCAATACCCCACTTTGCGAAAGGACCGACAACAATTATAGGGTGAAGAGGAGCGGGTGGTGCACGCATTTTACGATCAAAGACCTGACAATTGTGGCATTTCCGGACTGCATAGATACAATATTTTAATAACGACGACCAGAAATAACCAGCGTGCAATATCTTTTGGGCTGTGGCATACCCAGACATATGTACGCCACATGCTCTAGAATGGCAGTCATTTAAAACCTTCTCAGCTTCTTTATTTGTAAGACAACGTTGGAAAACAGAGTCCGCTCCACGGCGATAGAGTGTATCATCGATAATATTGTATTGTTGGGATTGGAAACATATTTTCCAGCGTTGAGACTATGAGATTTCAGGCCAAAAAGATTGGGTTTGGAGATAAAAAATAATATCCCCATACCAAGGATCAAGATTACTGATAAGAAACAAGGATTCGTCCGCAATGGGCTCTTCCACCACAGTTTCAGTATCAGTAGACGGGAAATCACACATTAGTTCTGAAAAAACCAAAGATTTCTTTGCCTTGGATTTTTCAAATTCCAAGTCAAATTCCTGTAGGATAACTATCCATTTGGAATACTTTCCCCCTAGCAATTTTTTGGTAAAGATGTACATCATAGGGTTACAGTCAGAAATTGCTGTGGTTTTGTGTAATAAGATATAGTGTCGAAATATTTGGACAAATTGAACAGCTGCCAAGGCCAATTTCTCCACATGTGTGTATTTGATCTCAGTTGGATGTAGATTGCAACTAAGATAGTAAATCACATGTTCATTGTTGAATTCATCTTCCTGAACTAAAACCATCCCAATGGTGGAATGAGAAGCGGCGAGATACAAAAAATAGTCCCGGTTGTAGTTGGGAGGATGCAATAGCGGTGCATGGGTCAACGCGTGTTTAAGTGCATCAAAAGATCGATTATCAATCTCATCCCAAAATAATGGAACGATCTGTTTCAACAACCGGGTAAAACTCTTTGTTAGCTCGACGTAGTTAGGAATGAATCGACGTAAAAAGTTTGCTTTCCCCTACAAAATTTGGAGTTGGCGCAGAGTCGAAGGAGGAGGTAGATTGACAATAGCTTTGAAATTTGATGGATCAATGTGAATTCCTTCTTTCAAAACTACAAATCCCAATAATCGACTTGATTCTACACAGAAAACACATTTGTGTGGATTTAGCCGAATTCGATAATGCCTACATCTCATAAAAATATATCGTAAATGAGTGAGATGGTCGGCCCTACATGATGAATGAGTTGGTAAATCATCGAGATAAGGCTGCACAATTTTCTTAATGTCATGAAATGCATAAGACATAGCCCTTTGAAAATTTTCCCTAGCGTTCTTCAATCCAAAAGGTAGTTTGCAATAAGCAAATGTTCCCCATGGGCAGATGAAAGATATTTTTGGTTGATCAGCAGGGACTATGTTTATTTGATTGTAACCAGAAAAACCATCCATAAAGGAGAAAATTTCACTTCCGGTACAATCATCGATAATTTGATTGGTATAGGGTGTTGGATAATTGTCTTTAGGACAAGCTCGATTAATATCCCTATAGTCGATAGATACTCTTATAGTTCCTTTTTTTTTGTTAATAGGAACAATATTCGATACCCAATCCGTTAACATAATTGGATAAATGAAACCTACATGAAGTAATTTTTCAACTTCGGCTTTGATAGCAGCAGCTTTTCGCGGATATATCTGACATAAGAGTTGTCAGACATGTTTGGCATCTGGGTAAGTCTTGATTTCATGTACAACAATTGACGGATCGATTCTTGGCATTTCCTCATATGACAAGGAAAACACATCACGGAATTCTTGAAATAGGGCTTTATAAGTTTGGATTTCATTGTCCGTATAGCAAGCGCCTATATGAATGTTTTCAATTATTCTTGGTTTAACTAAAATTTCAATTGGAATCGTTCGAGAGATATTTTCCAAATTTAACTCAGAATCATGATTGTGTAATGGATTCTGCAGTTCTTTGACATGTTCAACAGTAAAAATAGAAGCGAAATCATTTTCAAAATGATCCAGCTCAGGTAAAAATGAGGATCGATGATGTAGATATTCCCATGGTAAATCGTCAACAGACAAAAGTTCACGAATCTGCTCATCAGTATGAACAAGATCGAGAAATGTCATTGTGGCTGAGCTAGATATAGAATGTGATTCCTCATGGATCCCATTCATTGGATCAATTTCGGTTGAAGAAGGATTGGCAAACGACTGTACAGCCTGATATGCAATTTCAAAGGGACTCAAAGGCATCAGGCCATCAAATGAATCCAACTCGGAATCAGAAGGTACGATCCAAGGATCATCAAACGTAATGGTATTCGATGAAATCATATGAATATTTTCAATAGGAGGCGATACGTTAGCAGGAGGAAAGGAAAAATTTCCTAGTAAACCAGAATCTTTAATCAAACCTACCCCAACATCCTTGTAAGGGATAGCCATTTTACCGATGTGCTGGATAGTTTCTGTAGAGGCTGGATCGAATGAGAAATAAGTGAGATGATCTATTGTAATGATCTTTCCTTGATGTGGAAACTTGATAAGCCGAAAGACTGATGAAACAACAACAGTCATAGCATAAGACCAACTGCGACCTAGGAGAAGGTTGTAATCTAGAGGGGCATCAACCACCTCCACATCTAGATTTACGGTTTTTCCTTTGACCCCTATAGGTAAATCCTGCAAAATACCAAAATGATGGAACCCTCGGCCATCAAAAGCCTTTAGAATCGTCGGAGACTGATTGAGTGTAGGAGAACCAAGTGATTTACAACATTGGATCGACATAATACACGGAGAAGCCCCTTCATCAATAACAGTCTGAAAGATCGTTCTGTTTTGAATAAAACTGGAATCTGGAAAGCCATTTGATGAGGTAGGTGGGGTGTAATATTCTCTAAATCGAAGACTATAAGATTCGAATCCTGAATATCGACAGCTCCTATGGAAAAAAAAATTAATTTATGTTGTGCTGGGCACGATTGCAGCACTTTCAGATCCGACATTGCTGAAGGGTAAATAGCTAAGTCCTCAACAATGTTGTAATTCTGAGTAGCTCTCGCATGTGGATTGAAAGCTGATTTACGAAGTACACCTTTAGCAGGCAGTTTGATTACTAATTCTGGATTGGGTTTCTCGATCTGTAGTGGATCAGAAATGGGAGGAGGTGTAGTTGATGTGTTTGAATTAGAATATTTTGCTTCTTTACTACCAACAGGATTTTTACTACCATAATCTTGCGATCGCGTCGCAATCCTGACATGAGACATCATCATAATAGGTTCTTCTGAGGCATTCGAGGTGGAACCAATCATATTACTGTCTTGAGTTGGAAATGGATCCTTCAAGATAGCAGGCTGTTGAGAACCTTTAACAAATTTCGCAACCTCCGCTCGATGTGGGCATTCCTTAGTAAAATGATGCTCATCGAAAATGAAACAAGGATAGCGAGGCTTTCATTTTTCATCATTAGATTTAGTTATATATGTTTTTTCTTTTTAATTATTTTTGTTTTTACTTTTCCCCTTATTTTTACCGTCGGATTTAGATTTGGCCATAGATGACTCTACGACATGAATGTTGATAGAAACTTCAGCCGAAGATTCTCCTGTTAGGGAATCAGGTAAAGTTATTATAGGAGAAGAATTATTTGAATATTTATTCTTGCTTTTAGTATTAATTGTACCAATCATACCATCAGTGGCATGAGACCCTGAAGGAGCTGCAGTTATTTGACCTTGTTTTGGAAGATCGGGGATTTTTTCATGTAAAGTACCTGACTGCGTATAGATGAGGTCAGGGTACTGAGCTTGAGAAACGACTTGCTCCTCAGTAACAACTCCTACCTTAGCTACATCTTCAGTGATTTTGGGTAATAATGATTTAACAAACCATTCCACCAAAATTTGATCTGGAATGTAAACTTTCACTAAACGCCTTCTCCGTCGCCATTCATGAATATGATCAGAAATATATGTGGACGTGGATTGCTTTAGCGAAGTCAAAAGTTTCGTGCCATTTTCGTGTCGGACAGGCAACTGAAAATGAGTTAAGAAAGTATTTGCTAACTAAATGAAATTATTAAAAGAGCCTTGTGGTAACTCAATGTACCATTTGGCGGCAAGACCAATAAGAGTTCGTTAAAAAAGACGTAAGCGAATTGAATCATCAATTATCGAATTAGACGCACACCAGAGGTGATAAGTCATAACGTGATTTGACATATCCTCTCCTGAATTACCCTCAAATTTCGGTATATCACTGGGCAACTTATGCGGCATTGGCGGCCAGTACGGATAATAGAAAATTGGATCATTCGTAAGGCGTCAAAAATTAGGTAAATCCAAAGTTGCAATAAATGGTAACTGACTGTTAGGGTTGCAAAAACCTTTAGTAACAAGAGCAGTTCTGGGAGGAGGATACCCAGGATAACTGGGAATCGGATTTGCATTAGGAATGGTATAACCCCTTGGGAAACCAGGATTAACCGAACCAAACTGGGGTTGTTGAGGCTGTTGATAAGTATAGCCAGGGTATGGTTGATACTGATAAACTGGGTTTTGTGAAACGGGACCGAATTGATACTATCCCTGGTACAATTGATACATAAATTGCGGTTGACTTGTGACAATCGTACTTGTACCAGATTGTCCTACAGGTATTTGGACCGAAGTCTAAACTGAAGGTCCTGACTGGGGTGCAGAGACTTGAGGGATTTGCACGGATGCAAGGATAGAAGAACTCAGAGCTACAGATACTCCATAAACAGGTGTTATAGGTTGAATAGATGTTGCAGCAGTTGTAGCAGTTTGAGGTGGAGTCTGAGGTGTACTAGGCCCAGACTGCTGAACAAAACCAGGTGCAGTGATTTGAATAGTAGGCTGGACAGGTTGCTGGGTTGGACCAGAAACCAAAGGCTGTCCAAGTTGAGTAGGCAACTGCACATTAGGTTGCATAGTCTGTTGAATTTGGGATGGATCCCACACCATGTTCATTCCGGGGTACTGTCCCGCATAAGGTTGAACGTAAGGAGCATAACCTGGTTGAACGTAGGGTTGATAATTAAGATGTAAATTTTCAGCTCCTTGTACAAATGATTGACCAAAAGTCGGTTGAAAACCTTGAGTTGGGTACTGACCTTGAGGTTGATAACCCTGAGGTGCATACTAAATCTGGGGTTGATAAGGACCTTGAGGAACATACTGAGTTTGGGGTTGACTCTGGGGTATGTACTATCCTGAAGGTTGATAACCCTGAGGTATGTACTGTCCTTGAGGTTGTTCTCCAAAATAATATTGTGCTACAGTTTTTCCTGGGAATAAATTACCCTGTAGTTTCCCCCTAGGCGGTAATTGACTGCCTTGATTTTGACCCGCAGGCGGTAACTGATTGCCTTGAGGTTTCCCCCTAGGCGGTAACTAACCACCTTGAGGTTGAGGATTCAGAATATTACCAGACATCATAAATATTTTCTCTATGTTCGACGTTTCAGTTTTACTTCCATTAAAACCAGATGATAATACTTGTTCAGTCGGTCGAGGAGCTGCTCCTGAGAAAGTATCAGAGAGAGCCTGATACCCCGAAGGAACAAAAGGACCACTGTGTAAAAATGCTTCTGGGGATTGGGAAAACATAGATGACTCTCCTTCCATGATGGCTAAAGGATAGTAACCTCTGGGCGTAGGATGAAATGGAATTAGAGGTGGAGAAAAAGTAAGACCTGGGTTTTCTAAAAAGTTTTTCAAAGATAGATACCAAGCGTCAGTCCTAATAGGGCTATAGAAAATAGATTCATGCTCCCTAAGATTCAAATACTAAGGGGATTCGGGAAGAGATATGTCTTCATCTCAACTAGCAAGTTCTTAAATGGAAATGAGGCCAGACAGAAGATCTTCCATAATAATACTTCTTACCCTAGGTGAACCAGGATCGCTATAATTTGGAGTATTAAGTCTCGAGGATGTTTCCAAAATAGAATATTCAGTGTCAGGCTCAGAAATTTTAGGTTTGTCAGCTAGTTCACTGGAAGAACAAATACTGCCAGTAACTTCGAAAACTGAAATTGGTTCTTGAATGTGTTCTATTGTGGGTATTTGATGATTAGGATGAACAACTATAGATGAGCTTCCAATTTTTGTTGATTTAATTCTACTTCTACTAGATTATACTAGAGCACGTAGCCCTTCAAGCTGACTTGGTGTATACTCAGGGGGCTTCCCCAGAAGTCTCTGAGATTGTCTCGGTAATTCTGCCACGATTAAATATTAATCAATCACACGCAAACAAAGAAAATTTCAATAAAAACACCTAAAGTATCTAAAGAAACAAACAAATGAATCACATGCCTAAAAAATCTAAGAGTTCAAACGACACACAAACAGTAACTTCCCATACTAAAAACACTAGTTGGTGATGAAATCCAGCTTAGTAGAAGTTTAATACAGAAAGGGCGGTTGGAAAATTTACCCTGACAACCTTCTTAATGAAACAGAATAGCACAAGTTTCTTCACAAAACCATCTCGAGTGAAGAGAACCCCCCAGAGAGTCCAAGTGAGTCTAGATGACGTCTGATCCAGGTACAATGAGATCTTTCCTTCACCATCACCTTAGGAAATAATCTTAAGATTATGGACACTAAGGCTACCAACAGTAAAAAATACAACTAGGGGAACAGTCTATGATCCGATTCCACGCGCAAGGAAAAAGTAACAAAGCTCAATCCCCTTGAAGGCTCCTCGACATGGTCAATCTGAGGTTTACCAACAAGTGACCCCAGGTTCCTCGACATTGGTTAATCCAAGGTTTACTGTTTGTAATGCGCACAAAATCTTCTATCTTTCCCAATGAAACAAAATTGATTGTCTCAAAGTTTGGGACATGATCTTGTGATTAACTGCTTTAAGAGAAGCTTCCCAGATTGTACCAATTACACTTGGATTTATTTCCTACCGCAAGATTTATCTACTTGTTTGTTTTACTATCTTGGAGAGTTAATTACCCCCTACTCCAAGATACTAGCCTAAGCTATATTAGTGATAAGAGCCCTAGAAATAAAAATATTACTAGATAAATTTTAGTTAAGCATTGTTTTTATGGGTTGTTCTTTATGTCAATAGGTATGGAAATGAAACTTTGATGGTGTGAAGACTTGACTTCCAAAAAACACTAAAAAATGCACCTAAAAATGATAATCAATTCATTTTTCCTTGAATGAAATTCTAGCTAAAGCAAGAGTTCGAGAATGCAATTCTTTTAAGAGACAATTCTTTCTTTGAACATGAATAATAAATGAAAGAAAATATTTTTGTTTTTTCAATAAGAACTCAAAACAAGAAAAATAATCAATTCTCACAAAAATCCCTTTCACTTTCAAGACTCGAAACTACAAAAAACATCTTTCTTTCAAAAGAGATCTACAAATTCTTAAAAGCACTAAAAACTATGAAAACTAATTTTGAGATCTACAAACTTAAAAAATCTAATTGAATAAAAGCTTTAATTTTTTTTTTGAGAATGTTTTGCTTAGTTGTTCAGTAAACTAAGGATTCATTTGTCCAGAATAACAAATAAATAAAAAACATCCAGATATGTTTTATAAAAATGAAATTCAGAACTTAAAACAAAGTTTGTTCAAAGATTTGCAAAGAGAAAACTAGATCTATTTCTCAAAAAAGAATGAATTTCACAACCAAGTGAGACTCATCAAAAGGATAAAAGATACCAAGGTGATCTAAGGCAATTTTGAAGCTTCTAATATTTGGGTCACTACAGAGACAAAGTGAAATCCACTCTAAAAATGTAAAACTTCTAGAAAATAATTCAAAACAAAAGTGCTATGAGAGTCATTCACAAGAGATTTTTGACAGAAAACATACAGATTTGGGCAGACACTAAGAATCCTAAATCAAATCTAAACTAAAATTGAAAAAAGAAATCTAAGTTTTTCAAGAATTTTAATAGGGTCTGCAACGATGTGCGGTCCCCAGAAAAGTTCAAGAGAAACAAAAAAGACTTTAAAACTTTGAAGGCAAAGTAAATCTAAGTTACCCAAGCCCGTACAAATCAATCAAAAATCAAGAAAAAGCACTTCTTCAAATCAAAACAAAGGAAAATCAAAACAAGTTATTTCTCTAGTGGATTCACCAATTTTTTGGCCAGATAAATCGATCTCACAGACAAGATCGATATCCCTATTGTTAGAAGACAATCTAGCAACAAACGAACTACTAAGTTTGTCTTTCTCTAAATATATTCGTTTTACAAATAAATGCTATGAAGGTGTCGATCCAACCTTAGATCCAAATGCTTATTTGTGGTCATAGTGCTTCCGTCACATCAATAATCCTTCCGTCGCAACAAGAGTTCTTTCGTCACAACAATAATTCTTCCCATCGCAACAATAGTTCTTCCGTCGCAACAAGAGTTCTTTTGTCGCAAGAAAGTGTCCTCTTTCGTCACAACAAAGTGTCGTCTTTTGTCGACCTGCAATCACAAACAAGAAATTATTAAATAGCACTTGTATAAAAAATAATTATAAAACATACCTATCATAGTGATCAAGGAATTTATGAAATAATTGATCAAACGATAGCTTATTGAAATAAACAATCGAACGAAAATTTATTGAGAAAAAAAAAAAACTTGATTGTATTAATCTTAAAATAACATAAGAACATTACAACCTTCACCTTGATGTTTGAATAGGCCTTCCCGAGGTCCGAAGCAGAAGTATCCTCTACTTTGATAAGTCTTTCACTCTTCCTCCAGGAGCACATAGAGGTATGTGATATTTCCTCTCAAAAGCTCAGCAGAAAGAAGTCTAAATCTCAACAGCACTTCAACTCAATCACACATAAAACTTGAACTCCCTTTGAGGATACCCAATACAAGGTTTTCCTGAAACCTAGGAAGTGTAGGAGGCACAAGGAAATATCAGACTTGGTTAGGGCTATAACAGGCTATAATATCAATAATATTCTCTCTTTCCTCCCTTAGGCCATTCCCTTGAGGGGTATTTATACTTCCTCAAATTAGTTTTTTTTTAGTTGGGGAATAGTTAGGCCATGGGCTGGGGTAGTTAAGTTATAGGAAAAATCATAAACCCCGCCTCACTAATAGGGAAATTTTATATTTGTAAATATTTTAAATAGCATACGTGGGTTGACTATGGATGGTCCCGCATGTGCACGCAGAAAAAATTGAGTAGAGTCGCGTATGGATTTTAAAATATTGTTTTTTGAGAAATGTGACCAAGTCTGAATGGAAGGTCTACCCAAGGCCAATGCATAAGTCATCAAGTATATAGAGGTGATAAATGATGCTATAGTAGATGGACCCTAATATATGAGGTCATAAGTGGTACATGATGGGTGAAATGTATTATGTGCATAGAAAGAACCTTGCGACGACTAGAGAGGACTTCACCAGATTTCAGCTTGCCAAAAACCAGTGATAGAAATCAGAAAGATAGCTCATGTTTGAGGTAGGAATACCCATGCTCAGTGAAAGAAAAACATGTCTGCATATAAAGTTTTGAGCGGATCCAATATGTATACAAGTATAACTGAAACATAAAGTACATAGTGAATCATATGATCACTACCTGGAAGTATAAGTCAAAATCATGTCCAAGAATCACATATAAAAGACTGATCAATGATGCTACATAGATATCTGATTATTGAATTCACAATTGAATCTCCCAGTACCAAATCATAAGTGGTGGAACAAATTTTACGACACGCAACTCAGGTGCCAACATATAAGATGTTGTTGTGATGAAACTGCAACATATAAGGGTGGATGGTGTCACTATAAGAAAACTAAAGGAGCTATCAAAGTGATCCATATCATGCTGATGCAAATCCGACGTCTTCACCGATCACTATGGCACAATTCTACACAATGGGAATAAATGAGAAGATTTCGACCATGTGAGAAATCATTTGATTACCAGTCATTGATGTATACTGTTAAAAAACGTGAGACAACCCACCAATAACGATAATTGTTACACCATTTTTTGGTCATCTAACCTATTATCATTAGATGGACCCTAGTACACCATGTAAGACCAATTTTACCCTAAGTAAAATTTCCTTCACTATGTTAAATAACTTAATAAACCACATTTATTAGGTTGTTTATGGTCTAAACAGGAAATCCCAAAAGGAAATATTAAACAAACCTATATTTGTTTGATTTTCCTGATGGAATAATTAATTAAACCATAATTTAATTATTATTCCATGTCATGTTTAACCCAAAAACAAAGAAATTAATTAGATAAACCTTTATTTATCTTATTATTTTCTAGGAATAATTATTTAAATCTTATTTAGATAATATTCCTTGTTAAATATGACCAAATCACCCACAAATAATAAATAAATCATTATTTATTTGATTATCTTTTAACCACTTCCTTAAAAAGATAAATAAATCATTTATTTATTTATTTTTGACAAATAAAGGGATTTGACCCACGTCAAATACTTTTTCCCTCCAACAAATATAATAAAATATTCCATAAAAGGTGGATCTAGATTTGGTTAACATTATTTTAATCATGCACCAAGATCTAGAATGACCCAATATTTTGTTATAAATAGGAGGGGTTTTCCTACCATTCTTCACCTTTTGTTGCCTATTAGATCACTCTGGATCTATACACTTGGTCACTTTTTTCCATTATTTGCTGTGTGAGCTCCCTTTGAGCTCTATTCTTTGCATTGGGTTTTCTACACCAACAAGAGAGAGAAATCTTAGATCTGAAGTGCGGAGGACTTCCAAGAACCCATCCCACTGAGGAGAATTGGATACGCCTTCTTGTTTTCCTCCCAGGTGCCCAATTAATACAAAAATTCTTTCAAAAATTGTTCTTGTCTTGTCTATTGGTATATGGAGCAAACCCTTGTTTTTATTGCTTAATGTCTTTCCATGCATAGATCTGGTTTTTTGCAGCTCTTTTCTTGTTCAACTAACCGCAGATCTGAAGATATTGGCAGCCACTTTTGTTGTTAGGGCTATTAGTTATGCGTAGCTAAAGTGGTCCTTTTTCGTACACTTCGACAAAGGATTCATACTAACAAATGGCAACTCCACACGAGTTTTAAATTACGACCGCTGTCGTTTTTCATATTCCTGCATATCCAGCTACTTCAGACCCTAGGGTTTCTTTTCAGCTGTTTATTTTTCCTATTTTTATCTTTTTTTTCTCACATAAAACCCTAAAACATTAAATTTTTTAACTTCCATGTGTTTTTGGCCCTATTGCACAGGTAAGCGACATAAGCCGCAACTGAGACGACAACTTTTCCGAAAATCTGCCACCGAGACAACCGGAATGGGAGGTCGCACTTTTCAGCCCAAAAACTGCGACCTGGACCTCCAGGTCGCACTTTTCAGCCTCTTTTCTGCGACCTGCACTGAAAAAAGGTCAGAACCTGCGACCTGCCAATTTTTCAGTGGTTTTTCTGCAATTTTTCTGGGTTTTGCTGAAGCTTCTGTCAGGGTTTTCCAGCCTCTGTCTCAGCCCGCTTTGACCTAGTTCTGATCTGTTTTTACTCATCTAAGTGGGAACCTAGCCCCCTAGGGCTTCGGTACCCTCCACTTTTTGTGGAAGAGTTTTAGATGTTTCAGCCGTCTGTTTTTCAGAGTTTCAGCCTTCCCTTTTTCAGATCTGAAACCTCCTCCTTAGATCCCTTTAAATCAGCCTTTCTTCCTTTCAAATCACCTCTTGTCATTTTGTTTGGACCTCTCTTTAGGACCTCCTCCCTGTCCTTTCCGCTTTTTGCTGATTTCCTCCCTTTTTTCCAGCCACCTTGCCTCTGTCTCTTGGCTGTGATCTGCACCTCTTTTCAGCAGCTTTATCCTTTAGATCCCTGTCCCTCCCGACCTTAGATCTATTGGCCTCTTTTCAGTGTGTTTTGACTATATTTTTTCCCCTTTTTTAGACTAGTTTTGAGGGACCCGCCTTCTTGGGTTAGATAGATGCAATAGTAGCTGTTAATTTTCTGTTATTTCAGCATTATATACTGTTCTCTGTAGATTTATTTTTAGTTATGCAGCACACTTTTTTTTCTTGCTCTTAAAACGAAAAGGGTTTTAAAAATTAAAATTAACGCACACCACACACTGACCCTAAGTGAAGAAGCGCCTGGTTAACACCGCCTGGCAAAGACTCTAAAATAAATTGTCACTGCACATTTTCTGCCCTTGACCTCACTTGATTCTGTCCCTTTTTTCCCTTGTCGGTTTCCTTCTTCCCGTCATCATTGCGCCCCCAAGGCGCCTTTCCCGAAGACTTCTTGGCCTTCACCCTCAGTTTCCGGTTGATCGACCTGCTCCGTCCCGCCGTCGTTGAGCCAGTCCTCCTCCGAGTTCGCACTCCGACTCCTCTTCTGATTCATTGGGTTCTCCTTCTCCTCCTGGTTCTCCCCTTGTCACCTTCACTATGTTTGGTCCAGGGCCTAACGTTAGCGTTGCTCCAGGCCCTAATGCCGGAACCACTACTAGCGAAACCGCCATAGGAACTACCTCGGCCATACCCTTGTTGCCGTACATTGCAGGCCTCAGCCTCCCCGATTTCAATCAGTTGATCAATGACCCTATCTGCCATGATGTTGGTTGGCCTGCTATGCCAACCAAGCTCCCCTCCGACATCCCTAAGTTCGAAGGCCTTGCTGGAGAAGATCCAACCAATCATGTCCGATATTTCCACATGTGGTGTTCCTCCAATTCCATTACCGATGACTCCATCCGTCTTCGTTTGTTCCAATGCACGCTTACCAGCGAAGCTTCTAAATGGTATGTCGACCAAGCCACCTCTTCCCATACCACGTTTGTGACCATTGCCCAAGCCTTTTTATCTTACTTCCAGCTCCCTCTCCAATACGATACCGGTACAGAGCTCTTGACTTTAAGAAAACACCTTCGACCCGCCTTTCCACCCATGTTCAGGAATGGTGATGTAGACACAGCTTATGTCGAGCTCCCCCCTTCGAAGATCGGATCTATATGGACTGGTTCCTTCGCTCTCTCCTAGCTCCCATCGGCAAAGATGTCGCCTCCCATATCCCTCAAACCGAAGAAGCCGCCCTCCAAATAGCCTTGAAATATGACCTGATCTACGCCTAGTCTAGTTATGTTTATACCGTCCTTCCTGACCGCCCAGGCTCGGTGGCGCTAACGCCCCGGGGGCATCTCATTCCACTGACGGTATCATTGGAGCCCTTTCCCATCCGTATGCTCAACCTCCTATGGGCTACGGTCTCCCTCACGGAGGGGCCAACACCTCTAGCACTCTTCCCCCTCCCGGTAGCATGTACCTAGGATACGGCATGCCTCCTCCTTTTTCCCAACCTCCTGCTTACCTCAATGTTGCCCAACCTAACCATTACCCTTATCCGCAGCCTGGTGTACCAGCTCCTCCAGCATATGCACTTCCACCTCCCTTGCCTCCTCAACCCTAGTAGCAGCACCTACAGCCCCCTTCAGGGCATGTATTTGCACAGCAGGGTGTGACTAATCCCCCTTCTTCTCAAAGAAGGCGGAGAAGCAATCCAAATCAATCTGCCCCTGGTACTCATGGACCCAATCCTCAAGGTTTTGACCCTAACACTGCTAACCAGCAACAGGGCACTCAGCCCAAGCCGGACAGGCCTCTTCGTACCAACAAGCCTTGTTCGTGTTGCGGTGTTTACGGTCATTACACCCATGATTGTCCCCTTTTACCACAAATGCGGCAGAGGTGGGAGTCTCAAGCCACATTGCGCAGAAAACATGCCTCCCCTCATGCTCCCCCTAATGTGGCCACTACTCAACCAGATGTGTTTACTGATCCTTTCCCTCAGCAAGGATTCGTGGCTACCCAACCACCTTACGGGCGGGTCTCCACTCCACCCTCCATTTCTGGTTCCTCCGATTACCAGATCCTCATGATGACCTCTGATCCATCCTCAACTGTCGACCTTCACCTTCAAACTCGGTCTCGCCAGTACCTCAAGCCTCCTGCTCAGTCTGCCCCCGAGCCTCCTTCTTCAGGTTCTACAGAGCCTGTTTCGACATCCAGTGGCCCCTTACATATCCCTCAACCCAAAGTTGAGGTTCATACCAAGATTCCTAAGGGACCCTTACATCGAAACGTTGCTTCCGGTCGAGCTGCTCATTCGTATAGCATAGTAGATGATTTGGCGCAATCTCCTGCTGCCATTTCCACACTGGAACTCCTCCAGTCGTGCCCTTCCCAAAAGAAGGCTCTACTATCTGTATTGGGCGCTGTAGATCCTGCTGATGACCAAATGATTGTTTTCGATGCCACTCAATCGGACCATCCTCCTCTCCCTCCTTTCTTCGCCTTCCAAATCCCAGTCAAAATCCGGAACGCCAACATTTCCCGGTGTATAATTGATCAGGGGGCATCCACCTGCGTGATGTCTGCTTCGGTTTGGAAGCAACTCGGATCCCCTGAGTTGGCCCCTTCCACGATCACCCTTCGAGCGTAGGACGGCCATGCCTCCCAGCCCATTGGCCTGTTTCGTAATTGTCCTATCACCCTCACTGGTAAGACTGTTTGCGTTGACGTCGAAGTCATAGACGCCCCGCTAGACTACAACATTCTATTGGGGTGAAGCTACACCTATGCTATGTTTGCTGTCCCATCCGCGGTTTTCTGCAAGATGTCTTTCCCCCATAATGGAAAGATAGTCACCATTGACCAGTTGACATATCATGAGCCAAAATCTTAGACCTCACCTGAGACGACCATCTCTTCTGTAGCCAACAAGAAAACCATCGACTCCTTGACCAATGTCTTCCCCGGCGTCTACAAATATTCCTCTTTGCTTGGAACCTTCCCTGGTCTTCCTCCTCCTATCTCTGACCCCATCTTATCGAATGTTTGCATGATGCAATCGTCTCAGGCTGCCCTTAAGCGGCCTGCTTCGGCTAGTCAGCAACCTCCCCCTCGCCCTCTGCAACCCGCTCCTAGCCATCCATCTCAGCCAGCCGGACCTCCTCCTTCTGGCCCTCCCCCCACAGCTAGTATCCCTGAACCCCTTTATCCTCCTGGATCGGTTCCCCCAGGCCTTAACCATCTCGGAGCCATCCCTCCTGGTCATTACCCTGCTGGGAAGATACCTTTCCTGGCTCCCCCTCCTGGAGTATATTCTGTCCCCGTCATGGCCACCCTCTCTCTCCCTAACCTGACCTTGGGCATTCCGGTCTGGTACCTTGACCCTCCAGCCGCTACCCCTCCTGGTCACCTCAAACCCTACATGGCTTTGACACCGGTTCAACCAGTCCCCCTCGCTTCCTCCGTTGCCACTGTGCCCCCAGCACCTCCACAGGACCCTTCTCCTGTCGTGACGGCTCCCGGGAAGAAAGGAAAAGCTCGCAAGGGGGCACCCAAAGACAAGACCACCACGACTGACCTGGCCCCTCCTCTGCCCAAAAAGCCTTGTGTGATGTCGCCGGTCATGCAACCCATGCTTGTCCCGAGTTGCCCCGTATTTAGCCCATGGTTAAAGTCGCATTCCCCAAATCTACAGTCCCTGAAGCCTCCATTCCTTCTTTGTCCAGGACCAAGAACCCCAAGACTCTCCGCACCAACAAACCCTGTGCTTTGTGCGGCGTTCATGGCCATTACTCCCACCATTGTCCTCACCTGACACATTACCACGCCTCTTTAGAGGTAGTCCAAGAGTATGAGGTTGAACAAAATCAATCTTCCTCTCCCATACTCGCGTAGTATGCTTCGGGCCAGCCTGAGGATCCCCCCGCTCCCATCGACATTCCCCCCCCTGATGTTTAGATGGCGGAGTCTACTACGACCATTCTTTACCTATCCTCCTCTGCGAGACACTTGGACTCCAGTCCCCCTGCATCCTCCCCTGTTGTTTCGCCTGACCCCCTCTTTTCTACCCATACACGAGATCACTCTACCCGTATCTCTGTTGACCTCCGCAGCCCGAGTCCTCGCCATACCTCCGATAACCCTCATATACCACCCTCTAGTTCGTATATGATCCATAGTCATCCTGCTCCTTGCACTCCCTCCCGCAGTTGCCGCTCGATGTCTTCTGTACACTCACGCTGCCGTCATTGTCTCTCCTCCCCTCATTTGTTGTCTTGTAACACCATTCTGCAGGACCCCCCGTCCACACCCTTTATCGGTTACGCCAATGGTGCAAGTCGTTACTCCCGGAATCTAGCCTCGGCAGGTTGGGCCATCTTCACCCCCTTGCATGCCCTCGTTCTCTCCAACGGAGTCTGCATTGGTTCTTCCACCAACAATCAGGCTGAATATGATGCAATGTGTGGTCTCTTAGCCGATGCCCTCTTCCATCACATCCTCCATCTGCACGTTCATTTGGATTCCATACTTCTTGTCATGCAACTAAATGGTGTTTATCGTGTGCATAACCCTGTGCTGTTTAGATGCTATT